>CM021108.1:196464071-197054192 GCA_007115665.2 Sequoiadendron giganteum
CCGTTTCATGCATTCTTTATTTTTACTTTTTCGAGATCTAATGCTGCCATAGAATAATTTTCACCATTACATCCATTATTCCTATTTTCAATTTTGCAATTGGAAGATTTGACACCCTCTTGTCTAACCATTTCGTTATAATATTTATGATTAGAACTTGTGTCAGGTTCATAATAACAAAGGAAGTTTACAATAGCATCATCATTCTCAAAGATGGGTACATTAATAGGTTCAGTTGGTTCCCAGTCGATAAGTTCAAGATGTATTAAGGGAAAAAAGTCATCAGATTGACTTGGGTCAATGATAGTAAGGGTTCAAACAATTATGGTGTCAAGTTTGTCATTAGGGATGTCGAGGTCTATGATATTACTTTCCTCCAAATCATCTAGCTCACTTGATGTATGTCCATCCTCACTTGAATAATCGATATTTTGTGATTCAAATACAAGTGGTGTAGTCCTTGAGCTTTGTCCCTCCTCGTGTGTGGATACATACTCCTTTATGATATCAATTTGGATGTCCATATATGATACATCAGAGTAAAGATCCCATTCAAACTCATTGGAATCTATTTTAGAACCATCTCTCATTTGAAGGATTCTCTCAATAGCTTTTTGAGTTATTTCTTCTTTTGATTTCCCTGTATAACCTAGTCCTATTTTTTCCTTTGACTAAAGTGTGAGGGGTTGAATGGGATCTATGATACCTTCTTTCCTTTTTCCAATAGGTCCATGTCCCTCATAACCCATTTTCTCTAAGAGAGCTTTTCCTTTCCCATATTGATCGGTCTTTATGCCGATGTTTGTTGATGTTGAGACTTCTCATCTTTGTATAGCCAACTGAAGATGGCCTTGTCTTTTGATTCATCTTCTATAGTACCATCTTTTAAAACTATTTCATTTAGAACTATGGTAGTTAGTGATGGTTGTTGTGTTCTTGATGTTGGTTGTCCATATGTTCTTAGGGATGGCAGCAACTATGAAAGACATAGTTATTTCCCAATGGAATATTGTCCCATGCCTTTTCTAGTTAACTCAATATTTTCTTGAAATTTTTGTGATAGAGAATTCGTAGGACCTTTATTATCTGCCAAAGTAGAATCAACAACACTTGTTTCTTTTGATTGACCCTTTCTCTCAACCCATTTAGATACAATGGTTGGTTGCTTTTCACTCTTAGATGAACCAAAAAAAATTGATTCATTATTATGGGGCATAAAAGTTTCTTGAGATGTTTTAAGTGTATTACAATGCTGGGGACTATTGTAGTTAGTTAATATAGTCACCTCTTATCCATTGACTAGGAATTTTAAACACTGGTGATAAGTAGAAGGCACTACTTGCATTTCATGTATCCATGGACGTCCCAAGAGTATATTGTATGTTATCTCTTTTTCTAGTACTTAGCAAGCTATATTATCCACCATTGGTCACACTTGAATAGGAAACACAATCATTCCCTTAGAGGATCTCTCTTCTTTATCATAAGCCTTTATTGTAATTTTTCTTCGGGCATCAATAGCATTATCCGAATAACCTAGTGCATGGATTAACTTTAACGTGAAAATGTTTAAACCAGCTCCACCATATCTATTAGGATCCATTTAACATGATGTTTGTGGATCAAAACTTCAATATGAAGGGCAGTGTTATGTGGATGATTAAGTGATAAATCATCTTGTTCAAAGAATGATAGACAATGAGGCATGGGAAAATGTCCCACCATAGCTTGGAATTAATAGAAATATAGATTATTGGGTACTGTGGTTTCCACAAGAGCTTTTTCAAAAACCTCCTTATGGGATGGTGAGAGTTTAAGGAGTTCTAGTATTGATAAATGTGCTGGTATTTTTTGTAGTTGATCAATAATGTTGTATTGACTGGGTGGGGGAGTGGTGTTTTTAGGTGCAAATCCTTTCAATATTACCTTGGATTTCTCCCTTGTCATTATGTTAACTAGTTGATAGTTTTGTCTTTCCTTGATTTTTAAAACATTTATCTAATTGTTGGATGTGTCTATGTTCGGGATCAGATCTAGCAGTATAATGTCATTGGTTTCACTATTATCAATTTGATTACCAGTAACAGTATCACTTTCAACTCTAGAAATACAAAAGATCATGCCATCATAAATGTAGTTGACATTTTTACCTTTACCATTTGTAGAAGAAGACTCGCCCTTTTCATAATTTGGTAAAGGATCTTTAAATGCAATATGATTGTTGTTGGTTTGATGTCCTTCTACGTATACATTTTTATTGTCAATCAAATCTTGGACTAGATGTTTTAACACCATGAAATCATTTGTCTTATGCCCCTTGTTATTGTGAAAGTTACAATAATTTTTGTCATTCCACCATGGTGGTTTTACTTTTGGATCCCAAAATATTGCTTCACGTGTGGTGATAAGACCATTTGCAATAAGTTATCTCATTGTTGATTCTATTTTTTGGCCTAATGGTGTGAATCTATGTCAGTTTGATGATTTTTGATATGTTTACGGTTTAGATTCTCCATTGTTAAGGTTATTGTTTTGGTCACTATTTTGATTTGTCTTTGTAGTAGTGGTGGTCAAATTAAATAATTTTTTTGCATTTTGTATGTCATTTTCAATATCATTGGTTCCAATATTTCTATTATTTTTCCAGAATTTAGGCTTTCCATTGTTGTCATAGTGATTTGAGGAGTTTGTGTTGTTTTATTTTTCATTGTAATGCTTTATTACCCCTCATTTGACCAAAGGTTCTTCAATTTTAAGGCCATTTTCAATCACTTTTTCAAATTTGGGAGGACATTGTAGTTCGAGCCTATAGCTCATTTCATCAGTCAAGTTGTCAATGAATAGCTCCATTTTCTCTTCCTCAAGTATAGAACAAGGATACATAGCAAATAATCTTCGCCATCATTGTAGAAATGATAGGAATGCCTCACCTTTGTTTTTATTAATGTTGTAGAGGTCCTTTATTGTGACATCATGTTGAATGTTAAAGGAATATTGTGATATAAACCTATTGACCAACTCTTCAAAAGTTTGAATCACTGATTGTAGTTTAGAAAAACATTCCATACATTGACCTCCTAAGCTACTTGGAAATAACCTCATTAGGTAAGTTTCTTCTTGCGCAAATTCTAAACTCATGGTTCTGAATTCCCTTACATGGTCAATTGGATTTGTTTTACCATTGTATTTGTTGTATTTCGGGAATTCACAATGTCTAGGGAATGGTATCATGTCCACACTTTGGTCAAAAGGATAAGGACAAATGTCTTGTAATGCATACCTTTGCATGGTTCCCTTTTACATATCTCAAAGTTTTTGTTTCAAGTTTTGCATTTGATGTGTTAGGGCCACAACTTGATTCGTGTTTGGCATGTCTTGTGTGTGTTGTGGTGTTTTGGTTTCATTTCCTCTAGGTGTTTCTTTTAATTGATTGACATTGACATCTTTTGGAATTTTCGCACCTGATTCGGCTAGCATTAAGAGGTATTTTTCCATATCTTGTTCTAAGATCTTCTCCATAAATTTATGGAAGTTTGGATCTTGTTGTGTCGTTTGAATGTCCTCTTGGGTTATTTCATTCTTGTCATTTTAGTGTAATCTATTCAAAGGATTTTCTTCATCCATGGTGTTTGATGTTTCAACTTCTTTTTCCATGAGTCTTTGTTTTTGTAACCTTGTCAAGATTGGCATACAAGTGTCTATTTTTCCCACTAAAATTTGATCTTCTATGTTTGGATGAGTGTCTAATGAATTTTAACATAGTCGAATAGGATGATATATCGTATTGATGAGACTAGGTTAAAAAATCTGATTACTATGCCTCATTTCATGATGGTAGGATGATAATATCCTAATGAAGAAACTTAGCCTAATAACCAAGATTTTGGTTTGATTTGTGGCCACTTTATAGTTTGCAAGATTTGGGTTCAATTTGAAAATAATTTTAACCTATAAGAACCAATTTGTTTCTGGTTTAAGACACTATCTAGATTGAGAAGATGTTTATGGCTGATAAAAATATGAGTTTTAGATGTCAACAAATCTGATAGATGTGTCTAGAAACTCTCTATTTTTTTGCTCTTTGGAAGTGCTAAAATAGAGTGCAAAAGTGCTAAAATTGACTGTGGAAGTGCTATTTTTAGAAGCGCTAAAACAAAGTAAGTGATATAACAGTTTGCAAAGGCACTACTTTGCAAAAGTGCTAAAATAGAATGTGTAAGCACTACTTCAGATATAGAAGGGGCTAAAACATACCAAAAAAGCGCTAAAACAGAGTGTGAAAGCGCTACTTTTGTTTTCAATAGTGTTGTCTAATTTTCCTTCCCATCAAGAGATTGATTTTCAAGATTTTTGATACTTTTGATAGGATACCTCCGCTAGTAACTTTCTGATGTTGGATGACAAGCCTAATATTTCTAATTTTTCTCTATTGTAAGAATTGATTGAGCTTGTTGGAATATTCTATCATTGGCTACGGGATGGAAGACTGACGAATAGGTTGAATATGATTATGTTTATGTGACAAGGCTCTTCTTTGGAATAAGGCTCGTGAATACAAAGGTTTTAAAGCATAATCGTCAGTATATCCTTTGGAAAAATCATGAAACCTATGGATGAAGGTTCTATGGTGAAGTAAGACTTTCCTACTTTGATATAAGAATCACCTTCTTTCCAAGAGTTTCTCGTAACTGATTTGTTTCTTTGGTTGTTTGACTCTTTTTGTGAGGGATTTCCTGACAAACATTGTGGATTTCCAATCCATAATCATAAAATTCACTATTTGGTTTTGTTTGACTCCTTTTGTGTTCTTTTGGATGATCTTTATCCGAGTTTAATGATTTGAGAAAATGTCAAGCAATTGTAGTATAGTTGTTTTTAAATCTATAATCTAAACAAATAGTGTATGTTATAAGAACCATGCATGGTCCTATTTTCATTGGTTTCTTCAACAAAATACACTTCAGAAAGACTCACTCTTAAGTTCAAAAAGGTCATCGTTATACTCAACAGTCCACATCTTAAAATTGTGCTGACTCACACAGTCGTGTCACCTCCTAGAGGGTGCCCATATTTTTTTCATTTCCAAGCGTGTACTCGAGGTTAGATTTCTTGATCCCTTGAGCAAATGGTTCTTGGCAATTACATGGTGAGTGTCTTGGGGGTAGATTCTTCCCTCCACTTGCACTACAAGTATTACAATGTTTGGTTACCGACTCAGCTGGATTCTACACTATGGTTCTTAGATAGGGTTTCCATGTGGTGCAACAAATGATAAACTCCCTCAAGAGACTTCCCAAAATTTAGAACAAAGGCTTTGGGGATGGTTATCTTGCACACTACCATCGATTTGGACTTACATCAACAACTCACATTTGATTAGAGTGGGTTGGAATCCTTGGCTTTAGACTTTCCCACTTAGGTCATTCTCGTATGGTGAGTACTTTTTCCCACTACAACAAGCCTTCTAAAGGTTTTAACAAAATCCTAAATTGCATGAAAATTAAGGATGAGTCTAGAATTTTGATCACCTAGTTAAGGGGAGAGCATAAGCCTATTCACCACACAAGCATAGTAATCAAATGTTTAATTTTTGAGCCCAAAAAGATGATGTACTATTCTAGGTGAAGATTTTGCTTCACAAAAATCATGATGTTAATTTTAACTCATACCACAAATATGTGATGACTATCCTAGGATGGATATATTTTAAATTAAGTGACTACCCTAGGATTGATTCTTTTTAGTTAAAATTCATGAAAATAAAATTTTGGTCATGGTCGTATCAAATCCAGCCAAGAAATTACAAAAGTGCTGAAATAGAGGGTATAAGCACTATAGTTTAGATTAGATGTGCTATAGTTTTCATCAAAAGTGTTAAAAAATCACATAAGGCTCTCAGATTTGGTAAGCACTTGTGACTATTAAAATTTCAATCTAGAGAATGGAATGATGCTAAATGCAATGATGTAATCCTATATGATATCTAATTGATAAAAGGAAACTACTGTAATCTATATTAACATGAAACTATGATGATGAAGCTACAGTAGAACTACTATGCAGCTATGATATGAATTATACTGATGCTATGATGCTAAGATGATATTGATATGATTTCTTGATTGCTTGATTTATTTTCCTGTAGAGTAAGATTGCATAAAGTTGGGATCCATTTCCTGTTGAATGAGGTTGTATTTATAGATTCACAAAAACACATTTGCAGAGGGGCAGCACATCAAAGGTTTGGATTCAATCTAGAGGATTGAATGGTGGGAGATGGAGAAGCTTGAGATGATCATGGGAATGGTTCCTCGTCATGAAAACATTAGGCAAGATGATAGGAAGGATCAGAGGAAGAAGATTTGAGAGATTGATTCACATTTGTCTCCAATTTGTCTCCACAGCTTCCCGTGAATACTAGTTGAATTAAACTAGATATTTGATATCTAATTTTGGTAGGTGAGTGAATAGACGAAAATTATTTTATGCCTTTATTTGAATTATTTTTATTTGTTCAAATAAGAAAAAAGGGGATAATTAATTTAATAAAATAAACTATAGAAGTTGTTTATTAAATTAATATGGAAGGGATATGATAATTAAATAACAAAGTATTTAACCTTGTTTAATTAATTAAGATTAAATGATGTGATAGGGGAATTTGATAATTAAATAAAACAAAGTATTTAATTTTGTTTATTTAATTAGGATGAAATAATAAAAGAATTAGAATAATTTTAATAATAATTGAAACGTGAACTATATAAATAAATATTTCTATTTATTCAACAGTAGAGGAATTTAGGTTAATTAATCAAATAAATCATATTTAATTAATTAGATTCTCCAGACCAGTTTTAGGTGTATACAATAGGAAGTTATTGTGACATGAGGTTGGAGTGCGACAAGGAGATGAAATGTGATAGGAAGATGGAGTGCGATAGGAAGTTCAAACACAACAGTGAAGAGATGCAAAGAGAATGGAACGCGGTTAGAAGTTCTATAGAATAAAACACAACATACTCTAGAATGAGAAATACGGTAATTTTCCTACAACTAAAACACACTCCTTGCTCCTCAAACCACAATTATATTCCATAGAGAATTCATTACAATTCTTTTAATACAAAATTAATCACTCAGGCTAATCTTAAACATAAATTAAACTGATCACAAAATATGCATTCAACAAAAATTAAATCTTATGAGATATACAAAATCTAAGCTAATAAACCATATAAACAATCTCTCCAAGCTTCCCGAGAGGGGGCCCTTCCTCGAGTCCATAGGGTGATCATGCAAAATCATTTACACTACTATACTACTTCAAACCATGATCAACACATCCAGAATTCAACAATAATAAAATTGACTTAAAATTTATGAAGATTTTGTATATATATTATATATCAATTTAACTAAAAACAAACACATATATAGGAGTAGATTTTCATCGATCACCATCAAGTTAAAATGATAAAGGAAACATAGTTTTTTATGGTCTATGGCTAACAAATTGAATGATTGTAGCTTTTGGGTTGGCCGCAAGCCACAAACCCAAAATAGTTTAAAACAACAAGTTTGAAATAAGAGTTAAAAACAAAAAAAAATAAACTTCTGTCATGTGCATCCCTCGTTTCTCATCTTATTTCATTCAGGACTTGTCATTTATAGGGTCGTTTTCCTTCTCCATATTTACTTCTTGTAGAAAAACCATCCAAAATTTATTATTTCCTCAACAAATTCAGCATTATGAAACTAGTCTCTTCTTTTTGAAAACATATCAAATATTCTTCATTTCCCTAACAATTAATGGTAAGAAGGACTTAGGAGAAGGTTAAAATGGGAAAAAAATAAAGGAAAAGGATATGAAAATTAAACACATTTGACACCCATCATTTCCCCCCCAACTTTAGGATTTTTCATGTCCTCATGCAACCAGGTGAATGAATTTGCACCAGTTTACCTTACTTGTCCCAATTGTCTCCCCTTCAACTTTATCCTTTTGTTGACTACTTGTTGCACTTAGTAGCTAGGTCTTCAATTGTTGATTTTATTTCTTTAAATTTGCAATGATTTGGTAGATTTTTTCAAATGGAATGTATGGGTGAGAGCAATCTTCCTTTGGAGTTTCATCAAGGACAAAAACAAGAGTGTTTAATGTCTCTGGCTCAGTAGCAGTCTCTTGAGATGGATTAGGGCCTTCTTTCATATTTTTAATGTCTTCAATATTCTTTTTTTGACAAATATTTGTATCAACCTAATTAAAATCTTCTTCCCCCATAGTATGTTCATCATTCTCTAAAGTTTCTTCATTATGTTGCATTATTGTTTTAGGAAGAGTGTCCTCACCTACTCTATAAGCCATTTCCATACTGTCCTTAAGGGCTTCGTTCCTCCATATATCCTTAGAGTTCTCTTCAGGGTTCTCCTCACCTTCAATTTTTTGTTCTATACTTTGTGGCTTTTGACTAGGGGACTTATCACCAGGACATTCATTTTTCAACGTAGGTTCCTCTGTCTCTTTAGAAGGAAGAATCTTTGTTTGGGGTCTCTTAGCTTGCTATATCTTTTTATGTTGATTCTAGTGTGTTCATGACTCATAAAAGAATCCCATTCTAGTGGAGATTATATAGAGCAGAGGTCATACATAACTATTAGCTTAATTAACCCATGATGGGCAAGGGAATTTGTAATGCCCCGCCAAGTAACCTTAAAGGAAGTTGCAATTAACATCTTAAGTGAACTATTTTTTTTTTATAAAGTGCATTTAACATATACATTCACTTACTAATTAGCAACAACCTCTAAGGCTACAAGGTTAGGATTACTTAAACCCACATATACATATTACATATAACCATAGCCTTATGAACTTTATGAAATCACCATCATACATCATAAGAATATTACATAACATAAAAAGATAATCAACCGAGATACAATCTCATAAACATTATCTTAAACCAATAGTTACATCACTCATTCCCAGAATGAGGCAATAGTACATAAGATTACAATTACATAACTCCACCTCATAATCATAAGAGGGATAAAATAACTTATACAAATTAAAATTTTACAATGCAAGATAATATAACAAGAACTGCGAGCTGTCCATCGGGATGTCTCGCCACCAAGCACTGAAGATAGATGGGGACCCAACGGTTTCGGTGCATGTTCCACCCAACCAATGTGGTACCTGAAGGCCCACCCCCCATGCTAGGAGATAGTAACAAAGTAACATGGACAAAGATCTACTACCTCTAACCAAAGGCAGACTCAAACTGACTCATACTGTTATAACCAACCAAATGAATTAACAAGTACAACACATTCACCATACAAGTATGAATCAAGTACAACTCATTCACCATACAAGTATGAATCAAGTACAACGCACGTACAAATCTAGTACAATACAAGTAAAAATCAAATACCATACATGTACACATCAAGTACAATACAAGTATAACTCCAACATCACTGACATAGGTCACATTGCTTTCAGACATAAAGTAGATCAAGTATGTTCAAATAACCATACACATAAAATAATTAACAACAGTTGTCATAGATAGAGTGTCATCACAAGGTTTGTCATGAGATCTCCTCTGGGTATTCTTCATAGGCTCTGACACAAGTAATCCTGGTGGCCTCAACTGAATCCCGGCACTCATACTCACTCATGCGGAATCAACTACCTCTCGCAAGAGCAAGATAGTTGATCTTGCCATTCCAGGCCTTCTCACTCATCCCAAGTCTAAACAAGCCCTTGTGTCTATGAGTGAGGATTAAATTATCTTGATTAGTGTGAACTACATCCTAATCATCTAAGTACATTAATTTAATTATCACTTGATTAACTCACTTTTGAAAGTTACCCGGTTTACCACTTTGGGCTTCGGCCCCTAACAAAAGCCACTCTTCTAATGGACAACACACACCCAAACAATCCACCAAGGGAAATACAAGTGCATACCAACTAGGCATCATAATCCACTCCAACACAAGGAAGATACAAATAATAGAAACTCACTCCAAACATCTTGGAGGCAACAATCACATAGTCCACTCCTTTCACAGGAGGTACAAAAGATCTCACTCCAAACATCTTGGAGGAAACAACACATAGTCCACTCCTTTCACAGGAGGCAACAAGATGAAACCACATAACAAGGTCACTTCATACAAGGAGACATGGATCCCATAATCCGCTCCTAAACCAAGGAGGTGCAAACATCCCCATTCATGAAAACCGGGTAAAACTGAAAAGACGCCATGCACTACCCAAGGGAAAACAACTGGATGGCATAAAGATTCAATAACCCTTATCCTCTAAGTTCTTCTGGAAGACTTATAATTTAGGACTAACACTAAATCCCAAAACCAACAATGCAACTTGACGACATAGCAACAAAAGCATTCAAGTCATCATTCAAATCTAATATTTGGATTTCCTAAATCCATATTCATTCAATAGGTAGTGTAAAAAAGTCAAAGTCATGATAACTAGATCATCTAAAATAATCATAACCCCTATTTCCCTTTTCATTATTGAAAATCTAAAACAATTAAACTTACTTCCCTTTACCGAATACAGATAATTAAATCTTTTAAGAAAGTCATGAGGAAGATACTACTTTTGGATATACTAAATCCATATCTCTTTCATAATCCAATCACAATGATTCAATTAATCTAAATAGAATTTAATAAATAACATAATTGATTGCTTCATCAATAAAACAACTTCTTAATTTACTTTTAAATCGACACAAATCTATGCAAGTAAACTCTTTCCATTTCCTAACCAAATCTTACATCTCATTCAATTTTCTATTCAACACATTCAATCACTTTAATATAATAACATATTGTTTCTCTATCCATTTTCCATATACACTAATCAATCAAATTTTTAAATCTCTATTCAATAATATACTGCATACATCTTATAAAAACAAAATACGATAATGAATTTACCCTTAACATATTTTACATGCTCCATATTATATATACACCAAACATATATATTAATAAACTCAATTATATAGATTCTTTAATATTATAATTAGGATGCAGTTCACACTAATCAAGATAATTTAATCCTCACTCATAGACACAAGGGCTCGTTTAGACTTGGGATGAGTGAGAAGGCCTGGAATGGCAAGATCAACTATCTAGTTCTTGCGAGAGGTAGTTGATTCCGCATGAGTGAGTATGAGTGCCGGGATTCGGTTGAGGCCACCAGGATTACTTGTGCCGGAGCCTATGAAGAATGCCCAGAGGAGATCTCATGACAAACCTTGCGATGACACTCTATCTATGACAATTGTTGTTAATTGTTTTATGTGTATGGTTCTGTGAGCATACTTGATCTACTTTATATCTGGAAGCAATGTGACCTATGTCAGTGATGTTGGAGTTGTACTTGCATTGTACTTGATGTGTACATGTATGGTATTTGATTTGTACTTGTATTGTACTAGATTTGTACATGCATTGTATTTGATTCGTACTTGTATGGTGAATGAGTTGTACTTGATTCGTACTTGTATGGTGAATGAGTTGTACTTGTTAATTCATTTGGTTGGTTATAACAGTATGAGTCAGTTTGAGTCTGCCTTTGGTTAGAGGTAGTAGATCTTTATCCATGTTACTTTGTTACTATCTCCTAGCATGGGGGGTGGGCCTTCGGGTACCACATTGGTTGGGTGGAACATGCACCGAAACCATTGGGTCCCCATCTATCTTCAGTGCTTGGTGGCGAGACATCCCGATGGACAGCTCGTGGTTCTTGTTATATTATCTTGCATTGTAAAATTTTAATTTGTATAAGTTATTTTATCTCTCTTATGATTATGAGGTGGAGTTATGTAATTGTAATCTTATGTACTATTGCCTCATTCTGGGAATGAGTGATGTAACTATTGGTTTAAGATAATGTTTATGAGATTGTATCTCGGTTGATTATCTTTTTATGTTATGTGATATTCTTATGATGTATGATGGTGATTTCATAAAGTTCATAAGGCTATGGTTATATGTAATATGTATATGTGGGTTTAAGTAATCCTAACCTTGTAGCCTTAGAGGTTGTTGTTAATTAGTAAGTGAATGTGTATGTTAAATGCACTTTATAAAAAAAAAATAGTTCACTTAAGATGTTAATTGCAACTTCCTTTAAGGTTACTTGGCGGGGCATTACAGAATTTGCATGACCTTTATGAAACTTCCTATAGGAACTCTTTAGTGAACAATGCAAGTATTATGGAAGACTAACAAGATATGAATTTCTCAAATGAAACATGAGATGAATATGATGTGCAATGTACTCATATCTACCTTCACAAGTAATATATTGCATTAAAAATTTTGCTACCTCACCCCATGGAGATGGAAAATATTTTCATCTATGTCCTTGGCCTTACACATACTCAGAGGATTCTCCTCATTGCAGAAGCCGCTTACAGTGGAGCTTAAGATCTGTAACCCTCGTGCTGGAGTTGGGAAAGAACAAATTTGTTATCTGGGGAAGACCAATGACTAAAGAAATCATATGAATTGTGACCTCAAACTGCAAACCCCTTAAATTATAACTCTTTTTATGAAACCCTATTGTGAATTCCATGGAAACATCCTCATCAAAACCACATAATTTATCAAAGTATGCCATCCAACCAACCTATTTAAAAATATTATACACTTCTTCATTGGCAAGGATTTTCTTCATAGATAAGGGTTCATGCCTAATATGTTCACCTCCCATGGTTTTGAGAATGTAGCAGGAGCTTCGACACAAGTTATAGTGGCAAGTAGAATAGTAGGAGATGGTTAATTCAAAATATATGAATGGTAGGTTACGGGTAACAATAGATAAAGGATTATGATAATTGTGTGAGGTGGCAGGTGACACAAAATTATTATTAGGTAAAGTTTGGCCAACTCATATAATAATGAATGGTTAACCCATACCCCTAGCTGAACGGTGAATTGTCCCGATCATGCTAGTAATTATGAGAGAAATAAAAAATATTAAATAAGTTTTAAAAAAGAGAGAGAGAATACTCCTTAATATCGATAACCATGAGGTGAATGGTTGGTGATAGGACGGCTAGAGGAATGATGGCATGTGATCTGAGCTAGCGATGATGTCATAGAAAATATGAAGAGATTCGCACAATGAAGAATAATAATGTTGTAGTATGAAAGAAGAGAGGTTGAGTGCAAGTGGAGCAAATGTGATGGAGAATATATCAGTGGTAACATCAATGTGGAGGAGATGGTAAGTGTTGACAAGACTCTGGGATCCACAAAATTGAACTGACCCATGGGAGCATGTAGAGGTCATGTGACAGGAGCTAGGAAAGTGGCAGGAAGAAAAGGTCCTACTACCAAACCAAATTGGCTCTAAGACCTATGAGTAGAGACAACGACAAAAAGAAAACAAGCTACATCTACCCAGTAGGCACCATGAACTATAAGAAGCTCCTATCGCACCATAGAATAGGTAGTGATAGGAGATATCATTGAGTAATCGCCAGATGTGCTCTTCTTTTGTTGTGTCTTTTTTTACTATAGTAGATTGCCGATGACCCAATTTTTAGCCTACCACCACCTAGAGGCATCAACAACCTAATTTTCACCTCTAAGTTATTTTAGCAGTTAGTGTTTGCTAGAGACCGATTTTCAAATGCCAATGGGCCAACGACAGCTGAAGGTTTTCACTATTGGATCTTTTATTACCTCTTTTTTTTATGATTATTTTGACATTGTTCAATCTTGGAGGAGGCCAAAAGGAACAATAGTAAGTTCCTTTGCCACATCACAAAAGAAGGTCTCCTTTGAAAGAGGTCTCTTGTAAAGTTTCAAGTGGTGCCCATTAAAAAGAAGAGTCCTTTGTTTACAATCCACTGTGCATAGTCAAACAACACCATTGTCATACACAGTTTGAATCTCATAGGGACCATGCCAACAAGTGTGGAGTTTCCATTTGAAGTCTTGGAACCGTGAGTCATAAAGTAAGGACCAATCCCCTAGTTGGAATGCGTGGGATCAAATTAAGTGGTCATTCCATTTCACCCTCTACCTCTGTACCACTTCTATATGAAAAAGAGCCTTTGACGCATTTCATCAAGCGAGTAGAGTTGAGAAAGTCTCTCCTTCTATGTATCACTGAGGTTCATTCCAAGCTCAAGGGCAGTTCGTAGAGTCTTCACTTTGAATTCAATCTATAACACAACCCTCTTGCAATAAATGAGCTCATATGGTATCATCCTTGTGGTTGTCTTCCAAGTTATGCGATAGGCCCAAAATTCTTCAAGAAGTCTTTCAGCCCAGTATTTCTTGTGCAATGCCACCGTCTTCATGAGAATATTCTCCAGTTCTTGATTGGTTACTTCCAGTTTTCCATTGGCTTGCCAATGATATGGGGAAGAATTTTGATGATTAATTTCATATTGTCTGACCAACTCAGCAATCAACTCAAAAGTGAATTATGCTACTTGGTATGTAGTAATCTCCCTAGGCACACCAAACCTGGTAAAAATATCATAATAAAAGAAGTTAGAAACTTTAGTATCCCTAGCATGTTTTAAGGCTACTACCTCTACCCATTTGATGACATAATCTATAAAAACCAAAATATATTCCTTATTCTAAGAAGGAGGGCTAATGGGTCCTACAAAATCTAACCCCCACTTTTCAAATGGTTTTATGGATAACTGAGGGTGTAAAGGAATTTCATCAGAGTGGGTAGGTCATCCCATACATTGAAATTTGTCACAATGTTGAACCTAACACTTACTATCCTTGTGGAGTGTGGGCCAGTAGTACCCGATGGTTAAGATCTTCTAAGTGGTCCTATGGGCAGAAAAATTTCCTCTGCAAGGTTCTGTATGGCATGCATATAGAATCTCGAAGACATCTTCTTTAGGCACACACTGACACATGATATTATCAAGGCCTTAGAAGAAGAGAATCCCATTAATCAACATGTAATCACCACTGAGTCTCACCATCTTTTGAAATTCCCTTGGAGAGAAATGAGGTGGAAACCTACAAGTAACCAAGTAATTTTCCATGTCCACATACCACAGACTCTTTGGTGATATATAAAATTATGTTCATTTTGAAAGGTGTCATCAACTGGAGTTGGTTCATCTTCATGCTATAGTCTATAGAGAAAATCAACGACCACGTTCTCTCGCCCGGGTTTGTCGAGGATAGTAATGTCAAACTCTTGCAAAAGGTGTTGGAGGTTGTTGGATATTGCTGATATGTGGTTTTCATTGATGTCAACACTATTAGCATTAATTTATTTAAGGTTGTATATGTTGGGGATATTGAGAATATTATATTAAAATTAGTTATATGTTGGTTGTGCGTTCATGTTTTTCATGTTCATGGCTAACAAGGTGATTGTAGTGTGTTGTGGATCTTTGAAGAAAATTATTTAAAGTGTTTCATGTTTGAGGCATGTTGTTTTGGGTCCCTACTATGTTCTGGCCAACATTGGTTGATTTTCATTGATAATTGTTTATTAATTTGGGCTGATAGTTTGTACATATTTTATATTTTGTTGGGCTGACATGTAGTTGATGTTATCCCTAGTTGCGGATATATATGACCGATTATTTATACCATTTAAAGTGTGTGTGTGGTGTGTGAAGTGAAATTTCTATGTGTCAATAAAGTTCAAATATTTTCAAGGTAGAAGTAAAGTGTGAAGAAGAGTGAGTAGAAGAAAGTGTGTTCATGTGCTTAATCAGAACTGTAATCAGGCATTAGCAGATGCTATTTTCTTAGTTCAAGATCTCTCAAATGGATGTAATCTAAATGTGATTGTAAGATATTATGTCTTCCTTTGGGAAATAAGCCTTTTTTGTATTTGAGCAGTGAGCTCTAGGCAATGTGCCTGAATACATGTGCATTCCCCATTTACAATACTTTTAACAAAGTATAAACTTGTGGATTAACCTCCACCGTGGTTTTTCCCCTAACAGGGTTTCCACGCAAAAATCTTGGTGTTATGTGTGTTTATGATGTGGTGATGATTTTTTCTTTCATTTTTAATTATCAGATCTAAGAATAAGTTTAATAAGTATATTTTTTGTAACAATAGATTTACCCCCCCCCTCTCAGTTGTCTACCCTTATGTTGCCAAAAAAAGGAGCAACCATCGAATCACTCATCTTGTAACAACAGTTTTGTTCATTAAAAATCTAATAGAAGAATGGTTTGTGTGCACAAAAAAATTATATCCAGTGATATAGTGGTGAAATTTATTTATTGCATAAACTACAGACAAAAAACTTTTTTGGTAACAGTATAATTTATCTCAACACTAGTAAAATTCTTATTAATATAATAAATAGCATAAAAGAGGGTGTCTTTCTTCTGTCCAAGGATGGCTCCCATAGAAGTATATGATGCATCTATATTTATATGAAATAGAAGTTCCCAATTGGGTCCTCATAGCACAAGTGTCGTGATGAGCTTACCTTTGATTTCATCGAAATATTGCTAACATTTGGTTGTCCATGAGAAATATGCATCCTTTCGTAGTAACAAAAACAACGGTGAGGCAATATTGCTGGAATTTTGAATAAACTTGTGATGATAACTAGCATGTCCTAGGAAACTACGTACATCCTTTGGACAAGTAGGCACAGGCAAGTCTTGAATAATCTTGATCTTTTTCAAATCTACCTCAATTCCTTTTTTAGAAATATAATGACCCAACACAATACCTTTAGTCATTAAGATATGAAATTTTTCATGACTCAAGGAAAGATTAGTATCAATGCATAGTTTAAGTACCTTCTCAAGATTTTACTTAGCTTCCTCATATGTGATACCATAAACAGTAAAGTTATCTCTATATACTTCTACACAATCATGGATTAAATCAGCAAAAATGCTTAGAGCAACTCATTTGAAAGTAGCGGGTGCATTACACAGTTTGAAAGGTAAGATATTGTAGGAAAATTTTCCCTAGGGGCAGGTAAAGGTATTTTTTTCTTGGTCTTCCAGGGCAATGCAGATTTGGTTATACCCACTAAAACTATCAAGAAAGGAGAAGAACATTTCCCCAGCTAAGGTGTCCAAGACTTGGTCAATGAAAGGAAGTGGGAAATGACCTTTCTTAGTGGCCTTGTTAAGGGCCCTATAATTGACACATATTCACCACTTCCCATTATTTTTAGGTACTAATACAAGTGGGGACACCCATTGGCTATCAGATATAGGGTAAATAAATCCTTCATTGAGAAACTTCTGAAGTTCTTCCTTAACTATTTCTCGTAAGGTTGGGTTTAACCTTCTTTGGGGTTTTCACACAGGTCTACTCCCTTCCTCTATATAGATACAGTGTGTAAAAGTAGCAGGATGAATACCTCTCATATCTTCGTAATCCCAAGCAAAGGTTTCTTTATGGGAAGACAAAATCTCAATGAGTTCTTTCAATTGGCAAGCATCTAATCCAGGATTGATGTTAAGAATTTTACCAGGTAAGATTTCCATAGCTTGGGATTGTGCAGGGGTATCTATGGCAATTAGTTGTGAATTAGACAAAGATGGATTAATATCCCTAGATATTAAAAATGCATGGTATATATAATCATGTTGTAATAATTGATGTAAATTAATAAAGTGTGAATAGACTGTGAATTGCCTACTAATAGAAAATTTCCAAATGGACAATTATCACCTATGTCCATAAGAAAGATCATTGTCTCAATATCACTATCAAAAAAATAAAAATTCTGCAATAAATGATTAATAACAGTGTCTTCTGAAATTTCTTCGAATTCCCTACTTTTATCTATTGTCAAAATAGGTAGATACTCCTCTATGTTGCTATCGTTCCACAAAGGATCCTCCATTTCCAGTAATGGTTGCACTGGAGCATACAATATTAACTACTTCATTTTCTCCCCATTCAAGATCACCATATTTCTAAACCTACAATCAATGAAGGAATTAGTAGTAGCTAATCAAGGTCTTCCTAAAATTGGGGGGTATCCCCCGAGCTTAATCTTTGGTTACAAAATCATAAAATATATTGGATACTCTCAAGACTCAATAGAAAGAATGATGTCTTTGAGCATACCTTCTGGTTTTATGAGGGAATGATTAGCCATTTATAGGACTATCATAGTAGGTCTTAGTCCTTGAAGGCCTAGCCTCTCCTTAGTGTCATTAGTCATTACATTTATAGTTGCCCCTAAATCCACAAGTTTATTTAGAATGGTTACATAACCAATACATACCTTAATAATTGGACTACCAGGATCCGCATACTTAGGGACTAAGATTTTTCCCAGCATCAAGTCTGCAAGTTTTCCAATGACTTGGATTGTCTTGGGGTCCTGCTTCTTTTGTTGCATCCTCCCACAAATATCTTTAACTGCCTTGGAATACATAGGAATGTCTCAAATAGTCTGGAACAAAGGAATTTTAATGTTGAAATTGTGTAATTCATTCATAAAATAAAAATCAGATTGAAATGTTTCTTGTTGCCTTGGCTTCTCTTGCAACCTATCTAAAACTGGAGGCCTTGGTTTCTTTTTTTCAGGCTCAACTAGAGGGTATTCAACTTCTGTGATGGTTGGTCCCTGAAGGTTCTTTTTGGATCTTAGTTTTACTCCATCAATCTCCAATGCTTTGATGGGATAAGTCAAGAATCCTATCACTTCATTATTATAAACTTGTTGAGTCACCTTATTGTTTGGATTGGGTGTTGGTTGTGTTGGCATTGGTGTGGCTTTTGGTGGTTGGTTTGAACTAGAAGGTTGATTAGATAATGGGGCAGGTGGTAAGAATTTTTGGGATTGTTGATACAGGCTTATCATTGGAGGTGGTGGATATGGGGGAAATGATAGATATTGTGGATAGGGTGTATGTGGTGTTCGCCATTCTTTCCATGAGTGTGGAGCAGGTGGATATTGTTGTGACCACTAAGGGTAGTATGGAGGGCATTACCCATTTCCATACCATCCAGACTGGTTTAGGAAAGAATTCTATTGAAAGGGATTTTGGGGTGCAAATTGGTAATCAGATGGGGGCATTGCTCTTGGTTGCTAGTGTCTTCTTTGGTCCATGAAGTAAATAGGTTCATTTGTGTATTCTAACTTGTTCATTCCTATAGGAATGGGTTTTATAGTAGTGTCCCTACTAGCTTCCTCTAAAGAAGATATCTTTGTTCTATTATATGGACACTCCTCACTAATGTGATTCTTTTGACAAATGGGGCAAAAGATAGCTAAGGAATTTTCAGCCTCCTCATGTTTCTTCTATGTATATAAGTTGTCTATTTGTTTACCCATATGACTCAAAAAATCAGTCTTAAGGTCTTTGAGTAGACTACCTATCTCATGCTTGGTGATACCTATTGAAGCTCCCACATAATACAACTTGCTTAGGTAGTTCCTTCCTAAGCACCAAGACCTGGAATAGCTCCTACAAATATCAAAAATATCATCAAATTCCATTTTAGAAGTATTCCATTTTCCTATTAAGTTTAATGCCTCTATAACATCATCTCTTATTCCTCTAAGAAACCACATTTTAACAAGAACATCATTTAGTCCCAGTTGGCCGGATCATTGAAGAGTGAACATGAAATGCTCAAGGTAGTCCTCCATAGACTCATCTTCCTTTTGTGTCATGTTAAATATCTCATCCCAAACCTCCTTTGTTTTGCAATACTCTTGGTACATTTTCAGGAATAACTCCTTCATGACTTCCCATGTCTTGATATTCCTGAGGTTCATAAACCATCATAGGGCAGCATCCTTTAATGTAGCTAGAAATAGATTGAGTTTCTACGTGTCGCTTTGATAATTATAGCTATGGCACAACACATAAAATTCAAAAAAAAATATATATCAAGATCCTCAGTCGAAAGACCACGAAAAATAGGCAAATAAAAATGAGGAATGTTCTTCATAGGAGAAACTTGTTTGGGATGTGTGATTGGAAACTCAAAGGTAATCAGATTATTGTTGTCCAATTCCCTATTATGATTGTTTTTGTTGTTGTTGTTTTTATTTTTTTTATTGCTATTGGGATCCATGATGTCCAATTCCCAAGGGGTAAGGTAGGTTTTAAATGGCTCTTGGGTTTCTTCTTAAAATGGGCCAACTTCTAGCCCATAAGTTTCCTGAAAGATCTTTTCAACCTTTTTCATAATATTTTGGAAGAACTTGCATGGGTACCTATAGGTGTCTCAATGGTAGTAGACTCTATGACACATTTCTCAATATCAGGTTCGTGTAACTCTAAGGTTTTCACTTTAGTTTTTGATTTCCCTTCTGAGTTGCCTCCCTCAACTAATGTTTTTGGATTGTTTTCTAATTTTTTTGATTGTTTAATACTCCCTTTGTCCTTTTTAAAAAATATCCCTATCTTATCCCTACTCTGATTCATGCACCTAAATGACTTATAACAAACCAAACTAAGGGTAATTATCCAAACAAGGTCGACTGTCACATAGACTTTCTCCTTAGCGCAATGCTCCTATCTTAGTTCACTAGGCTAACAGGCCTTTAACACCATTTCCTAATGGAACCAAAATTATTGGACTAAAATATGGTTGATATTTGGGGTAAAAATATCCTTATAATTATATCCTTAAATGGACAAAATGGATTGGGATCAATCTTCGAGAATTTTGCAAGTTCCTCAGTTTATCCTTCAAGTTTCAATTCAGGGGTGTAAGCTTATGAACAGTGTTGCAGAAATCTACCTAAGGGATGAAACTAATGAAATAATGGGGGATGGATGCATCTAAGAATTGAAAACACACTCTTCAATCTAAAATTCAAAAGCACACTTTGAAAATAAATGAAATCCTTTCTTAAATTATTCCTTACCTACTTCAACCAATCTACCTATTTTTGATTAAACTTGAATAACACAACTCAATATATTATGGTATATAGATATTAAAAACAACCCTCTCAATAGTAAAGGAAAGAATTCAGTTGCCAAATATGTACTGAAAGAGTGCAGGCAACAGGAATTTCAATTGCAATAGGAGGTTGGAGTGTGATAGGAAGATGAAATGTGATAGGAAGATGTAGTGTGGTAGGAAGTTGGGACACAATAGCGAAGAGATGCAAAGAGAATGGAACACAATCAGAAGTTCTACAAAATGAAACATGACATAGTACGGAATGAGAAATATAGTAATTTCCCTACAACTAAAACACTCTTGGCTTCTCAAACCATAATTATATTCCATAGATAATTCATTGCAATTCCTTTAATACCAAATTAATCACTTAGGGTAATCTTAAACAAAATTAAACTAATCATAGAATACACATTCAATAGAAATTAAATCTTATGAGATATACAAAATCTAAGCTAATAAACCATAAAAAAATCTCACCAATCTTCCCGAGAGGGGGCCCTTCCTCTGTTCCACAGGCTGAGCATGCAAAAGCATTTACACTACTTCAAACCATGATCAACACATCTGAAATTCAATAATACTAACATTGACTGAAAACTTATGAAGATTCTGTATATATATTATATATCAGTTTAACTCAAAACACACATATATAGGCATAGATGTTCATCAATCACCATCAAGTAAAAATGATAAAGGAAACACATTTTTTTATGGCCGATGGCCAACAAACTAAATGATTGTAGCTTTTGGGTTGGTCATAGGCCACAAACCCAAAATAGTTTAAAAAACCAAGTTTGAAATAAGAGGTAAAAACAAAAATAGATAAACTTCTTTGACATTCATCCCCGGTTTCTCATCTTATGCCACTTAGGACTTGTCATTTACAAGGTTGGTTTCCTTCTCCATATTTAGTTCTTGTAGCAAAACCATCAAAAAATTCATTATTTCCTCAACAATTTCAGCATTCTGAAAGTATTCTCTTCTTTTTGAAAACATGTCAAATATTCTTCATTTCGCTAACAATTAATGGCAAGAAGGACTTAGGAGTAGATTAAAATGGGAACAAAATAAAGGAAAAAGGATATGAAAATTAAACACATTTGACACCCATCAATATGATCTAAATAATCTTGTCTCTTGTGAGCGTCAACATCTTCTGAAGCATTCCTCATAGCTATCTTCATGATCACCATTTTCTCCAGGTGCTCACATGTCTCATCTAGTATCGATTCCTCATTGCTAGCCACTTCCAAGGCCACCTTTAACAATAATCTACATTCTTTTTTCCATTCATTCAGGTCTTTCAACTCTCCACCATCTTTGAATAATGTAGGCACTCCCTCTTTTGCAGCATCAATGAGTTCCTTTGCATCTACTTGAAGCTCATTATAGTATTCCTTTTATTTTCTCATAATATCTTCAGTAGCTATGATGGCTCCACTATCAAAAGTAGTTTTCTTTTGTGCTTCCTGGATCTTCTCATGAATTTGGTCACTCATCCTTTTCTGCTCTTGAATTGTGACATAAATATTGGAATGGGTCACCCACAACTTGCTCATCTAGATCATCAGGTTGGTGTTCCTTTTCTAGAACATTGTATAGAGTGCATCAAATCTGGCTTTACTTACTAGAGCATGTACATTTGAGTCATCAGTCTTATCCTTTGATTGAGATCCCTCTCTTTGAGTTAGCAATCCAATAGATCCCTTGAGTGTACCTTTGACCATGTCCTTCAGGAAATCATTTTCTTTAAGTATCTTTTCATTGTTCATTTTGTACATATCTCTTTCCTTGATCAATGTCTAGATTTGTGCTTTATTTAGTTTGGCTACATTAATTCCAATGTCAGTAGTGGCCATAGGATGAGTTTCTCCCAACTTCAGTGTCATCACATGGTCAAAAGCCCTCTTAGTGTTAATGATCACAAACTTCTTATGTGGAAGATATAGGGCCCAAATCACATGGTTGAAATCCCTCTCAGTGTTAATACTAAGCTTGTGTGTGGCACCAATATCATGCAAAAAACTATAAAAACCAAGAGCTAAATTCAAATCTAAACTAGGGAAAATCATTACACTTGAATCCTCCAACAATTTCCTTCCCTTTTCTAGAGTCATATCCTTCATCTCACTTTCCACATCTAATTTCAAGGATTTCAACAATTGGGCCTCATTTCTATGTGTAATGTTTGAGACAAATGCTCTTATTTATTTCCCTTTTCGTTGTATAGAAATTATCTAAATTCAGGAGACTTAAAAAATTCATCATCAGAAATGAAGTATTTATAGGCTAGTTGCCTCGTATATGTATCATAACCCTCTTCAATTTCTTGTTCTCTATTAGGGGTTTTATATTCCTTAATTCTTAACTTAGAAATATTCCCAGTTTGACCTTGACATTCCTTCTCACTAATAGACTCTTAACCTCCAAAGGACAACATTTCATCCTCTTTTATTTCCTTCATTTTCTACTCCATCTTCGTATTATATTAATCAATAGACAGTTCAACTTCCCTTTCTTCCATATTTTTTATTATATCATCATGTGGATAGGGTATGAACATATCCACCCAAGTTTACTTTCTTTTTGGCAAGGTCAATGTATCCCTCAGGATCAAATCCCTTTCTTGGTGAAGCCTTCTTCAAATTGAGCAGTGATAATTTATTTAAAATTAGATCATACCCTCCTTTTGACAACATAGTAAAATATCCAAGGCATAATGTACTCGGAATGAATGACTATTTCTCATAGGCACTCTAATTCATAACACTTAAATAATCCATCTGTCTAACAATTTCCAAGTATGAAATTCTATTTGGCACTATCTTTGGTAAAAGAAAAGGTGTATCCTCAAAACCATATACCCTAATCATGGTGGCATGAGCATAACAGTACCAGTCGCCCCAACTATGACCAATAGTTGTGGGTCCATTGAAATCTTTGGGTCTGAAAAATCTTTTAATCTGATCAGCCAATGAATAATCACAAGGATGATTAAAAATCTATACAATATCTTGACAAAATACTCCTCAAAATTAACATAGTTGGAATTTATGAATCTACTATCCCAAATAGTGGTCCACATTTATATTGGTAGTGGTTGACCTTCTTTATCAGATTGTGTAATTTTCAATTCTTCTAGCCACATCCCTATCTCTTGTCCATAATACAATATCATATCCATGAGGATAGAATAGTGTTTGAAGTGCAATGTGGGAGATTCATTTTTGATTTCCATCAACCTTGAGTCAATTTGTTTAGAAATGAAATGGGCATAATTGAATGGTCTGGTATTGTGGCATTGAACATCTACTACAATCACCATTTGTCTTATCGAGCTGAATTCAAAAGCTTCAGTTTCCAATACTTGACACTGAGAAATATGTGTTCTTTAGGTATGGTTCAAATAAATCGACATGAAAAGGAGGCCCATCATTTTCTTCAAGTGGGACAAGGTTTCCATCCTTCCTAGGTATACGTAGTGGCACTCTCCATCCTTTATACATTGTTTCCATCCTCCAATACTCCCTTTTTAAATTCGCATGTAAAATTGTCTCATCACATGTGCCACTTAGGTTAATCACTTCTAAGATCGTAGCATTGGACACATATATGAATGGTTCTCCTTGCAAATTGCAGATAACTTTTAGGTTAGGGTTGTATTGTTTAGCCAAGAGTTTCACAAGTTCCACATTTACAAATACATTTGGAATGACCAGTTTTCCTAAATCGAAGTTCCAGGGATTGCACACTAGGTTGAACCTATTTCTCCAATAATAGTGGAACATGAATAATTCATACCCTCTAATAGAGGTCTGTGTATCTCCTATATGTCTACAGTTGTCCTCAATTTTTTCTACATCAGCCCTTAGTTGTGCAGACCTCCTAGCCCTCATCCTTAAATCAGGTAATTGATTGATAAGGTCTTTGTTGAACATTCTTTCTTTTGTTTTTAGTTCCTCCCCTATTTCATTTCATTGTTTTTTACTCTTTTTTAACCGCCCTAACCCTATTGCTTCCTAATCTTTGCTTTCATAGAACTCAAATCCTCCATTTTCAATTCTCCTAGGAAACATAATTGTAAAGGAGTTCATAATCTTACTTGTGAATTCTTGGCCACATTGTATTCCTCGAATTTTTCCCGACCTCTTTTCCTTGCTTGCTGCAACTTCTAAAAATTCCTTTTGTTTTAATATTTGTTGGTCATGAGTATTCATATGGAGTTCATTTTTGCAACCATTAATGTTTGCCACTATAATTGAATGCAATGGCTCTTCGAATTTTGAAATGTCAAAATGAAACCATATTTCATCGTCAAAACCCCTAGCTCTCATGCCGAATTATGTTCTTTATTTGGCACCACCAAGACATAACCGAATGTCCTTTTGATTTGAAATTCCCCTTTAGTTCTTTTATTTAATCGGCAAGAGAATTCAATACTTTCATTGACATTGTGCAATGGACCTATGTCTTGCTCTTCATCTCATATTACTTCAAGGAGAAATTATTAATGTTTGCCCGATGTCAAAGTGGCCTGGACCACTAGAAGTCATTTTAACCATTGCCTAGTGTCATTCCAATGAATAGTGATCCATTCTCATTCCCATCGATGTGATTAGGACCATCACTAAGAGAATAGAGTGTTACTCCAATGACTTTAGTCTCCCCGATGTGTTTTCTCTACCACTTCATTCACTTGGATGAATCGACAAGACTTTCCCAAACTTCCTTCATCGATGTGACCCATAAGTTCGATGAGACCTGAGGGATTCAATATGATCATACATGTCTCCCTGACACAATATTGCTCCTATTTTATGAGCTAGAGTATATGCATTTCTCACCGATGAAGTCTCTTTCGATGTGACTCTTGAGCTCAGCATGATTTAAAAAAAAAATCTTCGACTGCTTTGCTCATGTTGATGGGCCTTCATTTGTAAGATGATAGGTATTGCCCACCCAATTATGTAATCTTGTTATCTCTATACTCTTTTGATCATTGTGACATGGCTCATGTCTTCTTGATATTATAGAAAACATTCAAATGAGGGGTTCTATGACTTGTTGATCAGTAAGACATGCATATGAATTTTTTTCAAACTTGCATTAAATATTCATGACATGAGAAGCAACTCTGCTATATTTTGGCTTGGCAAGAAGTGACAATGGAGCTGGATGATGAAATGAAAAATGGAAATGAAGAGAAAAGAAGGAACTCAAAGAAAATTCCTAACCAAATAGAGATCAGGAAAACCAACCCCTTTTATGACAAAGATCAGTTGCCTTGTAATTTTTTTCAATTGTGACCAAGGAAGTGTTTGTATGCAAAAGGCCAAATTTATGGGATCATGGGTTAAAATATGGATTTGGTCACACAAATATCAATGATTTATATTGATCACAATATTGATGTGAAACAAATTTATGTGGGGACTGTGAGATAAGTAAGTGGAGGCTGGTGAAAATGTGAGGTTTTTTTAGTCGTAACAGTGGATCTGACTGGGGATGAATGAGTGTGAGATCATCGCAAGAATCCAGAAAAGTCTTTGGGAAGTAGAGCATGGATAAAATATGGAACAAAATGAGAAACTAGAACTACTATGCATGGAGATTATGTATTTCAAGAAGTATCTCAAGGATTGTCCATGCACTGGAAATTCCTAACCTTCTCTTAGACTATTGTGCATGTAACAATATTTTATGAGGTTTGTTAAGGATTGTCCATGCACTAGATTATGATCTCTAAGAAAATAATTTTTTTAAGAATTTCCCATGTATTGGAAATTCTTTTTCCTCTCCTATCATGTTCTGCAAATAATATGAATTTTCACCACCCTTACCAACAATGAAAAATGGTCCTAACCATAGAGCTTCAAATTTTACATGCTTCCCCTTGTCCTGACTCTTGGCATTCCACATGAAAACCATTTCATTCACTTCAATTTTTTTATTTTTGGCACTTTTGTCATATAGATCTTTTATGTGAAATTGTTTCTTTTTATTTTGTTGTTGGGCTTGATTCCTTGCTTCATCAAGTTCCATTAATTCCTCCATCCTTTCCTCCATGGTTTTAGGAACCTCTAAATCTTCTTGCAAGATAAACTTACATACTGGTAACAAATAATGCAGAGGGAGCCTAGCTTGAGTCGCATACACAAGTTCAAAAGGTGATTTTCCAATAGCCTTCTTGACAGTGATTCTATGTACCCACAAGGCTAGTCTCAACTTGGAATCCCAAGCCCGTTTGTCATTATCCAACATTCTCTTTATGATCTTTAGGATGCTCTTGTTACTAGATTTAGCTTGCCCATTTGCCTATGGATGATATGGTGAAGAGTATGAAATCATTATACCATAGGTTTGGAAAAAACCCTTAAATTCATTTGACCTAAAGTAAATGCCATTATAAGTTATGATTCTTGTTGGTACCCCAAATCTAGTGATAATATTCTCCAATAGAAATTTTTTCACAACCCTACTTGTTGCTTGTTTAGTAGGTATAGCCTCTACCCATTTTGTCAAGTAATTTGTGGCTACCAATATCCATCTATGTCCTCCACTAGATTTTTCTACAAGCTCTCCCATAAAATAAATTCCCCATTGGTGAAATGGAGCCTCAACTTGCAAAGGTCTCAAAGGAAATGCTCCTTGATACTTTTATTTTCTAGAAAACTTCTAAAATGCTTCACACTTTCTAGTATAATCATAGGAATCATTAAAAAATTTAGGCCAATAATATCCTACCCTTAATAGCTTATGTGTAGTATTTTTTGATGAGAAATTCCCTATGCATACTCCTTCATGAATTTCTTTCAAAACATGCCTTGCTTGACTTTCATCTAGGCATAGCAATGAAACACCATCTCTATTCTTCTAGTAGAGGTCTCATTTCATGAACACATATTTTGAAGCCTATAATTTAAGTGTCCTTTTCTTGTTATCATCAAATCCTTGATGACATTTTGTGTGTTTAATATAGTACACAATGTTAGTGTATCATGGTGTGTGCTCAATACTAGTAATTATGTTATCTTCATTATTCAAATTTCACACTTGGGTAGCTTCAATATTCATTTTAGCCATTAATTTAGCTATTCACTATCCTCCTATAGGATTAGTGATTTGAAACTCAATGTCAAATTCTTGGATTCTGTTTATCCACCTTCACCTACAACCTATTGCTTTAGTCTGTACAAACACATCTTTTACTGTAGCATTGGGTACATAATATATCACCTTTTCTCCCACCAGATATGATCTAAATGCTTTGAAAACTTTTACTAATGCATACACATGTTTCTTTGTAATATCATAATTCAATTATGCATTTTGAAGGGATTTATTGAAAAAAGAGATAGGTTGTTTGTACCCCTCATCATTTTTCTACAACATTACTGTTGCAATGGTGTGATAGGACACAAATGAAAATATTTGAAAAAGCTTATTGAAATCAGGGTATTTTAATATCGGGGCCTCCTTTATTTCTCTTTTGATGGAGACAAATGCATCTATAGCCTCAAAATTCCAATCAATATTTGTACCTTTCTTCAACATCGTTGATATTGGATTTACTATCTCAACAAATTTTGATACAAATCTTCTCACAAAATTTATTTCCCCAATTAAAGAGTGGATGGCCTTAACTATCTTAGGAATAGGAATCGTGTCAATGGCCTCCACCCTTTCTAAATCAATCCTTAATCCTTATTTGCATACTATGTGTCCTAATAGTTTCCCTTCTATGACTGCAAATGGCACTTTTTTGGATTTAAATAAATACCATACTCAATGGCTTTCATAAAAAAAATTCTAGATGCTCAACATGGTCTTCTGCCTTCTTTGAATATACATTCAAATCATCTTGGTATACCACCATGATTTCATTAATTAGATCAGAAAATTCAACATCCATAGCTCTCTGGAAGGTTGCACCAGCATTTGTGAGTCCAAATGGCATTCTAACATACACATACATTCCCCATGGTGTGGTGAAGGTTGTTGTGTATTGCTTTGATTCCTTAAGTTTCACCTAGTTATAGCCTAAGAATCCATCCATCATGGATAGAAGCTCACATCTTGTGACCCTCTGTAACATAACCTCCATGTTTGGGAAAGGGTAGTTGTCCTTAAGAAAAGACACATTCAAATTTTTGAAATCTACATAGAGCCTTATATATCCATTTTTCTTTTTGACATGTACTAAATTAGAGACCCAAGATGAATTTTTGATGGGTTTGATAATACCCCCTTCCCCGAGCTTCATAAGTTATTCATGTATTTTAGGTTATAAGGTAGGATTTATGGGCCTTTGTTTTTGTCTAAAAGGATTTGCATCTAGTTTCAATGGAATTTCATGTTGAAACAAATTCTCCCTATAAGCCTTGAGATCATCATAAAACCACATGAAGATGTTCTTATATTTCCTCAACAATGCAGTCAACATCCTTCTAATTGTTGGGCTTATATTTTTCCCAATATACACCCTCTTTGGTACCAATTCAATGCCCAAATTGATTTCTTCAATGTCTTCCCTCCTTATTAGTGTTTATTTCAGTAGAACTCGGTCATTTCCATCATACACTCTCTCCAATGCCACAAGTACCTTAGGAATTTTATTAGTCTTGAGTTGAAAAAATTCCTTTCCAAATATAATTTTATTTCCATCTACTTCATCCACAAATGCATTGAAACCAATTTCTTGAGTTTCATATTGATCAATGCAATACAAAAATTTAATAGATCAATATCATCATTAAAAACTTCCCAACTATAGATGTTATTAGGGATTGTAGGTCTTGTTTTGAGCTCAACATGTGAAATCCCTGCTAGAGTGATATCATCTTTCTTTAGAGCTACATTTTCCAAGAAGTCTTCCATTAAATTCTTGGACCGATCTATCCATTCAATAGAGAAGGCATCGAGCAATTCAATGGTGTCCCATACAAAAAATTTGTACTACTTTAGCCTTTTGTTTTTTGTGGTATAATTGTATCTCACTTGTGAGATAATCAATTTAGAATCTCTAGAAACAACAAGTAATTTAATTTTTTGTTTGACAACCATGTTCAATCCAATCAGCATGACCTCATACTCTACTATATTATTCATGCATTCAAATGTCAATAAGAATGAATATTTGAATTGTGTTCCATTAGGTGAGATGAAAACCACTCCCACTTCATTACCTTCATTACTACATGCCCCATCAAAATACATTCATCATACACCATGCTGATTCTTGGAGACATCCTTATCAGTTGGATCGTTGTTCAACAATTCAGGTTGTGAAGGTTCTATTATGAAACTTCCCAAGTCCACATCACAAAAAAAATTCATTTGATTTTGATCAACATATTCCACAATCTGTTTAACTCTTGGTTCTCTATACAATTTAACCTCTTCACCGTTTATTGGTATTGTTGCATATGATAAGTCAAATTGCACATTTCCTCCCACTGAAGTAGTCTATTTTCTAGAAAGGAGCATCCCAAATTGGGGGGGTGTATCTATTACAGTTATATCAATTTTGTATACTGCTTATGGATAAGATGCTAACTTCACTTCTACATCTTTCATGATTCCTACCACTTGAACGGGCCTACTATCCATAACATAGAATTTACCACCATTACTGTCCACCCACATACCAAGTTGTTTTATGACTCCCATTGGCATGATGTTAATAGCAACTCCTAAGTCAATCATGCAATTTCTTACCATTTTTTTTTTTATAAGTAGTGTGGTAAAAAATGGATCCACCTGTGGGGGATTCATCAATGTATCACCAAGACAAAATTTAGGGACTTTTATATCTCCCTCCCTACTATTGCTTTTACTTTCTAGGTTTGTGTTTTCGTTTCTTTCACTAGATATTAGTTGAATAGCACTGTCTCTATATTATTTTATCTCCATCATTTCCAATAGTGGCACAAACATCTTCACCTGAGACAACACTTGTGTGAATTCAAATGAAGAGGTATTCTCTATTTTGGATACCTTCTTTTGTTCTAGTGGATCTCCTTTTTCTTCTTCGTTCTCTTTTTAATTAATTTTATCTTGCTTATATTTATTTTTGAACTCTTTGTCTTCCTTTTTGGGAACATGTCTTTTCTCATTTTTATTGGGTTCTTTATTTTCTACTTTTTTTATTTTCTCCTGAGTTGTTCCCCTTTCTTTTATAAACAATCCCCTTAGAGTGCCTTCATTTTAATTTGTCCTTCTGCTTCTTAGCCCATAATTTATTTTTGATTTCTCTACTACAATAATGGTTAACTTTTTGATCTCTTCTTCAGTGGGCCTCCTCCATCTTGATATGTTTGACTTAGGAGGTATGTAAGGTGGTTGTGATTCATCACTACTTTTATTCTCCTAATCAGAGAAGACTTGTTTTTCTTCCATGTGAATTATATACCTCTAGTTACTCATAGCCTTCATCTCCTGAGGATGAATACTCATGTTCAATTAGATGAAGGGTATGTGAAGTCAGGTATATTGTATGAAATTTATCTTCATGGTCACATTCCATTTCTTATTCTTGTATCAATTGTGCTACAACATAGTGATCTGAGGAATGAAGCAGATTGCACACTTGACACCAAGGGTTGTTATTAACCATATAAGCTCCCTTTTTCTTTAAGGGATCAAGAGTTTCTTTATACTTGGGCCTATCAGTTATGGGTTTTCCATATTTCCAATTTGTGTTGTATGGAATATCATGCAACTTAGGTCATTCATTCCTATATGAATTCTCCTGCTTATTTTGGGGATTGTTAAAGCTTTGGGGGAATCTAAGGTTATCCATTTTTTCGATCATCCCTATAGCCTTTCTATTATTATCAATAGTTAATGCTATTTTTTGTGCTTCATACAAACTTCTAGGGCATCCATTTTTGAGTTCATACCCTATTTTAGGATCAAAATATTTCAAATAAATGATCAAGGTTGTTGGATCAGTTAGTTTGGAACCTTGTGGTATTTTGTTATATAGTTTGGAGAACCTCTGATTGAAACATAAACCGACTCATTTTGGTATTTTTGAATTATTATTAATTCATGAAGGGAAAAATCAAGGGCACATTAATTCCCATATTGCTCTAGGAATTGATTGTGAAAGTCTGCTATAGAATCAATTGAAACATTATGTAGACCATTGAACGAGTCCCTTGCTTCTTCAGTTAGTGACATCATGAATAGTCTCATCTTCACATCCTTGTATTCCATACCAATATCTTGTATGAAGGCATTGAAATTTTGGATATGTTATTAAGCTGATATCACATTATTCCCACTAAATTTAGGAACCATATTTCTCCAATTATTGTCCATTGGGTATGGATATAATTGATATCTTGTTAAATCAAATTTTCTACTTATAGGGTTTTGAGGAGGTAGATTCAATGATGGTGGATTGGGATAGTGTTTGTATCCATGTTGAGGTTGGTGATAAACATTGTATTGTGGTTGATGGTGTACATTGTGATGTGGTATATACTATTGACCTAGTGGTGGATAATATTGGGAGGCATTACCAATATTTTGGGGTTGGGATATATGTGGTGGTACATTATGTTGGGAATGTTATCTTGGGTTACCACCTGCATTATGAGGGCCCCTTGAAGTACTTGGAGCACCGTTGTTGTGAGATATTCCCCATGAAGTAGCATTGCTACCTTTTTTATGTAGAGGAACATATTTTGGTGGCTTTGATGCTTGGATATTTAATTGTTCCATTTGTCGATCTATCTCTTGACTTTATTGTATCATTTTTTGCCTCCTTCTAAGTTGTTATTTTTTCCATTCTAAATGTACTTCAATTTATTGATTGGTCATACCATCAAAATCCATAGTAGTGTGATAAAAAAACCCCCGTTGGTTTTCTCCTCATTGTAGTGATGTGAACCCTTTTTCATACTCATCTTGTATTCATTTTCTTTCTTCCTCAGCCCAATAATTGAACTCTTCTTGTTGTTGAGGATCGGGTTGGAAATTAAGGACAATGTCACTTAGATCATTTCTTCTAGGTGGTGTTGTGGGATTTTTACCACTAGCATGGAAAGGAGAGTTAAAATTTTTGAAGGGTTGCTCTAATTTTTTCACATTATCTTTTGGTTGTTTAGATATTATTTCACCCTTATTTGTGTTGCCTTTTCCACTAGAAGATCCATGTTTATCTGTCCACCTAACATTGTTATTCTTGAGAATCTCCTGATGTAAAGATCTTCTTCCATTCATGTTGGATGATATGAAATATCTCTAGTGTTTGTTGTTTGTGATCTGATTTTTCTTTCATTAGTCATATAAGTCCTTTAGAGTCACCACCTACCTTTTATAAGTAGGAAAATTAGTGTGTTCTTTCCCAATAGAGTCTTGAATTTATCATGGTATCTTGGAATGACTCTATGTTGGAAGGATGGGGTTCATAATTGGCTTGTTCCCCAGTAGAGTCACCAATCTGTTGGGTCTCAAAAATGCAAGTTATAAATCCTAAGAGGATGTCAGCCTCTACGATCAGACTTGCAATATTCTTGAACCAATGAATGGAGTTAACCTATATGGATGATGACTCCCTACACTTCAGGCTCTACTAAACTTAGGTTGGTGGACCTTGATAGTTGAAGAAGATTTAGAGTTGTATGACTTAGTTGAATTTATGGATCTATCCATAGAGGCACAAAGTGGAATAGATGAAAGCTTGTTAATTACTCCTACTCCTAGTATTGGATTTTAAATGTGAATGTTTGAATAATATTATATGGAATTCTAAAGAGAAATGGGTAAGACCAGTTCCTACTTCTATTGGATTAATGGAGTCAAGAAGTGAATGATGAGTGACTTTCTTATTGGCTACAATTCTAATTGTTTGGCAATTGTCCTTGTTTATACCTTGTATAAACGTGCAAGAATGTGACTAACATACTCTACTTATTTATCTAATTGATCCTATCAATTTAATGTGATTTATTAAAATGATTTTAATCCTTCCTTGAAGGAACCACTTAAAATAATCACATAATGACAAAAAATGTGTATTGACAAATGAACTATATCCTTAATTTGAATAACAAGACAAAATCAATGTGGAGACAATTTCACAATCTTATCAATTACCTAACTCTTCTTACTGATCCAAATATTACCTCAAGTTACTATAATCAACCAAAAGGATTTTAATTCTCTAATAGAAACCAATTAACTTGATCACACAAAAACAACAAATGTGTTTTGATGAAGCTGAAATATCAACTTGGATACACAGATTCAAATAATAGAGAAATAAAAATATGGAGACAACCAGGTAATTTATCAATTCAACAAACAATACACACCAAATCTTAGCCACCAGATTAAAACTTATTCTCCATTATATATATCTTCAAATAGTATGCATTATAGCAAGATTTCTTGAATAGATGAGCAAGATTTTGCAATCTATCTTCTTACTATGCCTACTCTACAATAAAAATATAGTGTTCATCCTTTCAATCATCATAAGTTCAACATACATATTAATATCTTGAAGGGGACTTTCCCCTTCATAGGAGTCTTTTGGAATTAAGCAACCATTAAACATAATAGATTAGGCTCTAGTGATCCATAAATGAATTTTTATCAGATGATCTAAATAATCTTGTCTCCCATGAGTGTGAGCATCTTCTAAAGCATTCCTCGCAGCTACCTCCATGATCACCATTTTCTCCAAGTGCTCACATGTCACATCCAACTCTGATTCCTTGTTCCTAGTTGCTTCAAAGGCCCCATGCAACATTAATATGCATTCTTTTGTCCATTCGTTATGCTCTTTCAACTCTCCACCATCTTTGAAGAATGTAGGAACTCCCTCTTTTGTAGCATCAATGAGTTCCTTCGCATCTTCTTGAATCTCATTATAGTATTCCTTGTGTTTTCTCATAATATTTTCAGCAGCTATGATGGCTTCACTATCAAAAGTAATTTTCTTTTGTGCTTCCTAGATCTTCTCCTAAATTTGGTCACTCATCCTTTTATGCTCTTGAGTTGTAGCATAACTCTTGGAATGGGTCACCCACAACTTGTTCATCCAGACCATCAGGTTGGTGTTCCTTTTCTAGAAAATTGCATATATTGCATCAAATCTAGCTTTACCTACTAGACCATGTAAATTTGAATCATTAGTTTTATCCTTTGATTGAGAGCCCTCTCCTTGAGTTATCAATCCAGTAGATCCCTTGAGTGTACCTTTGACCATGTCCTTCAGGAAATCATTTTCTTTAAGTATCTTTTCATTATTCAATTTGTACATATCTCTTTCATTGATCAATGTTTGGATCTGTTCTTTATTTATTTTTGCTACACTAATTCCAATGTCAACAATATCCATAGGATAATTTTCTCCCACCTTTAGTGTCATCACATGGCTGAAAGTAGTACAGGAGCACCTAGAACATAAATTGGAAAAATTCATCATTTGAAGGTTGGTTAATAGGAAGGTTTAGGGATTTGGGGCTAAATTGAGTCTTTTCATTTTAAATAAGGTCTTTTAATACCACCATTGACTTAATTGGCAGTTTTAGTGCTAATTTGGTTCAAAAATGCAAAATTTGCATAATGATGTAATAGTTGTTAACAAATTGTCAAATTGCAACATATGGGAATTTGAAGGGTCAAGATAGTATAGTGGTTATTTGTGGGAGTTTCATGGTTGGTTTTTGAGTTGAAAATTATTATAAGGCCTCTTGAAGTCTCGAACAATGTTCGTTGTAGCACTATGAAGGAGATAAATCAATAAAGAATATCATTTTTAGTTATTTTCTAAGTTTTTCTTCATTCCTAGCCTGTGTATGGGTCTGTACAGCAAATTTTGGATCTTAAATTTTATGAACTTTTCATAGAATGGTTTTGGCCTTAATTCTAATCCACTTTTGAGAAGTTTCATTGTGTATTGAGCAATTTAGAGGTTGAAATCTATAAACTGGTCTGAAACAGGGGTTTGTGTTTTGAGGGTGAACATGTAATAAAAAGGCCATTCCACCTTGTATAAATACTATACCTAGTTGGAATGAGCCTATTTAGTCTATTAATAGGTGTAGGTAATTTAATTTGAGTTTGTTGAGAATAGAGGGTGGAGATCCCCACGTTGTCCCTGTGTAAAAGCATAAACTTGACCTAGAAGGCATAGAAAAATAAGGTAATTGGTTGAATTTGAAATAAATAAGGTTAGAACCTATGTGTTTTAGGGTTTTTAGGCTTATTGGGAAATATTTTTTTTGTTGAAAAATTTTGGAGTGGACATTGGTATGTTTGGGTATGAGCCCTAGGTTGAGCAAAGCATGGAAAAGGGTGAATTTGTGTGATTTTACAAAGGAAGTATATGAAAATCAAGGGGGAAACATAATGTGAGAGTTTTTTAAGCTTGATCATGCCTAATGAAGATATTTTGAATTGGTTTTGGGTTTTTCTAAGGTCTATCCATAATATTTTCAATAAAACCTAGGTCAAATTGGGAAAAGTGAGGGTTTAGAGGAAATGGGTCTTTGTGAGTGAGTAAGGACCTATAGATGATGGAATCAAATGTTTTGAGGGAATTTATGAGACTATTTTGTGGTATTGGTAGTTTTTGATAAGTTTGGAGACAGGGTCTTCTAGAAAATAGGGCTAATTGGGCCTATTTTAGCCTAAAAAGGTCAATTTGGGTCTTGATGGTCTGAAGAACCCTATGGTGGATTTGAGATATGTCTTGTGTCAACCTATTGGGTCCCTATAAATGTGAGTGGTTGGAGAATTTTTTACATTAGTTGTGAGTTAAGTTCCTAAAACAGGGTTTGGACACCTACTAGGTGTATGGAAGCATGAAAGGTGAATGTACAATCAAAATCTCTTGAAGTCTTGAAAGTGAGTTAGTTTGGTTTGATTGAGGAATTTGATCTTTTTAGATGCCTCTTGGTGTCTTGGAAAATATTTGAAACAATAAGAGTGTGTTGGAGCCTCTAGGTGCCTAGTTCACTAAAGAGACAAATTGGTGCTTTGAGAGACCTTTTGAAAATCAAATTGTGGATTCATGTTACAAGATGGTTGATGTAATCCCTGCCACTACATCAAGTGGTATCAGAGCACAACAAGTAGATTCTTGAAGATATTATTTGAGATTGTATACAAGGATGGTTGGAAGATGGAAGGTCAAGTTAACATGGCAAAGGATATCAGTGGAGAAACACAAAGGAATGTAGTTTTTGAGACCAAATGCAAATGTTAAGGCAAGGTATGTAAATTAATGGTGGATTCGGGCAGTTTAGAAAATTTGGTATCTCAAGAAATGGTAGAAAAATTGCAATTAGAGATGATACTTCATGAATCACCTTATTCTATTTCTTGGGTGAATAGTGAGCATGCTTTGTTGGTCAGGGAACAAGTTTGGGTTGATTTTCATATAGGTGCATACAGAGATAAAAAAAAAAGTGATATAGTGCCTATGAGTGTGTGCCATATTTTGTTAGGAATACCATGGGTGTATGATATAATTTCTTTGTACAATAGAAGAGAGAATAGTTATGAGATCAAAAAGTATGGTATGACTTTCACTTTGATTCCTTTGATAGAAGAAGATAAGAAATAGTGCAGGATCAAGAGGATATTGATGTAGGGTAGTAAAATATTCATGAGGCATGAGAAAATTAAAAAAAAGGTGAAGAAGCAATTACTACAAATAGAGAAAGTGTTGATGAAGTAAGCATTGATATGGATGCTATGTTGAAAAGGAAAGAAGATGATAGACAAACAAAGAAAGCTTAGATAGTAAAGATAAAGGGTGAAAGGACTCTGAAAGATCAAAAAAAGTTTGTAAAAGATGATGTACATAAGAAAGGGAATGAGTTTTTTCAAGAAAATACAAAGGAAGTTGAGAAACAAACAAATGATGTCAAGGCAGCAAAGGACAGGTCTGATACATAGGTTGGTGAAAAAGGAAAGATTGGGACTAAGTTCCTAAAAAGATAAAGAGTTATTAGTGTAGAAGAGTTGCCTAGGAAAAGGCAAGAGTGGCCTAGTAAGGTCAATGAAGAAGAAATGTAGTGTCCACTGGAAGGAAAAAGAGATGAAAAACAACAAGAGACTAATAATGGAAAAGATGAGTTGTAGTAGGGGTGCGTTGGCAAAGAGGATAGAATATCTGATGTCAAAAAGATCTTGAAGGCTGAAATTATGAAGGAAGAGAGAGTGGATATAGTCAAGAAAGGTTAGAAGTTTTGGAAAGCCATGAAGGGCTTGAAAATGGTGAGAAGATCATGATTGGGGTAGTATTGCGTCCCTTGAAAATAGAGGAAAGTGATGGGAAGTCCAGTACTACAAACACAGTGGATTGTATGTAAAAAGGTATATAGGAAAGGAAAGTAGTAGGTCGGATGCAAGTCCTAAAGTTTGATAAGAATGAGAAGATAAAGGTGGTGAAGGTAGAGAGTGTAGATAAATCCAAGATAGAAGAGAAGATAGTAAGCCAAAGAGAAGGCTAATGATAGTGGATAATTCTAGGAAAGAATGTGAGGAAGTTGTAGTCACCTTGAATGGTGAAGAAGAGAAAACAAAGAGGTTAAGTAAGGTCGCCATGTTAAAAGAGACTAGAGGTGAAGAGTTGTTAGTAGTTGTCCAAGTGAAGGATAAAGACAAAGAGTTGGAAAGTTCTCCAAATGAGATGGAGAAAAGAACAAGTGATGTGTTTAGGACAATGGATTGTCCTAGATTGATGAAACTTTTGATAAGGCAATTGTATGCTATTATGACAGTGGTGTTAAGCTTAAAGGACCTGAGAAAAGTTGTGAAGAGGAAAGTTAAGAGACATAGAATGAAGGGAATTTTTTACTATATCTTTGTTTTGATGATTTTGATGGTGGAATTTAAGCCACGAGTCAAGATGGAAAGCGAAGGTCAGAATGTAGATTGATTGGCGGAGAATAAAGAGGAAGGATGGAGTAGGGGCTGATGGATGGAGCTAATGAAAAAAAATCAGAGCATAAATATGCAGATCCAAGAAGACAAAGTAAGAAGAGAAGAGTGGTTGAGCAGGGAAAAGTCTAAACCAAAGGTAAAAATGAAGAAGTTGCAAAGAGCATCAAGGCTTAAAGATCAAGCGGTGTTGTAGGTTCAAGCATGAAGACTTCCAAGGGACTTGGAAGAAATCTTAAGGCAGGGTGTATGGTGCAGGAGCACGTAGAACATAAATTTGAAAAATTCATCATTTGAAGGTTGGTTAATAGGAAGGTCTAGGGATTTGGGGATAAATTGAGTCTTTTCATGTTAAATAAGGTCTTTGAAGGAGATAAATCAATAAAGAATACCATTTTCAGTTATTTTTTTGATTTTTTCTTCATTCCCATCCTATGTATGGGTCTGTACAATAGGGGTTGGCTCTTAAATGTTATAAACTTGTAATAGCATGGTGTTGGCCTTAATTATAATCCAATTTTGAGGAGTTTCATTGTGTATTGAGCAATTTAGAGGCTAAAATCTATAAACTAGTCCAAAATAGGGGTTTGTGTTTTGAGGGTGAGCATGTAATAAAAAGGCCATTCCACCTTATATAAATACTTTACCTGGGTGGAATGGGCCTAGTTAGTCTATTAATAGTTGTAGGTAATTTCATTTGAGTTTGGTGAGAATAGAGGGTGGAGATCCCCACGTTGTCCCTGTGTAAAAGCGTAAACTTGACCTAAAAGGCATAGTAAAAAAGGTAATTGGTTGAATTTGAAATAAAGAAGGTTAGAACCTATGTGTTTTAGGGTTTTTAGGTGTATTTGGGAAGTTTTTTGTTTGTTGAAAAAGTTTGGAGTGGTCATTGGTATGTTTGGGTATGAACCCTAGGTTGAGCAAAGCATGGAAAAGGGTGAATTTGTGTGATTTTACAAAGGAAGTGTATTAAAATCAAGGGGATAGCATAATGTGAGAGTGTTTTAAGCTTGATCAGGCCTAATGAAGAGAGTTTGAAGTGGTTTTGGGTTTTTCTAAGGTCTAGACATAAGACTTTCAATAAAACCTAGGTCAAATTGGGAAAAGTGAGGGTTTAGAGGAAATGGGTCTTTGTGAGTGAGTAAGGACCTATAGATGGGTGAATAACATATTTTGAGGGCATTTATGAGACTATTTTATGGTTTTGGGAGTTTTTGATAAGTTTGGAGACAATTTTTTTTGGAAAATAGGGCTGATTGGAGCTCGTTTTAGCCTAAAAGGTAAATTTGGGTCTTGATGGTCTGAAGAACCCTATGGTGGATCTGAGATATGTCTTGTGTCAACTTATTGGAACCTTGTAAATGTGAGTGGTTGGAGAATTTGTTATAGTGGTTGTGAGTTAAGTTCCTAAAATAGGGTTTGCACATCTACTAGGTGTATGGAAGCATGAAAGGTGAATGTACAAATAGAAGCTCTTGAAGTCTTGAAAGTGAGTTAGTATAGTTTGATTGAAGAATTTAATCTTGTTAGATGCATCTTGGTGTCTTGGAAAATATATGAAACAATAAGAGTCTGTTGGAGCCTCTAGGTGCCTAGTTCATTGAAGAGACAAATTGGTGCTTTGAGAGGCCTTTTAAATATCAAATTGTGGATTCATGTTACAAGATGGTTGATGTCATCCCTTCCACTGCATCAGAAAGCCATCTTAGTGTCGATGATCATAGAATTTTTATGTGGAGGATACAAGGCCTAAATCATGAGAGAATTTTCATCAGGATTATATTTTGATCTTGTGGATACTTATGTGAGCCCTTTTGGACTAAGCTTGTGTGTGGAACCATTATCATGCAAAAAACTATAAAAAACAAGAGCTAAATTCAAATCTAAACCAGGTAAAATCATTACACCTCACTCCTCCAACAATTTCCTTCCCTTTTCTGGAGTCATATCCTTCATCTCACTTTCCACATCTAATTTCAAGGTTTTTAACAATTGGCGCTCATTACTAGGTGTAATGTCTGATATAGATTCTCTTATTTCTTTCCCTTTTTTATTGTACAAGAATGATCTAAATTCAGGAGACTTTATAAATTCATCATCAGAAATGAAGGATTTATAGGCTAGCTACCTCGTATCTATATCAAAACCCTCTTCAATTTCTTCTTCTCTATTAGGAGGTTGATATTCCTCAATTCCTAACTTAGAAATCTTCCTAGTTTGACCTTGACATTCCTTCTCACTAGTAGAATATTCACGTCTAGAAGATAGCATTTCTACCTCTTCTATTTCCTTCATTTTATGCTCCATCTTCATATTATATTAATCAATGGCCAGTTCAGCTTCCCTTTCTTCCATATTTCTAATTATATCATCATGTGGATAGGGTATATGAACATATCCACCCAAATATACTTTCTTTTTGGCAAGGTCAATGTATCCATCAGGATCAAATCCCTTTCTTGGTGGAGCCTTCTTCAAATTGAACTGTGATGATTTATTTAAAATTAGATCATACCCTTCTTTTGACAACACAGTAAAGTCTCCAAAGCATATTTTACTCAGCATGAATTAATGTTTCTCATATGCACTTAGATTCATAACACTTGAATAATCCATCTGTCTAAAAATTTCCAAGTATGCAATTTTGTTTGGCACTGTCTTTGGTAAAAGAAAAGGTGTATCCTAAAAACCATATACCCTAATCATGGTGACATCAATATAGCAGTACCGGTCACCCCAATTATGACCAACAGTTGTGGGTCCATTGAAATATTTGGGTCTAAAAATCTTTTAATCTTATCGATCAAGGAACAACCACATGGATGATTAAAAATCTTTACAATATCTTGACAAAATACTCCTCAAAATGAACATAGTTAGAATTTACAAATCTATTATCCCAAATAGTAGTCCACAATTGTATTGGTAGTGGCTGACCTTCCTTATCAGATTGTGTAAATTTCAATTCTTCTGGCCACATCCCTATCTCCTCTCCATAATACAATATCATATGCATGAGCATAAAATAGTGTTTGAAGTGCAATGTGGGAGATCCATTTTTTATTTCCATCAACCTTGAGTCAATCTTTTTGGAAATGTAATGGGCATAATGAAATGGTCTAGCATTGTGGCACTAAACATCTACTGCAATCACCATTGGTCCTATCGACATGAATTCAAAAGCTTCAATCCCCAATACTTGACACACTGCGAAATATGTGTGCTTCAGGTACAGTTAAAATAAATCGACATGAAAAGGAGGCCCATCATTATCTTCAAGTGGGACAAGGTTTCCATCCTTCTTAGGTCTATGTAGTGGCAATCTCCATCCTTTGCATGTTATTTCCATCTTCCAATAATCCCTTTCCAAATCCTCATGTACAATTCACTCACCACATGTGCCACTTAGGTTAAACACTTCTGAAATCATGATCTTGGACACATATACGAATGGTTCTCCTTGCAAATTGTAGATAGCTTTTAGGTCAGGGTTGTAATTCTTAGCCAGGAGTTTCACAAGTTCCACATTTACAAATACATTTGGAATGACTAGTTTTCCTAAATCAAAGTGCCAGGGATTACACAGTATTTTGAACCTATTTCTCCAATAATAGTGGAACATGAATAATTCATACCCTCTAACAGAGGTCCATGTATCTCCTATATGTCTACACTTGTCTTCAAGTTTTTCTAAATCAGCCCTAAATTGGGTAATTGATCGATAAGGTCTTGGTTGAAATTTCTTTCTTTTGTTTTTGGTTCCTCCTTTATTTCAATTTTTTGTTTTTTACTTTTGTTTTGATCGCCCTCACCCTGTTGCTTCCTAATATTTTATTTCATAGAAATTGAACCCTCCATTTTCAATTCTCCAAGGAAACATAATTGAATTTTAATCTATTTATTATAAAGGAGTTCATAAGTTTACTTGTGAATTTTTGGCCGCACTGTATTCCTCGAATTCTGCCTGACTTCTTGTCCTTGCTTGCTGCAACTTCTAAAAATTCCTTTTGTTTTAATATTTGTCGGTCATGAGTATTCATATGGAGTTCATTCATGCAGCCATTAATGTCTACCACTGGACTTGAATGCAACGGCTCTTCAAATTTTGAAATGTCACAATGAAACCATATTTCATTGGTGAAACCCCTAGCTTTTATGTGGAATTATGTTCTTTATTTGGATTCACCTTCATTTATACATAATCGATTGCCAAGACATAACTGAATGTCCTTTCGATTTGAAATTCCCCTTTAGTTATTTTTTTAATCGGAAAGACCATTCAATACTTTCATCGATGTTGTGTAATTTCCCTATGTCTCGTTCTTCAACTCATTACTTCAGGGATAAATTATAACATTTTCCTGATGTCAAAGTGGTCTAGACCACTAGAAGTCCTTTTAACCATTACTCAATGTCATTCTGATGAATAGTGATCTGTTCTCATTCCCATCAGCATGACTAGGACCATCAATAAGAGAATAGAGTGTTACTCCAATATCTTCAGTCTCCCTAATGTGTTTTCTCTACTACTTCATTCACTTGGATGAATCGGCAATAATATCCTTGAATTCCTTCATCGGTGTGATGCATAAGGTCTGTAAGACCTGAGGGATTCAATCTGATCATACATGTCTCCCCAAAATAATAGTCCTCCTATTTTATTAGTGAGAGTATATGCATTTCACGTTGATGAAGTCTCCGTTGGTGAGACTCTCGAGCTCCGCATGATTTAAAAAAAAATCTCTAACCGTTTTGCTCATGCTGATGGGCCTTCATTGAAAAGATGATAGGTATTGTCCACCCAATTATGCAGTCTTGTTATCTCTAGGCTCTTTTGATCACTGTGACCTGGCTCATGTCTTCTTGATATTACAAAAAATGTTCAAATGAAGGGTTCTATGACTTGTTGATTGGGAAGACACACATATGACATTGTTTCAAATATGCATTAAATATTCATGACATGAGAGGAAACTCTGCTATATTTTGGCTCAATAGGAAGAGATAATGGAGCTGGATGATGAAATTACAAATGGAAATGAAGAGAAAACAAGGAACTCAAATAAAATTCCTAAACAAATAGAGATCGAGGAGACCAACCCCTTTTATGACAAGGATTAGTTGCCTTGTAATTTTTCTCAATTATGACCAAGGAAGTGTTTGTATGCAAAAGGCCACATTTATGGGATCATGGGTTAAAATATGGATTTGGTCACACAAATCTCAATGATTTGTATTGATCACAAGATTGATGTGAAGCAAATTTCTATGGGTATTGGGAGATAAGTAAGTGGAGGTTGGTGAAAATGCGAGGATTTTTTAGTCCTAACACCTCCAAGTTCTTTCTTCATTTGGTGAACCCTTTCATTGAATCAAATACTGAAAACATGCATTGTATCTTGCCTTTGACTAGTTCTTCCCTTGCTAGTGCTACCCTTCACTTGATGAATGATCTTTAATCTATTATTCCCTTGAAATTACTACTAAACCTACCTCTATACTTGTAATCAAACCTTTCTTCATCCTTGTAAGGCACTGCCTTCTTCTTCACTCCTTCCATGTGCTTGGAATCTTCCACTTTCCTTTACAACTTATCATCTTTTCTTTTTAACTTTTTCATATGATGTTTTGTCCCCTGATTTTCATCTTTGATTGCTTATTTCTCAAGTTCCTTAACCTCTAAACTGAAAGAAATAAAATTACCACTACCCTCTTTCAAAAATAATGAATGGGGCACCTCTTCTATCCTCATACCAACATACCTTTTAATACAACTTAGAACCTGCAAAATCAATTCATGTTTTACCTTTAACTCAACATCATTTCCCACCAAAATCAAATTATTCTTCATACCTACTATCCTGGTATCTTCATGGTTTTAAATGGTTGCACCCTTCATGTTCTCTTCCTCATGCATATACCCATCTCTTTCTCTACAAAGCAATTCCTCACAACATACTACCCTCTACCCAACAAATACACTGGAAGATGCTTCCTCTACCCACTCTCTCTCAATGGAGGACCTCTACACCTTCTACCCAAGTTTATCTCTTTTGGATGATAGTGATTATAGACTCTCTTTCATGTTTGTAGAAAACACACCTTCTCATAAATCTTTCTCTTGTAGCTTCAAGATTGACCACTTCACTCTTTATCAAAACAAGTTATTGCAACAAAATTATAACCAAAACATCTCACAACCCACTAGATCAACCAGCTCTAATACCAATTGATGCAGAGCATGGAGGGCTTCATAAGGCTTCCAAAGATATAAAACAAATATCTTGACTGCTCAACCAAACAATCACCAACTCCTCTTCAATACAACTTGATTATAAGGCCTACAAATGCCCTAAAAGTGGTTTCAAGACACCAAAATCTCATTGAAACTTTACTACACCTTGAACATCATGGGTTTGATAGGATCAAGCCAATAAAACTCTCTTCGAACACTATTTATTCAATTCCTCCATCACTCACACCAAGTGACCTAATCGCTTGTAGCATTCCTAAAGGACAAAATAAGTCATAACTTTACAAGAAGGTGGAGTTTCCCAAAACTAAACATAGATTATAATACCCATTAAATCCCTTTTAAACATATCAAGAAACCAACTATGGTCACTTTGGATCATCAACCCCAAACCTTTGTTGCTACGTTGTCGTTAAGCCCAATTAGGTCACTTTTACAAAGCAACTACCATGTATATTCTTTCCCAAAACCAAATTTATATTGCAAGACCTCAACTAGGCTGCAAAAGATCTAGGTCAATGAATTTTGACAACTGGAATACCCACAAACTCACCAAACTCCAAAATCCTTACTTAGTCCTGTTTTGGCTTGTCACATAGGGGTTTATTGAATATATCAACTCCAAGCCATTACTATGAAAAATAACACTTGAAAAAAATCACAATAGGTCTACACATGCTTAGTTCATCCACTAGAATGACCCTTTGACTGTCTTTCAACAAAACCCTACCTTCATACATCAAATTTGCTCAAAACAAGTATTTTCCCAACCTAGGGCATCTTCTAATTCTCTCAAAAACCTCATCCCTATTCTTGCAAACATTACCAACTTAAAAAATAACCTAAACTAGCCCATTCCACCAACTTACAAAGGTTTCCATCGGTGGAATGGTTACTTATACCATTATTTGACTCTCAAACCCTTAAAATTAGTGCTTCTAGACTACCCTAAAAAAAGTGGCTCTAAAAAGCTTTCAACTCAATGAAATTTTATCAAACGAGGTTCATTTGAGAGTTAAATCAAATAGAATTCTTGAAAGTACTATACAGAAAGTACCACACCTGAGAACAGTAAGAAAACGTTAAATCTATAGAAAACAAGATTTTTATTGAATGTTCTACAAATTACAAAAATGATCAATCACTGTCTCACCTTCACAAATATCTTTTAAGAATGTTAGAACAGTTCTTTTCACTTCCCCTTGAGTTTCAACAACCCATCAACTTCCCTTTACAAAATGACTCTCCAAATTTCATTTCTTGCATTTTGCAATTTGGCATTTTTTGCATAATTTGATAATATTGGACAACTTGATCCCTAAACCACCTAACAACCTAGTAATGACTCAAATACATTATTAATGGTCCAAATATGACCTTTTTACAAAAAAAACATGAACAAGATTCAAACATTGCAAAATTGCGTCATGGAGGCATGAAATCAACATGGTACCCTACACCATTTTAGGATCACCATTTCATGTCACCTCTTATGTTTCCCTTATTTTCTTATTGTCTCTTGTCATTTTTTAGCATAAATTTTCTATATAATAATATCTAGTGTGGACGTTTGTGCATAGTACTAGTGTTCCCCAATCATTTTTTCTTCAAAGGATCATTCTGAGTATTTTCCAATGGTCACCCTCCTAGGTTAGTGGAAATGGTCCATGATGATTTATAATGGCTCATCTGCATCTTCCTCCTCCCTCCTCTTCTCATTTTTCAATCTAATCTTTCATTTTAGTAAATATTTTTGCTATCTATCTCTAAATCTCACAAAACTCAAATATTTCACAAGAGTCTCATACAACATTCTCTCAATCTATTTTATAAAATTATTTTATCTCTTCTTTTTTGTCTATCTTTCTCAAGATACATAGGTAATATAATTCTTTTTATCTTGTATCTCTAAGCATCTTGAGGATTTATCAAATCCCTTATTAATATATTTTTATTTTACCATTTTCTTCTCTATATGCACTTAGAATAAGAAAACACACAATATTTACTTTTTAATTACATATTGGTTGTTGTGGAGGTGGAAACACCAAAGTAGGGGCTTGAATAAGGAAAGTCCCAAAAGAACCCCCCAAAAAAAAATTGTCTTCATATTTTTGTCGATTAGGTGGATTCTAGAGTTTGCACCATTCATTTTGGGACTTGATTCTCACATTTTTATCAAAAATTAGACTGATGTGAGGATGTTTGCACTATGCACTAGAATTCTTGGTAGAGACTCATATTTCAATCATAAGTTCCTTATTGTTTATATTTTTCATTTCTATAATTATTAAATTTTATTTATTTTTTCTACTAGTAGATATTTTCACCAATTTATTTCCCTTCAAGAATTTTAAATAATTAATTTAATGTGAATTTATGTAGTGAGGTTTACTCTCAAAGGAATCTAGTTTTCCTTTTTTTAGAGTCAAATCTACTACATTACAACAATATTCATTCATTTTATTTATTGGTTTGTATCAATGGCCTTAATGGTCTTGTCCCTTTGTTATATATATGGTCTTTGGAGATAGTGAGGAATCCATCAATTTTAGATACCTTTACTTCACATGAGAATGCTTGAATATGTTATGTTTTTGTCACATTGTTCCATTAGCTACCTTTATGGGTTTTATTACACAATTTTATGAGTTCTATAATGCATACAGATGTCTTGAGATGAGATATGTATTTCAATTAAATGTATTATTAATGGCTAAATTGGGCTTTCATCATTGTTGTATTATTTAACCCCTTTAAATCTTGGTGTAAAATATCCTTCAATAGTCCTAAATGAGTCATAAAACCCTTTATTGGACATTAAACTAATCCTCAAATCCTTACACAATTTTTGTCACCTATATTTATTATTGTGAGGGAAAATGTTTAAAATTATAATTTGTCATTAGTGGCCAATTTATGTTTTGCTTATAAAGATAAAACCCTTAGTGGACCACCAAAATCCTCTCTTCACTATTTTAGGAACTCAATGGGTGTTTAAAGTTTATAAAGGGACATTTAATGAAACAACATCATTAATAGAGGCATCCATGCATGATTGCATGGAATATATTTTATGGGACATTAATAGGCATAAAAAATCATTAATTTTGTCATTTTAAGAAAAAAACCCCTTTATCCCTATTTTTAAGCATTTTTGTGAGGGAAAATTTATAAAAAAGATTAGTTTTCCTGATTACATCATAAAGGAGCTACATAAATATTTGTATGGATGATTAGATCTCATATCATGAAATATGAAAAGTATTAAATTTTATATTTTCAATTTTAAAACTATTTAGTTTCTCGTGAATAGTTGTTGAAGATCCCTATTTCCATGCCTTTTTCTCATTATATAGACTTCTCACATGTTGGATCTATGAAATGCAATGAATTATTCATTTTTAAGATTTATGGGTTTATTGTGCATGAATATGGTAAGAAATGAGGAGAAAGATACAAGTTTTTAATCATAGTCATAATGAAAGATCAAACAAGGTCATTGTGTAATATGGATTAAAGGGTGCCTCTCTTGCTTTGATTATTTTAACTAGTGCATTGCATTTTCTTTAACTATTTTTATTAAAATATAATAAGTTTTTATGTTGCAAGGATATTATAATTATGTTTTCAACTATGGTTGTTAGGGTTTCTTCCTTATGGATTGTGCATTAAGAGTTACTCTTACCTTGTGAACCCATGAGTGGATCTTGTTGAGTGATTGAAAATATTATGAATTATAATATTGTTATGATATCATGGAGAGGTCCTAAAAAAATAGTAACTAGAGTTAAGTACCTAATACCTTCATTATCTTTGTCCAAGAATAAATTCATGATCAACCTTTTATCTCTTTGCGGCAGTGGTGTGGTGAAGTTGCCAAGCCCATGAACCCTGAAATATTACAAAAATGGAGAAGGGAACTAGTGTAAATGGTATTAATATTATATTAAATAATTTTTGAGGTGGAATTTTGTACAAAAATGTAAATTACAATATGATTTAAAACTATCCTAGTCATGATCAACCTTTTCTCTCTTTGGGACAACAGTATGGCAAAGTTTTCATTCCCATAAACTATTAAATATTTCTCAATTGGATATTGAGAGTAGTCTACTACATGGAGTCAATAAATAATCCAAGGATTTATATATCATGGAATTTTTGATAAATTAATTTATTCATGAACTTTAGGACTACTACAACTAATGACCAACTACACCACTTTTAGAATTGTAATAAAGTTCTCTTATTTTACTCAATATTTTTGAGATCTATCTTATGGATGTGACGGAGTTAGGTTTTTCAAAGTATTTAAAGTTATAATATGAATAAAAATACCCTATTTTTATCTTTAAAAAGATAAAATCTACCATGTAGGAAAAATATGGAAGACAATCATAAGTATCATAAATAGTATTATTTTCAAAATGAAGAATTTGATTCTCTATTTGCTTGTTTAAAGGTTTAGATGTTGGAAACATTATGGATACATGATGAGAAAAGAGGAAAGCCTATATTTATTGTGGATATTGATATTCAAAAGCTAAATGAGGTTATTTATATTTGTTTGATGAAGATATGACACTACATGAGGAAGACAAGAATGAAATTGCTTTGATTTTGATTTGGAATTCACTCATAGGAAGGTCCAATAGGACTTAACTTATCTCATTGTAACTTAAATTTTAAATAGGCCTTAACCTATAGAGGTGGATCTAAAATTGAGATTAAGGAAGCTTAGTCATAAAGGAATGACCTAAAAAATCATCTTTATAAAAGGAGGAATGTCATTTAATTTTTAGAGGGAGGAATCTAGAAGAGCAATTTGTAGAGAACAAGGACAAGGGAAATCATGATTTTTAGTGTTCATGTACATTGGAGGTATATCACATGATAATTGCAAGGATTTTTATGCACCTTGGATGGTGATCCATGCATATTTATTATTCTTAAACACTGTTGTTTGGTGAAATTCAATAAAGTGTTTAATGTTTACATATTTTGTGGTGAATTTGTAAAAGTTTTTGTGATACCTATGTTGGCATAATGTTTTTTAATTGATGTCAAAGGTGTGTAATTGATGGTATTTTTCAATGGATATCAAATGTCAAATTGGTGTTGAAGGTGCATGATGGTATTTGTCTCATTATAAGAGACTTGACATGTTTTGAAATGACCAAAGGATTCTTCATTTAATTAATGATGCAAAGTGATGATGTAAAAGGTTTATGAGGAAAGGTTGATAGAAAAGTGTCAAAATTGTGTTCATGGTGTTGCAAAGGGCTATCATAGGGTTTTTTTGATACAAAGGTTAGAGTGCTTGATGTTGGTGTCATAATGGTGTTCATGGTTCACAAAGTTACTTATAATGTGTTCATGTCAAAGGAAATATTATAAGTGGGTTCTATGGACATTTAAAGAATAGTGAAAAGTACAATCTAGGGTTTGAATCAAATGCTCTTTAAATTTCAAAAGTATTTTTCTAAAACCCTAAAGTCCTAGGGTTTAGGGTTCTTGGTAATTTTTGATACAAGTCCTTTATACCTTAAGTTTTGAAGTTAATTTATTATCTTTAATAGCTTTAATGTTTAGTCTTTGGTGAAGAACCCCACATGTATTTGGTGGTTAAGGAAATTATTCAAAGATGGAATGAGAGTTACTCATGCTAGTGAATGAAATGTTGGTTATGTTAAGAATTTGGTTTAGCAAATATCTATATTTGAAATTTTTTTAAATGGTTATAGTTGTATGAAGGAAGGATAGAGTATTATTTTTGGGTTTGGGAGGTTCTCTAAATTTTTTTTTCTATGCAGCAAAAGGGATGACAGTCGATCCAAAATTGTTTGTTGATGCTTACTGAAGAAATCTCCATAACAATAGATGATTATGCAATGCGTTTAATTTGAAGGTTGAAGGGTTTCATGAAAATTAGTCATATAATCAAACATGATCAAATCAAGCATGATCGGTGTTTTTATTTTTTAAAGTTTTCTTTTCTTGTTAAAGTATAAACTATCTCGGATTATGTAATAGTGCCTTAGATAGTTAATATCCTTGTGACTAAACTTTCAACTAGTATTGATCATTATGTTTGTGGCATTGGTGTGTCATATTTTATTAGTATGCATTGAAGTCCTCAATAGTTTTCTTTATCAAAGTAATGAATTGTTGATGAATTGATCATCCATGTTGCAAGAAGTTATTCTATTTAACTATAATGGAACAACAATGGCTAAAACCTTTTATAGTGTATTAGAACTATGAAATGAGTTTGAAGAGGGGCAATGAAAGTTATGAATGATGTGTATTTATGAAGGCCAATTAGTGTCAGAGAGAATTAAATAATAGTGTATGAAAGTTTACATGTTCTTCTCTACATAACATAATTCATTTAAAAGTAATCTCTTCTTTGCACAAACCTATGCGATTTGATAATGATTATAGATGTTTTTGAATTTGAGGTGAGTATAGAATAGTGTGCATATGCTCCGAATAAGAAGATGGTATTTGTAGAAATGCAGTTACAAAAATAAGTCACTTGAGCAGTGGATTATATTGTAATAGGGTAACCCCTTGAAGTTATATATTTTCTTCCATGGAGATTAGTCAGTAAGACCATGGAGTTTTTCTAGTAAGGCAGTTCTATTTTCCAGTGAGGCATACCTGTAACCAGTGAGGTTCCTTTGGCCACAAGGCATTTTTTGTAGCTAGTGAGGCATATTGTGTAGCCAGTGAGGCTTTCCCAACAAGGCACAAAAAGTAGCTAGTGAGGCTCCATAATTAGTGTGATTTTATTAAGCCAGTGATACAATGTTCTCGAGTGGTTTTTATCCCTAAGAGGGTTTTCCACATAAAAATATTGTGTTATGGTTCTTTTTTTATTTGTGTGGTTATCACGATTCATGTAATTTAGCATTGCAGCTTCCTTTATGTACTTTGTAACATTTGAGTTTTTCATGTGGTTTAAGGATCTAATATTGACTATCACATTTGAATACATTCTTGAATTTTAACATTCCATGATTACAAAGAATTTATGTGTTTTGAAAAATAGTTGAATTGAATTTGGTTATTAAAACATTTATTCAAACCCCCCCCCCCCACTCTTAGTTTTTTTTGTACTCCAACAAGTGGTATTAGATCCATACCCTTTCATAAGTATAACCAACTTAGGGGTTTCTAGTAGTGGAGTACTCGTTATGGAAAAAAGTAAAAGAAATAGAGAAAAACTAAATACCCAACAAAATGTTGAACAACAAACACCACTTAAACCTAGTACAAAAGATGATTTTGTAGTGAAGAGTGTAGACAAAGAAGGAGATCACTTAATGAGTGATTTTGAACAAGATTTTGATGAAAATGAATATGAGGTTGATATGGAAGGTGAAATCATCTATGCTCTTGGTGAGATTAAGAAACTTAGAATGGATAATCAAAGGTTAAAATTACAGCTACAAGAGGAAAAAGAATCTAAGACCAAAACTCTTTCAGCCCTTCAAAATGCAAAAAAAAACAATAGATATGAAGGTTCAAATTTCTGAAGGTAAGAAAATAGAGGAAGAAGTCAATAAGAAGCTAAAGGCCAAAAAAATTGATTATGAAAAGTATGAATCTGAGATAGTATCTTTGAGAGATGAATCAGGAAAAGCTTCTTCGAAGTTACACAAGGCACTCCAATTTGAAAAGGGTACTGAGTGTTTATATGATATGTCAAGCAAGAAAAAACATTACAAAGATGTTATTAGTTAATGCTTTGTTGAAGGATAGAGCTCTAGAGTCGGGAAAACACAAAGAAAGAAGATAGATCTAAGTTATCACGATGCAACCCCTAAGACTGAAGAAAATAATAAATTATAAATTAGGACTGTTGATAGTAGAAAGTTCAAGTACATCAATAGAGGAAGAAGAAATAGAGTCAAATGGTTCATAGGATCTCCACCTACTTGGAAAGATCAATTAATAAGGTACAATTATTCATTTCTTGGTTATTTTTATTCATGTAATAGTTATGGGCATAAAGTAAGTTATTGTATAAGAAGGTCTAAAAGGAGTCAATATACATTCTCTAAGAATATGAATGTAATATGCTATAAATTTCATAACCATGGTCATGTTGTAGACTATTGTAGAACTAGGTTTGTGAAACAAGAGAAAATAAATGATTCCTCACATAAGAAAAATACAAACTCACAAGCATCTGGTGATAAGAAGAAACCAGAGAAGAAGGTCTAGAAAAGGAAAGAGCCTTAGAAAGTTTGGAGGAGGAAATCTGAAAAAAAATAGAAAGAGAATAATCTTGTGCATGCTACACAAAAGACTTCTATAAATCCATAAAAGTAGCATGGAGTCAGAGGGAGATGTTCAATGTCATATCTTTTACCCCTAGGTGAAAATAAAAGGTTGCTCAAAGATCAAGTGATGGCTTGGTGTGAGGTTGTTGCAATATTAAGCAAAAGTATGAAAGTTGTCTATAAAGTATTTGATAGCATTCTTGCTCATATTGTGATCTATGATATGTATTCTTGTGTACACCTTCATTAGCCTTGATAAGAATATGTTGAGGATAAACCAAGAGAGATAATTCTATGATGATAGGTTCCTTATGAGGGTAGTCAATAATCATTTCAGTATAGTCATAGAAAAACACAGCGAAGGAAGGTGATAGAACTCACAAAGAGGACAGTCCATATGTCTAAAATGTTCTTTATTCACATTATTATTGTCATTATGGATTAACCCAAATACTTACAATATGTCTTTTTATGCTTATCCAATCATTAGCTACTTACTTCACATGATTGGATTACTTGGACAACATATATTATTTTTTGTCAGTGAGATGATAATGGTAAATTCTTTTGATAGTGGATATTAACTGTGTAAAAACATTCATGCTTGCATAGTAGTACCATGTTTATCATCTGCAATAGACTATGGTTTTTGAATAGTGGATTTAATATAATTCTTTAATGATTAGATGGTGTTCTTAGTCATTAATTAATACAGGTGAATATAGTCAAATTATAGTATAGGACAAGAATGTAACTCTTCCATAATGTCAGAGGTATGGTGACATGTCATATTCACATTAATAGTTTTTTTAAGAATTCTTATTGTTGAGGTACAATTGCCTTGATAAATTCTTCTTGCTAGATATAGACATAATCACACTAATCTAATAGTATTAGATAGTCTTGTTCCAAGTGTGTTGTTGTAATAGTTGGCTTGATGTAAAGCATTGGAAATATAATGGTAATGGTATTCTTCAACAAAGTGTTTTGTTTATGGTGATTATTAGAAATATTCATCCATGGTTTTTTGTTCTCATACTCAGAATTACCATGCGAGATAGTGAAGGGTATTTTTGTAGAATAGATGAGAGTTCTTCTACCAAACCCTGGTATGTGTAAATTTAATGTTACTTGAATCTTGAACTAATATTTCAATGTTAGTAATAGTGCTCTTAAAGTTTGGAACATTGTAGTGGCATATTGAATATCTATTATTCTCACACAATAAAGGCATAGTGATGTAATGAGATACTTTTGCATAGTGATTTTGATGTTTGTGTATAGTGGCCTCATTGTCTTTTACTATTTTATGACATCTTATGCTTTAACAGTGTTCTTGCCTTACTTCTATGCCATAGCAATATGTTATGCTTTGGTTATTAAGGTTTGGTTAATGGCACTAATTTGGGACAATAGCATAATGTTTGCAGAAGAGGTCATGATATGTGGATAGTTGATCTCATAATAATGGGATTGAAACTCTTAAATTCATGGTTCAAGAATTGGAGGGAATGTTTCAGTGTAGAAGTAATTTGTTTTTTGGTGGTATGCAATTAAACATTTATAATACAATTGCTAATATACAATCAAATATTTAGTCATTTGCATATGTCTTTGATCTATGTTTGCAAGTGATGTATTTAATGTCACATACAGTTGCTTCTAATGTGAAAGTAATTCATGATATTTCTTCTCGTTGGTGCAATTCATGGACCCATGCTCTGAGATTAAAAACCATTAATACTTGCATGTGACATAAAATGATAGTGACAATATTTGCACAAATTCTATTGGATAGTTGCCTTACCATTCACTTTCTTGATGATGAACAATACTTGGAGACATTCACTTTGGGTCTTCACATTCATGGACTTGGCCAATTGCATACCATTTACTACATTTAATTTCTTGGATAGTGGCTCTTGCTAATGTTTTTATGTTTATACATTGAGCAATGGTTTTGGTGAATGTATGTTTATTCATGCCAAAGTGATTATTGGTCATTCTCAGATTATTGTTAAGATCAGTTCAGTATTTGTAGTGATAGAGGATAGTTGAGTTACTACTGAAAATGTGTTGGGACTAACTCTCTATTCATGCTAATAGTTGTCATATTTTTTTTTTTCTTTTGATAGTGGTGACCATTTACTTTATGAAAAGTATTGTTTCAAGTGAATTTGCAAGAAGGATGCATTTTGTAGGGAGAGTTTTGCAGTGGTTTATGGCAGTGAATGAAGTTACAGTCTAGGAGACAATGCACTTTGGAAGACTAGATTGTCATGTTGCCTTAATGGTGGTATTATTCTTGATAATGAGTTTGATGATGCAAGTGTGACAACATACATGCTTGGAAAACATACATTTCCTTTTGACAATACATACATGCATGGATAGTGCTTAGTGCATGCTTGCTTGGATAGTGATATTTATAGTTAGACAATATTTTACATTGTAGACTGTGGTTTGTAGGGCACATGTTATAGGAGTGGTGAATAAACTTTGTTTGCTTGAACAGTTGCTTGGACAATGGTAGAAATTTGTTATTTTCTCTTTTGTTCTCTTTGTCATTGTTGTCAAAGGGGAAGAAGAGAAACTAGGTGCAGATGGGGTTGACATCAATGCCAAAGGTGGAGTTTTTTGGCATAATGTTTTTTCATTGATGTCAAAGGTGTGTAATTGATGGTATTTTCAATGGATATTAGATGTCAAATTGGTGTTAAAGGTGTATGATGGTATTTTTCAATGGATATCAAATGTCAAATTGGTGTTAAAGCTACATGATGGTATTTATCTCATTGCAAGATACTTTTCATGTTTTGAAATGACCAAAGGATTCTTCATTCAATTACTAATGCAAAGTGATGATGTAAAAGGTGTCTGAGGAAAGGTTGATAGCAAAGTGTTAAAATTGTGTTCATGGTGTTGCAAAGGGCTATCACAAGGTTGTTTTAATACAAAGGGAAAAGTGCTTGACATTGGTGTCATAATGGTGTTCATGTCAAAGGAAATATTATAAGTGGGTTGGGTTCTATGGACATTTAAAGAATAGTGAAAAGTATAATCTAAGGTTTGAATCAAATGCTCTTTATATTTGAAAAGTAATTTTCTAAAACCCTAAAGGCCTAGGGTTTAGGGTTCTTCATTATTTTCAATACAAGTACTCCATACCTTAAGGTTTGAAGGTAATTTATCGTCTTTAATAGCTTTAACTTTTAGTCTTTGGTGAAGAACCCCATGGGTATCTGGTGGTTAAGGCACCTATTCAAAGATGGATTGGTAGTTACTCAGGCTAGTGAATGAAACATTGGTTATGTTAAGACTTTGGTTTAGCAACTATTTCTATTTGAAATTTTTGAATTGGTTATTGGTGTATGAAGGAAGGATGGAGTATTATGTTTGGGTTTGGGAGGTTGTTTAAAAAAGTTTTTTCTATACAACAAAAGGGATGACAGTCGGCCTCAAACTGTTTGTTGATGCTTGATGAAGAAATCTTCATAACAATAGATGATTATGCAATGAGTGTAATTTGAAGGTTGAAGGGTTTCATGAAAACCAGTCATATAATCAAACATAATCAAATCAAGCATGATCAATGTTTTTTCTTACTTTCCTATTTTCTTGTTAAAGTATAAATTGTCTCAAATTAGGTAACAGTGCCTTGGATAGTTAATATCCTTGTGACTAAACTTTCAACTAGTATTGATCACTATGTTTGTGGTATGGGCACGTCAGCTTTGATTAGTATTTATTGAATTCCTCAATAGCTATCTTTATCAAAGTAATGCATTGTTGATGAATTGATCATCTATGTTGCAAGAAGTTTTTATGTTTAACTATATTGGAACAGGAATGGCTAAAACCTTTTCCAGTGCATTAGAACTATGAAATAAGTTTGAAGAGGGGTAATGAAAGATATTAATTCTATGCATCTATGAAGGTCAATTAGTTTTTGAGAGAATTAGATAGTAGTGTATGGAAGTTTTCATGTTATTCTCTACATAACATAATTCTTTCAAAAGTAATCTCTTCTCTACACAGACCTATGTGATTTGAGAATGATTACAAATGTTTTTTATTTTAAAGTGAGTCTAGAATAGTGTGCATATGCTCTGAATAAGAAGATGGTGTTTATAGAAATGTAGTTACAAAAATAAGTCACTTGAGAAGTGGATTATATTGTAACAGGGTAACCCCCTTAAGTTATATCTTATCTTCCATGGAGATTGGTCAGTAAGACCATGGACTTTTGCTAGTGAGGCATTCGTATTTTCCAATGAGGCATACCTATAACCAGTGAGGTTCCTTTAATAGTGAGGAATTTTGTGTATCCATTGACGCTTTTCTAGTGAGGCATATTATGTAGCCAGTGAGGCTTTTCCATTGAGGAAAAAAAGTAGCCAGTGAGGCTTTATAATCAGTGGGATTTTATTAAGCCAGTGAGGAAATTTTCCCAAGTGGTGTTTATCCCTATGAGGGTTTTCCACTCATAAAAATACTATGTTATGGTTCTCTTGTGATTTATGTGGTTATCATGATTCATGCAATTTAGCCTTGAAACTTCCTTTATGTACTTTACAACATTTGAATTTTTCATGTGGTTTAAGGATCTGATATTGACTATCACATTTGAATACATTCTTGAATTTAAACATTCCATGATTACAAAGAAGTTGTGTGTTTTGAAAATAGTTGAATTGAATTTGGTTATTAAAAAATTATTCACCCCCCCCCCCCCTCTCAATGTTTTTCGTACTCCAACAACCTATGCATGTAATATGGTATTTTTATGTAATCAATTTTTTTTTCTCAAAATTCCTTATGATCTCACACTTATTATTATATTTTTTTAGAATAATAGTTATGGAATTGTAAGTTAATCAAATTTCATTGAATCTTCCAAGGTGAGGGATAGTAAATCACATGTAAATTTCATCCTCTTTATTTTCAATTTATTTCTTCTCTAAACCCTCATTTTTTTTACATATTTGGTTAGTTTTGGAGTAGCTTAAGGATATCATAGGATCTTACATATAACAAATTGTTTTTATAAATCATATTTCTCATGTTTTAAAGTTTTCCTATTGTTCTTACAATGACAAAGGAGTTTATTTTTATGCAATTGATGATTGGAGTAGATATTTATGTATTATTCTTTTTATTTATTGATCTTCTAGTGTATTTAACCATATATTTACCTGATTACAAGAAGTCTCTTTATACAAGTTGTAGACACCTAAAATTAACTATTAAATTTGGTTAGTTTATCCCTAACTCATCCATCTCTAACCCCCTATATTAATTGAGTAATTTCCTATTTAATTAATTAGCATTTCTTATTTATCCTACTAGCCTAAAACCTTTTATTTCATTCTTCTAAATTCATAAGCATAAGGTAAATAATTAAATTAAATTTCTACCCCAACCTTATCCTCCATCACATTCTCTCTAAATAAATTAAATAAATAAATTTAATTTAATTTATTATCTCCCTCGGATGTCACATCTTCCAAATTTCCATATTAACCCCTAATCCTCACCTAATCCACTCTCTAGCTATGTGCACACACTTAATCCTATATTATGTGGGGTTAAATCTCCCCTTAAATTTTTTTGTCCCCTCAACATTATATATGTCCTCCTTTTAGAATGGACCCCATGTCCTTGAAAACGTGGTTCTTTCTTCCAAAAGTACCTAAAGTAAGTTTAAATTCCTTTTTTCCCATGCATTTTTCATGAATGTGGAATTACAAATTTGCCACTTCTATATTTGGAATAAAGGGACAAGAAATACCTTTATTACATATCTTTTATGGTAGCCTCAATGTACTCTCCATACCCTCATTCTCTCTCATTATGCCACTTGGAAAAATATTACTCATTCAGAGATCACCTCTCACCCTAGTCATTGATCATCCAAGCCAATCTGATCCCTTCATCTATTTTTCCTCTCAAAACCATATATCACAAAATTTAACAATTTTTTCACATCAAATTCACCTTTTGAATTGGAGCATCATTATTCTACTAAAATTTTGAGTTAGAACACATCGATTCAACCATCATGGGTATATCTACACAATGAGGAGATTAAAATAGATACGTTTTTATGAATTCTATGTTTGCTTGATCTTCTTTTTTTTTCAATATCTAAATCATTCACCTTGAAACACATTACATGCACATATTTCTAGAACACATGTTTGGATCCACATCATGGGTCATACTAATCAAATTTGGTATTTTCTAGTTTTTCACGTCAAATAGGTTTTCAAGGTGAATACACCTCTATTAAAGTGAAAAAATTATGTTGAATAGAAAATATGATAAAATTTAAGGGAATGCATTACTAAGATTCTAGACCAAAACACTTAAGAAAATATACTACAGATTAGAAAAATCTACTCTACAGTTAGGTGAAATATGAAAACTTAAGCAAATACATCAAAGATCTTGATATTCAAAAAAATTAGTGAATATGTCTTCAGAAGTGTGAATCCATCCTCCATTTTGGTGAATGTAAAAAATTAGGGCTTAGGTGAATATGTGGGTGCTTAGGTACACAAACTCTATGCCTAGGGGAGTTTGTAAGGTGTGATCTACTTTCACTTCTAGTCAACTTATTCAAATTTCTTGATATTTTGATATTGACCAGCCATGTTGTCCTTGTCTATGATCACACTAATTTTTTCAAAGACCAAAAAATTGAAACTTCAATATCATCTGTTGTAGAATCACAACCAAAGTTTTTATCTTTTTATCACTAGTATGGGAACTAAGTCTCATTAGAGGTTCAATTTACTATTTTCCATGTTTGAGATATTTTGTTGGCATATGCTCTCCCCTTTCACAAATTGGTGAGCCTAAAGATCAGTTACTATAAATTGATCCAATTATTTTGTTGTTAGACTAAGAACACTAGTTATGTCTATGCCATTTCTTTTCACTTCATGTGAGCCTAGAGATTAAAAGTGGCTAGTAATTATTTCCTATTAGGAGACCTACTTAGGGATTTCATCCCACCAAGGGATGAACTCAACCATGTGAACTAGTGGCTATAAAAATGGGGGAGAATGAAATTTTTACTCCAATATATTCATCTCATGTCTATTAAAGCTTCAATGTATGGGCGATACAACAACTACAAGTGTAGGGTTTGTCTGATATTTCTAGTGATTCAAGTTCTTGACCCATGTTTTTGATGAGATAGTATGCATGTATGTGCCTCAGATAACCTCTTGGTATATTTATGATGCACTAGATATCCTTATGCAAGCCTACATTAATACCTTTCAACCATTATTTAGTGTGGTGCAATGGATGCATATCATACCCTAAAGTTACTGACAATGTACTTCCATGTATTTAGATATAAGTTAATGCAGTATGGCCATTTAGACAACATCGGTAAGAGATCATTCACTCTTTAGATTTGTGATCTCTAGATATCTAAATGTAGGTAGGTAAATTATATTTGGTTTGTGGGCCTACACTAATTTTTAGTCCTTCTTGATTAATCCTAGGACTTGTGTGCTTATCTTCATGGCTTCTTGTGATTGACCCATGCATATATTAAATCTATCTAGTATGTTTTATCCACATGTCTTTTTATTTAATGTCTTCAATATTTTTTTTGTTTGTCCAATCTAGCTAGTCATGAAAATATATCATGTCCTTGAGAAAATCCCATCTCCTTTAGGTGAACTCACCCTTATATAAGTCCCCATTCTAGTCCATATGTTTGTTGTTAGGTGAATCTAACCCTTTTTCTAGATAATATTTTAAGCTATAGGTGAATCCACTTTGTTTATAAGAGAATATACCCTATTCCATCTTGTCAACCCATAGTAGTTCAATTTGGTTAAGGAATTTATTGTCACTCAAGATAATCCACTCTATTTTTAGACAAAACCATTTCAAACCTCATCCAATAAAATATGTGACCTATTAAGTGAATGTACTCTATGTAAAATTGAAGGTGTTTCCCATATAAAAAATAGAGATAAAATCATTACATCCATGTAATAGTTAGTGTCTCCCCATATCCTAAATTGTGAATGAATTTTTTTCACACCATATCTATCTCAAATAAACAATTTTATTGATGTCAACCACCATAAACTTAGTCAAAACATAATCCCCTTGGAATAATGAAATATTTAAACACATATAATCAACATCTAAACAACCTAGCATCATATGCCCAACCTCAAACACTTAATTGAGATCCTAAATCCTAAAAAAAATAAACTATCCTAACACTTTCTTGGTATGTCATCCTATCCCAAGTTAGTAATACCTCATTTGAACTATTTCACCTCAAGATAGAGGTATAGCTTGTATCAATATCCCCTCTCACTTTATAACTTATCCTATCTCAAGTAAAAAATCCATCCAATTAAGCTTCAATATAGGATCTTAATTACATTCAAGAGGATAATATCAACAATCCATCCAACAATCATCCCATTATTTTAAGTGCATCCCTCAACTTAGGAAGAGTCTCATCAAGAATTTCATCTAACTCTTCATGTACACATACTTCACTTTCATGCCCATTACCCATTCACAAGCCAAAATATAAATGTAGCGACATTCATCTTGGAGTACATGAATACCTAGGTTTGGTAATCCTTATCATCGTATTCAAGTAGGTGAGACATATAATCCACCAAACCAACTAGATAAACCCACCAAACTTGAAATTGTGTCACAACCAAATATTCATCTATATTTTGAGAATTCGTAAGCAAGCCAAAAATTAGAGAGTTGGTCAAACAAGAAATTTAATATAGAAAAGTCTCTATCATGGAACAACTAATTAATCAAGACACAAAGCTTTGACATGAATTTGATGTGTCCAATATAGGTGGTGTCATTAGACAACCATACCTTGAATGCATCTTTGATAATCCATGGGGCATAGACATTCACAAGTAGAATATTTGATCCTTATGTTGGAAGCTTGCTGGTGTTTTCATTGATGTCAATCCATAGCATTGGATTTGTTGGAAGCTTGGAGTTGTTAGTGTTGTCAACACAATGTTGTTGGTGTTTCCATTGCTATCAACTTTCAATGAAGTTGTGGAGACTATTGGAGCATGCTTGTATTGATGATATTGTTTGTAGTATGGATGTGTTCTTTTTAATAAGAAGTATTGTGGTTGTTATAGATGTGTTGAAGAGGTTTTATTAGTGTTTCAATTGTATTTGGATCACCTAGTTTCCAAGTTATTTTGAGAAAATTTGAATAAAAGAGATTACAGTGTGATAAAGTTGTGTTCATTGTTGTGCTCCACATTTCTTCATGGTTGAAGATATGCTTGTGCAGTTTAGGAATGATGATCAGAGGTATTCATAAGTTTTATATCCAGATTTGTAGGTTCTAAATCATATGATAGTAATAGTTGTGTTTACCAGTCTATGCGCTTGTGAAGTAGATTGTCTAGGAGAAATGAGATTGCTCCATATTTCTCTACATTGAGATTTCTTGTCTTGTATATTTTCAACAATTCTTACAATGTCTATATATAATTTTTCATAAGCTTTCAGGTGTTAAGGTGTTCTTTGAAGTTGGTTATTGAGTTGGACGTGTGTGCTAGTATGTTTGGTTACACATAATGATGGTGTTCTCAGTTTTAGGTGGTTGTAAAAGAGTTGTAGAATATTTTGATGAAGATAGAATATTTTGAGATGTTATATGGATAATTTTGAGTGTTTCTATGTGGTTTGTGTGACCCGAAGAAGTTTGTATGTGGTCACTTGTAGTGTTAGTTCAGGTTTTGATGGCCTAGCATGCTAGCACCATTTTTGGAGGTACCTCATGGATTGTGAATGTGTTCATTAGCATGGTGATTATATTTAGGTCCTAGTTAACCCTTGGTGTGTTTTTCGTTCACTTCTTTCCATGATGGAAGTGTTTGGTGCAAACCTATTTTATAATTGCACTTTTGAGGTGCATAGCCAACCTTGGAGAATTTTTTCAAGGTTGAGGACTGTATAAATGAAAGGTAGAGTGTTGGATAATGGTGTGTGTGTTTTTTTGGTGTGTCATGGTGTGAAATGTGATCAATTGTTGTGATGTGAGTGAGAGCTATGATTATTAAGGCTATCAAAAGTAGTGAGAAGAAGATGTCTACATTTTCAGTGTACCTAAAATTACTAAAGGCAGTGAGATAAAGGTTTTGGATGGTTCAAATTCATTGTGGTGGATCTTCCTGTTGCTCTGAGATGGATTTCTCTTTCTAATAGTACTCTTTCTCTCTTATTTCTAATTTGGTAGTGAGCCATTGGAAGTGAGCCCTTAATTATTTTGGGTAGTGATCCCTCTAGTAGTGAGCCTATTGTATTGGGTGTTTTAATTAATTTATATAGTGATCTAATCATCACCGTGGCTTTTTCCTTCTTGGGTTTTCCATGTAAATCTGGTGTTCTATTTTACATGGTATTTTGATGTGTTGTTTTTTCACTTGTTTACTTTCATGCTAAATTTTATTAAGATTTTAATGGCTAATAAATATTTGGATGTTAATGAGGGTTTTGATTTTTTAATGTGTAACTAATTCACCCCCCTCTTAGATTTCATGTGTATCTAACAATTGGTATCAAAGCAAGGTTCCTTGTAAGAAGCTTAACTACTTGAGGTAGATTTGGATTGCATGAATGAATGAGGCTCCCTTGTTTGATGGGATGAATTATCCATTTTAGAAAACTAGGATGGAAGGTTTCCTTGTTTCCCTAGAGTTTGGAGTTTGGAAGTCAACTAAAGATGGGTATACCATGCCCACTAATGGTCTAAATAATTTATGATGAGATCAAGGCATATCATAACAATGGTAAAGTAAGGAATGCTCTTTTGAGTGGTCTTGCTAATTCAAAACTTGTGAAGGTTATGGGCTACAAATTTGGTAAAGAAAACTGGAAGAAGTTGGAAATTATCTATGAAGATATGATAAGGTCAAGCAAGAAAAGATGCAAAATTTGAAGACTAATTTTGAAACCCTAAGGATTTTAGAAGATGAAGATATCGCAAGCTACATACACAGAGTGGATGAAGTTGTCAATTCCACCAATGGTCTTGGTGGGAAAATAGAAGAAGATGAGGTGGTAAAGAAGGTATTAATAATTTTTCCTAAGTTTTATAGTTCTAAAGTTTCTACTATTGAGGAAGATTGATATTTAGATCATTATTATAGAGATTATTTTCTTGGTGCTTAAACTAATTTTGAATTGATAGAGTTTGGTCAAAATAATTCAAGAAAGAGATTGATTTTAAAGCTAGAAAAATAAAGGAGGATGGATCAGATCCAGATGATCTTGATGAGATAGAAACAATTTTTTTTAGGATATTGTAAAAGAGAACTAGGAAAAAAAGAGGTAAGTTACTTTTCAAATGCTTCAATTGTGGAAAGATAGGTCATTATGCTTCAAAATGTCTAGCCAAAGTTTCAAGTGATAAATATAAGGATAATAAAGGTAAATCAGTCAAGAGATGTTATTATGATAAAGAAGATGCTAGCATATCTAATGATGAATCTGATTAGCTGGATAATGAAAATGATGAATGTCTGTTCATTACTTTGAATGTTAGAACTAATTCTACTAACTTTGAAAGATGTATGAAGAAAAATTCTTTGAAAATAGGTCACAACATCAAAAGGACTATAGTGACTTCTTTTCATGCTAGAGAAGAGAAAAATCACTTGATAATTGATAGAAAATTCTCAAATCATATGACAGGTGATAAGAGTAAGTTTCTTAGACCTGAAAAGTTTGAAGGTGGTCTTGTTAAGTTTGGTGATGATACATATGCTAAAATATGTGGAAAAAATTCAATTAGTTTTTATGGAAAGCATAATACAAATGATGTTCTTTATGTCGAGGATCTGTAGCATAATATTCTAAGTGTAGGAAAAATGTGTAGGAAAGGATATAATATTTCATTTCAAGATGGTGGTTATGAAATAAAAAAAGGAAGATCTAGAACTCTTGTTTTTGTAGGAAGAAGGACATATGGGAATGTTTATCATCTCAAAGGTGCTAATGGTGAGTTTTTTATGACTCAAATCAATGAAAGTTAGCTACGACATAGAATAATGTGTCAAATAAATTTTGACAGTCTAGTGATGATCAACTCTACTCAAGCTGTGAGAGACCTACTAAGAATTACAAAGATTATTAGTGTAGTTTGCAAGGAATGTTAGGTTAGGAAGAAAATAAGAAAGAGGTTCAAAATCAAAGAATATTCTACCATAGAACCATTGGAATTGGTGCATATAGACCTATATGGACCTAGAAGAATAGGAAGCTTTCAAGGTGATAGGTATTTCATGTTGTTAATTAATGATTACTCTAGAATGACTTGGATAAATTATCTCAGAGAAAAATCAAAAGCTCTAGATAAATTCAAAGCATTTTAAGCTATGGTTAGAATGAAATGGATATGAAAATAAAGTGATCAAGTTCTAACAAAGGTGGAGAATTCACCTCCAATTATTTTTTACTTTTTTAAGATCATGGAATAAAAAGGCATTTTTTAGCTCCTAGAACTCCTCAATAGAATGGAGTGGTGGAGAGAGAGAATAGGAAAATTCAGGATGTAATAAGGACAAAGATGAAGGAAGAAAAATTATCAGATGTCTATTTAAGAGAACCTATTCATGTTTTAGTATGCATACTCAATAGAGTTGATGTAGGAGAATCTCTAGTTCTTGGCGATCTTGCATCAACCAAAAAATTATTTTCATTCAGTTTTGTTCTTGTTCAATTCTTGTTCAAATCAAGTTGGAAGATTCGGTATTTCATCAAGTTTTCTCACTAGACCCTATGGATCTATGTTTTCATTGAGGTCATGTTCATTTTCCTTATTCCAATTTTTTAGCTCGATTGGATATTTTTCCAGAAAGTTATCGCTTTCGGATTAAGTGACAATTTTTAGAACTAGCTCCAGAATAATTTCAAACCTAATGCCTAGTTTGATCGTTCATCGATCTTTCCCGTAGCTTGCAGATCCTTACAACATGTTTTGAATTGTTCCATGGAGTTTCCCCAACCTTAATTTTAGGTCCACACTTCATCTTATGCACTTGTTGAGGAGAAATTCAAATTTGAGGCCAACCTATTCATGCACGCATTACGTTTCCTTCATCAGAGATTGTAATGATCTATGACCGACACAGATGTTTCTAGATTTTGGATGTGATATAAATCATTGTAATAGATCATTAGGATAGGTAATTAAGAAGAAGATAGATTTTGATCAGTAATATTTTTTCTTGCATTAAGGAGCATGTAGGAAGACTCCATTTTAGAGCATGTTATATCAGGCCTATGGGCCGAATTTGTAAACTTGGATGTTGCCAGATATATTTAATAATTTTTTTTGATAATATGAATGTTTGACTCTACATTTTCCTCCATATTTTGTGTTTCTTCTATTGTGTGACTCTTGTTGCATGGTCTGGACTTCTCTTTGAGGAATCTCCTACCGTAACTACACTAGATTGGTATCAAAGCAAGGTTTTTTCCATGTGAGATCATCAGAATTTGCGACATCATGTTGAAGATTTGTTGTGGGGTGGCTGACTAAGGATCCGACTTGCAACTGCAAAGGACTTGTTTAGAATGACGGGAAGAAGAAATGGTAGAGGAAATGGAGTGCGTGGAAATACAGACCTAGCTATAATAGAGATGTTAAGAGGAATTGTTGCTAGACTAGAAGCAGTTGAAATAGCCCAGAGGAGAGGTTGACTAGTTGATGATGTGAGTGATGAAAAGGTAGAAGAATAGGAAGAAAGGGAAAGAGAAGATCAACCTGGCCTTGATTAGGGAGAAGAGAGGTTCATAAGAGCCCTAACCAGAGTAAATACTAAACCACATTTCAATCCATCGAATCATAGTGGCAAGTTGGATTCAGATGAAATTCTTGATTGGATAACAGAGATGGAGAAGTACTTTTATTTTGAAGGAACCATAGAAGACAAGAAGGTGAAATTTTCTTGTACAAAAATGAAAGGACATGCATCCCTTTGATGGGAACATTTTCAGATAGATAGGCATAAAAGAGAAAAGGAGAAGATAAAATCATGGGATTGGATGGTGAATAAGTTAAAGACAAAGTTCATTCCTACAGACTATCAAATCAGTTTGTTCTGAAAGTTGAATAATTTGAAGCAGTATTCAAGTGTGATAGAGTATACTATGGAGTTCTACAAGTTGAATATCATATCCAAACATTCAGAGGATGAGATCGAGCAAGTAGCCAGATATGTGAATGGTTTGAGGTCATCTGTATAGGATGAGATCAGTTTGATCAAGTTGTTGAGTGTGGAGGAGGCATATCAGTGTTCCCTAGAAGCATAAGAGAAGTTGAATAAAAGACATGAGAAAAGATAGAGAGGAAGAGGTGGAACGCTTCAAAGAGGAAGAATTTTTATTGGAGGAGGAAGATGATATTTTGCATATAAGAATGATAATTCATACTATGGAGATGATGTACAATCTTACCAGAGAGGAGGATATGGTGGTTACCAGAATAAGGACTATAGGAAAGATAATAGAAGATAGGAGAAACGAGTATTCAGAGGAACTTGTTTTAAGTGTGGCGGAGAAGGACATAGAGAATTTGAGTGTAATCAGGGAGAGACAAGCAAAAAGATACAGAACAATAGAAGAACAACCTTTCTTGAGGAGGATCATGTTGGATCATCTAATAAACCAGAAGAGGGAGAAGTATTTGTGAATAGAATATTATTTAGTCAAAGTGAGATGGAGTAGGAATTGTTGCAGAGAAATAATTTGTTTTGAACCAAATGCAAGGTAGCTGGTAAATGTTACAGAGTAATTATTGATAGTGGAATCTCTAAGAACCTAGTTTCTAAAGAAATGGTGACCAAATTGAAGCTAGAAAATTTGAAACACCTAAAGCCCTATCAGATAGCATGGATTCAAGATGATCATAAGATACTAGTAAGTGAACAATGTTTGGTGAAGTTGAAGATAGGAAATTATCATGATGAAGTTTTGTGTTATATCATGCCTATGGATGTATTCCATGTTTTGTTGGGAAGGCCTTGGTAGTATGATAGATAGGCTATTCATGATGAGAAGAACATATATACCATTGTTGTAAATGGGATGAAGCAGACTCTGTTACCATTGGACGATGTTCCTAAAGTCGAGGTTTGTATGAATGCTAGAATTTGTTTGGTTGATGGAAGGAGATTCCTAGATGGGCTGAGACATGAGAGCATGTGTTATGCCTTGGTTCCTAAGAAGGTTGAAGACTTGAATCATGTAGAAGAACAACCAAAGGAGATAAAGGAGTTGTTAGTAGAATATGAAGCTATAATTTTGGATAATGTACCTAATGGATTTCCACCTGTGAGGAGTATTATTCATTGCATGGATTTGATTCCTAGAGTTAGTTTTCTTAATAAAGTAGCACACTGAATGAAACCAATCAAGAATGAAGAGTTGAATAGATAAGTTCAAGATCATTTGAGAAAAGGTTTGATCAAAGAAAGCTTAAGTCCTTGTGTAGTACCTATTGTGCTAGCACCTAAGAAGGATGGAGAATGGAGGATGTGCACAGACTCTAGAGACATAAAAAAAATCATAGTAAAGTATAGATTACCATTGCCCTGAATGGATGACATAATGGATTGTTAAAGTGGAGCTAAATACTTTACAAAGATAGATTTGAAGAGTGGATATCATCATATTAGAATTAGAGAAGGGGATGAGTGGAATACATCATTCAAGACAAATGAAGGATTGTATGAGTGGTTGGTAATGCCTTTTGGAATAACAAATGCACTGAGTACTTTCATGAGGTTGATGAATGAGGTATTGAAGAGATTCTTGGGTAAGTTTGTGATTGTCTATTTGGATGACATCTTGATTTTCATTAAGACAAGAGAAGAAAATTTGTTGCATATAAGACAATTTTTGTAGAGGTTGAAAGAAGAGAAGTTGCTAATAAACCTTAAGAAGTGTAGTTTCATGAAGAAATAATTGGTATATCTCAGATTTGTGATATCTACTAATGGATTGGAGATGGATCCTCACAAAGTAAGAGAAATTTTTGAATGGCCTACACCGGAAAGCATTGGAGAAGTAAGATCATTTCATGGATTGACTAGTTTCTATCGGAAGTTCATTAGGAATTTTAGTTCTATTTGTAGCCCTATGATAGAAACAATGAGAGGAGATAAGAAATATTTTAGATGGACATCTGGAGTAGACCAAAGTTTTGAGTTATTGAAATAAAAGGTCATTGAGCAGCCTATGTTGGATTTACCAGACTTTAATAAGGTATTTTAGGTAGATTGTGATGCAAGAAGGAATGCAATTGGAGTAGTATTAAGTCAAGAAGGAAGACAAGTAGCTTATTTCAGTGAGAAATTGAATGATACTAGTTGGAGGTATTCAGTGTATGACCGCGAGTTTTATGATATAGTTCAAGCCTTGAAGAAGTGAAGACATTACTTGTTTCCTAAGGAATTTGTGTTGTATACAGATCATCAGGCTTTGTAGTATTTGAATAGTCAAGGTAAGTTGAATTAGAGACACATGAGATGGGTGGAATTCTTGCAAAGTTATAGTTTTGTTTTGAAATATAGGACTGGAAAGTCAAAAATAGTTGTTGATGCCTTGAGTAGGAGAAGGAATTTTTTGACAATGATGAGTGTGGAAGTATTAGGCTTTGATGAATTAAATAAATTTTATGAGGAAGACCTGGATTTTGTAGAACCTTGGAGAGCTTGTAAAGAACCAGTCTTGGAGGATAGGAGTCAGTGGCTAGATTATTTCATTCAGGAGGATATGTTGTTCAGAGGAAATCGATTGTGTATACCCTGGAGTTCAATGAGGGATAACTTGGTGAAAGAAAAAAATAGTGGAGGATTGGTAGGACACTTTGGGATTGATAAGATAGTAGCATTGGTGACTGAGAATTAATTGTAGCCACAAATTCATAAGGATGTTAGGAAATTTGTGCAGAGTTGTAGAGTTTGTCAAGTTGCAAAAAGGAGTAATCAGAATGTTGGATTGTATAAATCCTTGACAGTTCTAGAGAGACCTTGGGAGGATATCAACATGGATTTCATAATTGGTTTGATGAAGATACAAAGAGGTAATGATTCTATCTCTGTGGTGGTAGATAGATTTTCTAAGATGTCACATTTCATACCTTGTAAGAAGACAACGTATGCATTACATGTAGTAGACTTGTTTTTCAAGAAAGTGGTCAAATTGCATGGATTACCTAGGAGTATTGTTTTAGACAAAAATACAAAGTTTGTTGGTTACTTTTGCAGGACACTTTGGAAGAAGTTAAAGATAGATTTAAAGTTCATCTCTACTTTTCACCCATAGACTGATGGAAAAATAGAGGTAGTAAACAAGAGTTTGGGGAATTTTCTGAGATTTTTGGTTGGAGAGAAGACTAGAAGTTGGGATTTAGTCCTGGCATAAGCAGAGTTCACTTACAATAATTCAGTGAACAGGAGTACCAGGAAGACACCTTTTGAGATTATTATTGGAGTTCATCCTAGAGGCATATTAGAATTGTGAGACATCATTAAGGAAGATAAAATGAGTACATAAGCAGAGTTCACAAAGCATATGAAGAAAGTGCATACTCAAGTAAAGCAACAATTGGAAGATATGAACCAGTAGTATAAGGAATGAGCAAATGAAAAGAGGAGACATAAGGAGTTCAAAGCTAGAGATGAAGTGATGGTGTATTTGAGGAAGGAAATATTCCCAGTTGGCACATACAATAAGCTCAAGATGAGGAAGTTTGGACCATGTAATATTTTGAAGAAATTTGATTCACGAAATGCATATGAAGTAAAGTTACCAGATGAAATAGGTATATCACCTATATTCAACATTACAGACCTACATCAGTACCATGAAGCAGATTTTAGTGAAGATATTAAAGAAAAATTGGAGAAACAATTTCCTAAACAATAATCAAATGAGATAGAAGGGATTTTGGATGTTAGGGATGGAAGGAAAACTTGTGGAAGATAGTACAAAGAATATCTTGTGAAGTGGAAGGGTAGACCAGTGGAGGATTCTTCTTGGATTTCTCAAGATGAGGTAGACCGTATCAGTTTTACTTTAGCCCCCAAAAAGTGAGGGAATCACTTTTCAAATGAACCTGGATGTTTGATGCAAGATAATTTTTGGTTCTTGTCAATCTTGCATCAACCAAAAAAATATTTTCATTTAGTTTTGTTCTTGTTCAATTCTTGTTCAGATCAACTTGGCAAATATAGTATTTCATCATGTTTGATCACTAGGCCTTGTGGATCTATTTTTTCATCGAGGCCATGTTCATTTTCCTTATTCCAAGTTTTCAACTCGATTAGATCTTTTTTTGGCAAGTTATCACTTCGAATTAAGTGACAGTTTTTGGAACTGGCCCCAAAATAATTTCAAACCTAACAGCTAGTTTGATCGCTCATGGATCTTTCTCGTAGCTTTTGGATCCTTACAACATGTTTTGAATTGTTCTGTGGAGTGTCCCCGACCTTAATTTTAGTTCCACACTTCATTGTATGCACTTGCTGAGGAGAAATTCAAATTTGAAGCCTACCTATTCATGCACACGTTACGTTTCCTTCATCGGAGATTGTAATGATCTTTGACGGATGCAGATGTTTCTAGATCTCGGATGTGATATAAATCATTGTAATAGATCATTTAGATAGGTAATTAAGAAGAAGATAGATTTTGATCTGTAATATTTTTTCTCACATTAAGGAGCATGTAGGAAGACTATATTTTAGAGCATGTTGTATCAAGCCTATGGGATGAATCAGTCAACCCAGATGTTTCTAACTACATGTAATCGAAACTTCTGATAATAAAAATGTTTAAATATTTATTTTCCTCCATATTTTGTGTTGCTTCTATTGTGCGACTCTTTATGCACGGTCCAAATTGTTCTCTTTGAGGACCCTCCTACTGTGACTGCACCAAGAGTACAAGCAAGAGTAAACAATTCAAATACTCCCTATGAACTATGGTATGGAAGAACTCCCGCTGTCAAATACTTTAGAGTGTTTGGAAGGAAATGTTATATCAGGAGAGATGAAGAAAACTAGGGAAATTTTGATGCAAGTTATGATGAAGGAATATTCCTTAGATATTCTACAAGAATCAAGGCTTACTAGTGCTACAACAAGAGGTTGAAGAAGATAGTTTGAAGTGCAAGTTGCAAAGTAGATGAAGAACCACATAAAATCTCAATATTGGTAGAAGGATATGAATTTGATGAGTCCTCTTGTAGAGAAGAAGAAAGAGAATAAGAAAATGAAAAACAAGTGTAGGTTGAAGAGGAAGAAGCTCTAGAAAGGATTCCTAAGGCTCATAAGTATGTACAAAGAATCATTTTGAAGATTAGATCATTGGTGATAAGACCAGAGGCGTGCTGGGAAGAAAAAATTTGTTATGATATGCGAACATGTAAATTTGTGTCTACTTTCTAAAGTAGAACCTAAGATAGTGATTGACGCATGTAAAGATGAGAATTGGACCAAATCTATGGAAGAAGAATTGATGCAAATTGAGAAGAATCAGACTTGGGAATTAGCCCCAATACCAAAAAACAAGAATATAATAGGAACTAAATGGGTATTCTAGAAAAAATTGAATGAGAATAGATAAGTAAAAAATAAGGCTAGACTTGTGTTAAAGGGCTACTCACAAGTGGAAGAAATATATTTTGAGGAGAGATTTTACCTAGTGGCAAGAATGGAGGCCATTAGGATGTTTTTGGCCTTTTTAGCACATAAGGACTTCAAGATATATCAAATGGATGTGAAGTCTACATTCTTGAATGGTGAGTTGGAAGAAGAGGTATACATTGAACAATCAAAAGGATTTCAGTTATCATATAATCATAATATAGTTTCCAGATTGAAAGAGGCATTATATGGACTCAAGAAAGCTCCTAAAGCTTGGTATGCAAGATTGGATAGGTACTTGTTGAAAAAGGGATTCAATAAAGGTACCACAAATAGAAATATTTACTTTAAAGTTGAGAAGGATCAAATCTTTACTGTGGTTGTGTATGTTGATGATATATTCTTTGGAGGAAATGAGGCAATGTACAAGAAGTTTGCAAAAGAGATACAAAATGAATTTGAGATGCTAATGTTTGGGGAGATGATTTCTTCCTTTGGCTACAAATCAATCAGATAGAAAAATAAATATTTATTTCATAGTGAAAATATGTCAAGCAAATGCTAAATAATTTTGGAATGGAATATTTTAAATCGGCATGTATTCTTATGGTTACTAGTTGCAAGTTGAGAAAAAATAATGAATCTCCTAAGACTAATTAGATCAAGTATAGATCAATGATTGATAAAATACTATATCTAACTACTCCTAGACCAGATATTATGCATGTAGTTTGTCTTGTGGCCACATTTCAAGAAGATCCTAGAGAATCACATGTGGCAATAGTAAACAAGATATTTAGATATTTGTAGGGAACTCCAGACTATGGTCTATAATACCCAAAGGACATTAGTTTATATTTAAGTTCCTATATAGATGCAGATTGAAAAGGTTGTGTGGATGAAAAAAGAAGTACAAGTGGTAATTCTTTCTTTCTTGGAAGAAAGTTAGTTTCTTTGCTAAGAAAAAAGAAGGATTCAGTATCTTTATCTACTGTAGAGGTAGAGTATATTTCTATAGAATCTTGTTGCATAGTGTTGTGGATGAAGAATAAATTGAAGGATATTATAATATCATGTAATAAACCTTATTGTATGTGATAATACAAGTGTTATCAATATATCAAAGAATCTAGTGATGCATTCAAGAACAAAGCATATCTCAATCTGGTATCACTTTATAAGAGAGAAGGTTGTAGAAAATGAAGTAAAACTGGAGTATGTACCTACAAAGGATTAAGCTGTAGATATTTTTACTAAGTCTCTTCCTAAAGATACGTTTGAGTATCTTTGGTAGAAGTTAGGGATTATTTCCTCTCCTTTCAATTAGATGCATAAGTGTGTGCATCTATTTGGGAAGCATTTCAAGATACATTCTTGGTCCTAGAATAATGCTAAAGGCTACCTCTCAAGGGGAGTAGGTAGTAGTATTGTTGGTTGGTGAAATCAGATGGAGCATATTTTGTGCCCCTAAGTGGCATAGTGCAAAAAAGTAAGTACATTGAAGAGAGAGTGCAGTTGCTTACTGGTGTTGCAAGAGGTGTATGTAGATTCTCTATAGGTGATGTGTTAAAGGTGTAGATAATACTCTTTGAATGTTGTCAAAGGGGGGGAGAAAGAGAGTCCAATACAAGAAAGAGATTTGGAGGAGCATATGGCCCTTTTTCCATTAATTTAAAAGGGGGAGAGAGTTGGCTGAAAAACCATAGGGCAAAAGAGAATAGGGTCTAAAGGCCATAGGGCGATAGAGTTTTTAAGAGAAAGAGAATGAGAATATGAAGAGTGAGAGATGCTCTAGTCAGGGATAGTACAACTTGTTGTAGAGTTACTATTTGTATGCTTTTGTTGTTGATAGTTTTTTAGAACCAGTGTTGTCATCAATGAAAAAGGGGGAGTTTTTTGGAAGCTTTCTCATGTTGTCATTGATGTCAACCCCTGGCATTGGAGTTGGAATTTTGGAGTTGTTAGTGTTGTCAACATAATTTTGAGGGTGTTGTCATTGTTGTAAACTTTTAGTATAGCTATGGATACTATTGGAGTTTTCTTGTGTTGATGAGATTGTTGGTAGTATGGATGTTTTGTGGTTAATAAGAAGTATTTCATATGTTGGACATGTGTTGAAGAGGTGTTATTAGTGTTGCAGTTGTAGTTGGATCACTTGGTTTCCAAATGATTTTGAGAAAATTTGAATAAAAGAGATTACAGTGTGATAGAGTTGTGTTAAGTGTTGTGCTCCATATTTCTTCATGGTTGAAGATATTCTTTTGTGGTTTGGATGTGATGATCAGAGGTATTCAAAGGTGTTATATCCAAACTTGTAGGTTCTAAATCATACGATAGTAATATTGTTTGTGAGAAATGAGATTGCTCCACATTTCTCTGTATTGAGGTTTCTTGTCTTGTGGATTTGGGAACATTCTTATAATATTCATATCTACTTTCCCTTGAGGTTTTAGGTGTTGAGGTGTTATGTGAAGCTGGTTAGTGATTTGGATGTATATGCCAGTGTGTCTAGTTGCATAGAATGATGGTGCTCTTAGTTTTAGGTGGTTGAGACAGAGTTGCAAAATATTTTGATGATTCTAAAATATTTTGAGATTTTGTATGGATATTGTGGAGTGTTTATATGTGGTCTACATGACTTGAATAAGTGTGCATGTGGCCACTTGCAATGTTAGTTCAAGTTTGGCTGACCTAGTGTGCTAGCACTATATGTGAAGGTACCTAATGGATTTTGAATGTGTTGAGTAGCATGGTGATGAATATTTGGGTCCTAGTTAACCCTTGTTGTGGTTTTCCTTCACTTATTTCCATGATAGAAGTGTTTGGTACCGACCTATTTTTTAATTGCACATTTGAGGTGCATAGTTGACCTTGGAAAATGTTTTCAAGGTTGAGGATGGTATAAATGAAATGTAGAGTATTGGAGAATGGTTTTTTTGTGGTTTGTCATTGTGTGAAATGCAATCAAGTGTTGTGATTTTAATGTGATAGTCGATGACTAAGGTTATCAAAAGTAGCAAGAAAAAGGTGTCTACATTTTCAGTGTACTTAAAGTTATTGAAGGTATTGAGATGATGGTTATAGATGGTTCAAAGTTCTTATGGTGGATCTTCTTATTGCTCTGAGATAGATTTCTCTTTGTGAAATTCTTCTTTATTTCTTCTTTCTAATCCTAAAGTGAGCCATTGGTAGTGAGCCCTTCTTTCTTTTCGGGTAGTGAGCCCTTCAACAGTGAGCCTATTGTATTCAATGTTGCAATTCATTTATATAGTGAGATAATCCTCACTATGGTTTTTCCCTCCTTGGGTTCTCCACATAAATATAGTGTTCTATTGTGCATGGTATTTTGATGTTTTTTGTTTCACTTGTTTTCTTTCACGCTAAATCTGATTAAGGGTTTAAGGGCTAATAAATATCTAAATTTTAATGAGGGTTTTTATGTTTTAATGTGCAACTGGTTGATGCCCCCTCTTAGTTGTACTATGCATCTAACACTTTGGTAATAGCATATTGGTCCAATTCCATTCCATGCATAATTATATTTCCACTTTATCTGCAATAGCCACTATGGTTTTAGGATACACTCCCCTCCCCACTTCACAAATATCACTCAATATACCCTTTGTACCAATAAAATCTTCCATAGCATAAACTATAGTCCATGTCCCTAGTTCATTACCTAATATCTCTACATTGACACCATCCACCACTCCATATCCTATCCCATCCTCATATCTGTCACATCCTCCTCCATTTAATCATTCATTTTCTTCTTTATATATCCCTCACACATCTTCCTCCCATACCAATCCACCTCAATCCACATATACCCCTCAATCCTCTTCATCTTACATTCATTAAACCTCTTCATCTTTCGTCCCAAAAACCTATTCATCTTACTTTCCCCAATATTCTTCATATTACCTCCATCTATCACATTCTTCCTACATCCCACAAATCTCTTCATGAAAAAATCCCATGTATCCTCTATATCAAATACATATCACACTACTCAACCCTAATAATCCTCCTATTTTAGGTTATTTTTCATAACACACTTTTTAGACTATATTATTTATAATGAATAATTAATTTTGATAATAATGATCTATAAATTGTTATTATCAGTTTAATTTGATAAAGAAAAAGTATGGAAAAGATTTAATTTATTCAAAATATAAATAAGTTTAAATTATAATATTTTCTTTATATGATTAATAAGTAAATTAAAAATGGACTAAGATATTAGAAAATCAAATATAAAATATTTATATCAACTTATACTCATAAAAATATGTAGAGTTAAAATAAAATTAAAAAAGAAATAAATAAATATTACAAATTTCATTTCTAATGAATTTATGGAGCAAGAATTATATTAATATTTTCAATACATATTTTGGTGGAACATCAAGACACTTGGGCATAGTATTTTATGAAAAAAGGGTAGTTACAAAGCATTTTTTATGATAGAGAATAAAGCTATTTTTCACCAAAAAGAAGGAATAAATATGAGTTTGAAAAATTGTATGACAATGAGTTATAATTTTATTTATGGCATATTCCATGATGTGAAATAGTGGAGTTATTTTGAGAGGTAATACCTATCTTAAATATTATCTTTCTTAAATATTATTTTTTTCTTAATTTTTTTTGTGAAATAATTATTATTTAAAAATAATAATTCTATAAATTGAAGATTCTTGTATGCATTTCGAGGAGTTAATTTTTGAAATAATTTTTTGACAGATTACAATTTTTGGAAAAATAAAAGATCTAAAATGTTTCTTTGAAAATATTGAAAGAAACAAAAAAAACTCTAGATTTTAGAAAATTTTAATGACTTTTTTTCCTTAGTTCATATTTAATAATTATTTTTTATTAGATCTAATAGTCAAAAAAACAATACTATTCTTGGAATGGAAAACACTCTTGAGGAATGTGTTGGTTTGAAGCAACGGGAATTTTTATAATTAGTGAGGTCGTCATCAACAACGAAAAGGTCGGTCACGCCAGTAAAAAGGGGACTTGCAGTGTCAATATGTTGGCAGGTGGCCAGGGTCCAATGTTACATGTTCATACCATCATTGCCAACCGCAATTTCAGAGGAAATTTTTATTTAAGGCTAAGCAAGATGTTCTTGACATTTGTGATAAACAAGAGTCTGTTATTGCAGAAACCAACATGCCAACAACTTTCCTGATTGATATTTCACTCAGGATTTCTTTTCCAAATAATACTGTTCTGAAGAAAGAGGAACAACACCGTATTTTTCGAAGGCAGTTAAGGAATGTGCAGGCTAACCGAGCGAAGTAAGGGGCCGGTAAATATATGTTTCGAGAGGATCTTTTGTTTAGGGTTTCTTTCTCAAATAGAATTCCTTTGAACCAATCAGAATATCATCGTATTCTTCAAAGGCAACCAAAAAATGTGTAGGCAAACAGATCAATGCATTGGGTGTAGAAAGACACCTTGCAGGCTCCTTCACATTTTGATGGCCGCAATGGGCATTCTAGGTGTCAAGGTTTTGTGGAGGTCACTCTACCAAAGGATTACCTATGCATGCGAAAACAAGATCTTTGGGAACATGCCTTAATCTATAAGTTGTAGAACTATATGCCTCATATTGATGCCCTAAAAGTTTTAATTTATCAAGAATAGGTTGGGGCAAATCAGGTATTTTATATAGATTAAGGTAATGGTTTTTTCATTATTCTTTTTCTTCGAAAGAGATGAAGTTTTTAAGATTAAAGCATGGGTATTTGAGGGATTTGGTTTGTTCATTCAGTCATGGAATTTGAATTTTGACCCTTCTATTCCTTAAATCAAGTTTTCCTCATTCTGGATCCAATTACCATCTCTCCCTCTAGAATATAGAGAGCTATAAATTGTGGAAATTCTAGAAAATAAGATAGGTATCTTTTTAAAGCACGATATGCGTTTCTTTAAGAGGCTAACTAAACCTATTAGGGTGTGTGCGTTTCTAGATATGGCAAAGGCCTTCCCTTCCAAAATTTGTATTAAATCTAAGTTTGGGTCCTAAGTAAGGGAGGTTTTAATAGAGAACCCTCATAATGTATGCATGTACTATCATGCTTCTGGTCACTCTACTAAGAATTGTAAATAATCTGAGTTACCCTTTGATATGACACATTTTAATGAAATTCAAAAAGATTCTTTTCAACAATTATTAATTGAACCTCTTGATTTTGTTGGTATGACATCTAAAGGGGGGGTTCCCTCTTATTCTTCTCCATCATGTTCAAATATTGTTGTTCATGACTTGACATGTAATATCCAATCTTCTTAGTAAGTCTTAATTGAACCTCTCAATTTTACTAGTATGTCATCTAAAGGGGGTGTGCCCTCTTCTTCTCAGCCATCATGTTCAAATATTGTTGTTCATGACTTGGAATGTAATATTTGATCATCGGGCTATGATCCTTTGGAAAAGGGTAAGTCCATTGTATCTTCAGGTCACATGAGGGTGATTTCTTTTACATCTAAGCCCTCAAGCTCAAATTTTGTCCACCAAGAGTTGGTATTCACCAACGTTATACCTCACCAAGATACTAAAGTTGTGGTTCATACCACTAAAGTATCTAGGGGAGAGGTTTCTTTTCCAAAATGAAAAAATTGTCAAGGAATGGGAATGCAACTTTCAGATAGTATATCAAATGCATGGAGGGAAAAAAGGGTTATTTCACTTAAGGTAGTTGATAGGTTTTTACATGTGTATATGCCACAAATTTCCTTGTCTAACATGCATCAGTTAGATGAAATAGTTCCATCATTCTTGTGGGTAAATTCTACATCATCCAAAGTTGCATTTCAAGGGGATAATAATTTAGCCCAGATAGCTCTGCCTTTATTAGAATCTAATACATCTAAGGATTATGAGTTTCTAGGTAGAGAGGGTGAGGTGCCCTATTTGGATTTTTTAGATTTTCAAGATTTGGATGAAGGTGGAAATCTAGAAAATTTAGCAAATCATATTTCCACCAAAGTGGGATCAAATTGCAAAGGAAGTCTCAAGAGAAGAGGGGGAGCTAGATTCAACTATGCCTAATGTACATTTAGAAGTTTCTACAACACTAGCTAAAACATTCGCAAATGTTGCAAAGGTGGGAGTAGAGGATCTTGAGTTAACATAGGAGATAGGTGCACAAATTATACTAGCTAAAACATCTACAAATGTTACAGAGGTGGGAGCAGAGTATCTTGAGGTAACAAAAGAGATAGGTGCAAAGATTACTAAGGAAAAAGAAGAGGTTGTTGTCAATGAGCGAGAAGAAGGTGAATATGATTTTTTGAAAGTAACTATTTTTTTATAAACACCTATCTCTTCATCACCTATGAAGAAGTTTCCAAGTAAAAGGGGAAGGAAATATAATGAAACCAAGATTTAGGAGGAAATTGAGGTAGGAATACAGTCTACTTTGGATGGGAGCATAAAGAAAAGGTTGAGGGGAGGAAGCTGCTCTCCTTAGCCATTATGAAGATTATCTCCTAGAATGTTAGAGGCATTAATGCCCCTACCAAGAGGGTCTAGATAAACCAACAAATAATTTCTTGTGGGGCTGATATGGTTGTATTATAGGAGACCAAGTTATCTAAGGAAAATTATGAATCTTTTTTTGGTAAATGGTCAATGTGGAAGTCATGCCAATCAAAAGCTCAAGGAGCTTCAAGGGTTTTATTAACACTTTGGAAACTAAATTTAGTACTAGCGGAGTCTATATCTAATCAATCACATTGACAACTAATGAGGGTTACTCATTTTGATTTAATTTTTAAATTTTTAAATGTATATGCTCCAAACTCAACATCTGGTAAAAATCCATTATGGGATGATTTGGCCCTATCTTTGGAGCAATAAGGAGAAGATAAAGTTTTCTTTGTGGGATATTTTAATGCAATTCTCTTTCTCCATGAAAAGGTTGATGGTATTGAGCCTCCTCAAAAAATAATGGAGGATTTTAAAACATCTATTCAAAATAATGCTCTCATAGATGTTCAACCAATTAAAGCTAAATTTACATGGACAAATAGGAGGAAATATTTTTTGCAGATAGCTATATGGTTGGATAGGTTTTTAATATCTTCAAATTGGGTCATAGAGAGATATATGTTAGCTTCAAAAATATTTCCATGGGATGGTTTTGATCATTTTCCTATATCATTGAGGATCGCAATATTTTTTCTTTTGAGCCCAAATTCAGAACAACCTTTAAGTTTGAATCTATGTGGTTTTTACATCATGAATTTCTTCCTCTTTTGAAAATTTGGTGGGTGCAAGCCTTGTATGAGATTGGTTCATGTATAGATTTTGTAGAAAGTTGATGTATGTTAAAGGGAAAATTTAACACTAGAATGTGCACGTTTTCAAAAATATATTTCAATAAAAGGATGTGATTTCAAAATAGCTAGCAGATATAAATGGTCAAATCATATCTCAAGGTTTAATGCTATTTTTTTATGAATAGCAAAAGAACTTGCAAATAGAATGGGAGGAGTTGGTGTTGCGTGAGGAAATTTATTGGAGGAAAAAATCCTTCAAGTTGTGGTTGAAAGAGGGGGATAAAAGTATAAAGTTTTTTCATGTATCCACTCAATTCAAGAAAGCTAAGAGTGCAATTTTCACAACTCAAGATAGTACCAGAGATAATTGGTTGACAAATGAAGATGAAATACAAAAATAAGGGGTCAATCCTAGGGGGAAGCCCTCTAGGATTGAGTGGGAAAAGGAGGAGATGCTACAAGAAATCCCCATGCTAATCATTGAAGATCAAAATACAGATCTTATTAAGCCCTTCACTCTAGAAGAAGTGAAGATGGTAGTATTCTCGCTAGCACTGAATAAGGATCCTAGCCCCGATGGATTTACTACTATTTTCTTTCAACAATGTTGGGAATTTATCGGTAATGACCTCTTGAAGGCCCTAGAAGAATCTAGATCTTCATGTTCCATGCTAAAAAATTTCAATACTACTCATATAGCTTTGATCCCAAAGGTCAAGACTCCAAAGTCTTTCTTCGAATTATGTCCTATATCTCTTTGTAATACTATTTACAATATTTTCACTAAAGCTATATATCTTCATTTGCTTCCAATTATTCTTGTTATAATATTAGAGGAGAAATGGGGTTTTGTGACAGGTAGGGAAATAATAGAAGGAGCCTTGGTAGCGCATGAAGTTCTAAATTCTATTTCTTCACACAATATTTCCTCATTTATCATTATGTTGGATATGATGAAAAATTATGATAAAGTGGATTGGGATTTTCTATTATAAGTATTGATTTTTTTTGGTTTTCACAATAAATGGTAAAAATGGATATTATCTTGCTTATCATGAAAAAAAAATTTAGTGCTCATTAATGGAACACCATCAAGGTTTTTTAGTTCGACTCAAGGAGTAGGGAAAGTTGATCCACTATCCCCTTTTCTCTTTATTATCTTAGCAGAAGCTCTTAGTAAATCTATTCACAATTCTCATAATCAGGGATTGTGGAAAGGAATAGCTATCCCTTCAACTGGTATATCAGTTACACACTCTTTGTTAATGGATGACACAATCTTGTTTGGAAAGGAAAAACTTCATGAAGCTAAGCATATTAAATCTATCTTGGATAATTATTCTCTTGCTTAAAGGAAAAAGATAAATGCTAAGAAATCAAAGATTTATACATTCAATATCAAGGAAGGTTTAAAAGGACAGATTGTGAGGCTTTTAGGGTTTCAGTCTGTAGAGCTCCCCTATAAATATCTTGGTATTCCCTTTTCACAAGTGCAAATAGGGTTTCCTATTGGGATAATGTTATTCAAAGCATCTAGTCAAGGATTGCTACCTGGAAGTGAAGGTGGTTATCATTATCGGGAAGAATTTTGATGGTCAAGTCGATCCTCTCTGCAATTCCAAACTACTATATGATGGTGTTGAAACCACCCAAATCAATGATTCTGGAAATTGAGAAACTAATCAAGGTATTTTTATGGAAGGTAAATATAGATAATAAAAAGAAGATTTCATTGATATCATTGGAAAACATCTATATAGAAAAGTTGAAAGTGGGTGTAGGTATTCATAATTTGTTGACTAGGAAGCTATCCTTAGGTGCTAAGTTGGTGTGACACATGTACTCCAAGCCTCACATAAAATGGTGTAGGGTCATGCAATTAAAATACTTGGATGTTTCTTCTCCGAATAGAATCTCTACAATTTCAAATCCACCACAAGGATTTGCAATGTGGAAATTTCTATTAAATTGTAGAAAGGTAATTACTTCTTACTTAACTTAGGAGATGCATAATGGGTAGCAATTAAATTTCTGGAAGGATTCCTAGAACAAATATCCTCCTCTAAATACTGAGTTGGGTGCAAAAATTTAAAGATTATTTTAAAACCATATATGTATACATACGGAAAGTAGTTTGGAAGGATTTTTCCTTCATTGGGTATTTGCAATATTATCATGGTAAAAACAAGCACTTAAGTGGCGATGAAAACTTGGAAAACCAGAGTTAGGAAACTTGATGTAAAAATTTGAATAAGTTATCTATATTATTTCAAAAATATGTAAGAATATAATCTGTAGAAAATTGAATGTAGTTTCTAAACTACTAGGTTTATTTTTTATTTTTAAAATCTATTTGGTGAAAATTTGAAATTTTAATGCAGTAGTACTTAAATTTCAAGGAAAAAATAAGAAGTAGGTGTCTGTCTGACCACCCTAACCACAATAAAATGATAATTTTTTTTTTTAATATTTTAGATATAAGTAGTGGACTCATGTCCTGATGTGATGCATATTTTTTTGTAATTGTTTTCCAAGTAAATAATTAATTATGAATTTTTTATTACAAATTTTAAAAATAATAAAAACTCATATGTCTGACCACCTTAACTTGGTCAAAACTTCATGAAATCCAATTTTTTTTATTCCTATGTTATGTGAAGCATAGAATGTGACACATGTTTCAGATTCAAAAAATGTGATACCATTTGAAAGCTATAGATGTTTTTCAATCAGCCTATCAATCAGTACTTTAGTCGTAATTCAAATGGAAAATGAATAATAATTATTTATTAAATTCAAAGTAAAGCATAATTTATATTGGTGGAAATCTGAGAATCTCCTTTAAAAACCCTTTTTGTTTCATCAATTTTGGGTAAAAAAAGTCGTCAGCCACATGGGCCATCATATACTTACATATTGCCACTTTTTGACCCATCATGATCCTGCACATACCCCATTACTATACTGAATGATCATAAGGTGAAGTTGGCTAGCATACTAAGAGAAAGAAATGTATATTTCATAGAAGTGGCAGATAAGATTATCTGGGAACCTTCCAAAATAGGTGATTATATAGTTAAAATGGGCTATAAGGTAGTAATGAGTAATGGAGCTCATACTAAAATAAAAAGAGATTTGTATTTTTGTTGGAATCCAATAGTGCTTCCTAAGTTAGGATGTTTTTCATGGTTAGCTCTAAAAAATAGGGTTCTTACAAGTGAAAGACTTTCTAAGCTTGGTATCTCAACCCAATTCAAGTGTGTGTTATGTGATGAGGTCATGGAGGAGGTAAATCACGTATTCATTCACTATCCTTTTGCATATGCTTATTGGTCATTCATTAGAGCTAAATTAAATTGGTATTCTCCTTTTCCAAATACTTTGTGAGAATTATTTACAAGTTGGCCAGCTTTGTATAAATCCTTGCTATTTGTAAGCATTTGGAGAGTGATCCCATTGGTGGTTTTGTGGAGTATATGGTGGGAAATAAATAGGAGGATCTTTAGGGGTGAAAAAATGCAATTGGGTAAAGTTTTATGTAAGTTGGAATCTTCAATTACTAAGATAGAAAATGCATATGTCCATAAAGAAAAACATATTGCTTTAGTATTTATGGATTGGGATTCAAAGTTAATGCAACAGTGGAAAATCCTTGTGCTTCCTTTTAAAGGTAGCTTACATCAAGGTACAAACCAAAATATTGATAGAGGTAATGTAGTGTGGATACCCCCACCATCAGATTTCTACAAGTTGAATTTTGATGGTGCATCATGTGGTAACCTAGGGATCTCAAGGGTGGGTGTGGTAATAAGAGACCATCAAGGTTCAATCACTGCAGAAAAATAAATTCACCTTCCAATTGGTTCAAATAACTTGGCTGAAACTCAAGCTCTACTGTATGGATTGGAGTTGGCAATGGGTTTAAATATCAGTAATTTGTGGATTGAAGGGGAGTCATTGCTTATTATTAATTCTTGGAAATAAATAAAGGTGTATAATTGGAAAATAAAATATGTTTTGAAACAATCATGTAAGTTAATAGATAGGTTGGTGGCTTTCCAACTTAAACATTCATATAGGGAGGGAAATTGCTTAGTTGATTTGTTAGAAAACCTAGGTTGTAATCAAGTACAAGATGATATATTGTATGATAATAATTCAAAGAATATCAAAAAAGCCTTAGTAGATACTATTCAGATGGAAAGGGTAGCTTGAAATCATCACACATAATGTTTTGGGTAGCCAAATGTACCACAATCCAGAAAAGTGTTAGAATGCACATGCTTCAAAAGCCAAAATCAGTGTAATTATTTGTATTTCATTGGTGGATTCTGATGCAGAGGGCTAAATTAGTGTTCGTAAGGAGAATACAATTTGGTTCATACAAGAGAAGAGGTCGGCATGGTTGCTTACCTAAGCATAGTCGTAAAGAGGAAATTTTTCATTAGCTTTTAAGTGTTCAAGTGTTTGCAAGTAATAATAAATATGCAAATACCTTATTTTTCATCATTACGGTGATGATTTTAAGGCATTATGTGGTTGTTTCATGTGTGTTAACTGTGCCACCAATAAGAATGATTTGAAAAGAGGTAGATTTCCAAGTCATTTTGAGTTTTGTTTGAGTGTGTTCTAATTTATTAAAGCCAATATAAATCCATTTTCATTGCTAATCGTTTTCTAAGCTTTGTCATGAGAAACTGGTACTAGTGCCTATATCCAGAATTGCTATCTGGGTGTTTCTTTTTCATAATTGTAGTTGGAAAGGTTGTAAGGGTTTTGGAGTGGGTGGTGGTTTTTATAATTTATGTTGGAAATGTGGTCAGCTTCGGTAGTGCTTGTGGTTTCTTGAATTTGTTCTATGCAAGATTTTTTGTGCTCTAACAAAGATCTTTTCCATCTTTCTCTGGTATGATTTATCTTCAAACCATATTTCGGTTTCTTCTTTGTTTAGGTAAGGTTTGAATCTTTCATTGGTGAAGGATTCATCTTTATTGTGTATTTTCACAAAGGTTCACTCTGTGTTCTGTGTTGGCTCTTGTGTTCAAGTGAGGAAGTTTTGATTTTCTCTCCCAAATTTTCTGGATCACTCTTCATTTTGCATTTTGTGGGTTCTCCACTCTTTTCCTTTCATATAAATTCCCATCATGGAATATTATCCTAGAAATTATAGAGCCTCTTTTTTAGTCTTTCCTTGGGAGAGGCCCTCCTCAGGTTGTCTTGAAAAGGAACAGTTGCGTCATATTTTTAAAGTAGATTGCCCTTTGGTCCTTAAATGCACAAGGTCCATAATATGAGAAGAAACTATACATACTCAAGCCTAAAGGATTATCTTTCATTGTAATTTGGTCCCAATATTTGTGTCAAACATAATGGATATGGTTCAAAATTTTCACACAGTGCAACTAATTGTTAACAAAGTGGTACAAGAAGTGTTTCTCCAAAATGATGCCTTGCTTAAGAGTATTCAATAATATTTCTTATGGATGGGAGAAGGGTACATTGGTGGAATTTTTCTGAGGCACTATCTGCTTCATAAGGTTTTTTATGCTCATGTTTGTACAATTCTATGAAATTATCTTTTTAGTTCAATTCATCTCATTATCTATACAAGAAACTTAATCAAGATAGACAGAAAGTTTAAAATCAAGTATCATGCAGTATCATTCATGATAAAAAATCAGTTTCATCAAGCCATGCTCATAAGGCCTCCCCTCTCACCTCTTAAGGGTAACACAACCCATCTACTCCTTTCAAATATAAATGTTATGGCCACTTCTCAAGCTTCTTCCATTAATCATAATGTGCTTCAGGAAGGATAGGGAGAAAATTCAGTTGGGGGCTTCTAAGTTTTGTTGTATTAAGACTACAAGCTTTTTGTTGTTTTGAAAATAGTCATAGGGAGTGAATTACATAGCCTAAGCATATTGTACATATCTTGTTCATATTATAAATAGAGCGTATAATTTTCCATCCATATAATGTTTTTGTTTTGATCAAATTTTGGTAGTCAAAAGTATTGTATATGTTTCAGTCATATTTTGAGTAGTGGGTGGAGCTTTCTCAAACAATATTGTAATATCCAGCACATTTTTGCATCTATTCTTAGCATGTAAACACTTTCTATAATATAATAAAATATGTCAGCTATCAACCTTTTATCTAAAAAATGTAGTTAAAGAATGTTTGAATTTATTAGTTTAAATTAGAATCAACAAATTTTAATATTCTATAATTTCTTTAAAATTATATTAAAATATATATTCGTCTAATATAATATATGAATTAATTTTAAATTATATATATACATATGTATATATGTATTTATATACATATATGCATATGTATATATGTATATATATATATACACACACATATATATTTATATATACATACATACTGTAAACACCAAATCTGTATATGCTTCAAACAATAACCAACATTATATTGTTAGCCAGTTTAAAACAAGAAAATCCAACATTCCTATGAAATATTCAATCATGCTACATATGCAAACAAGGTAAATAGAACAAAAAAAAAAACTAAATGAAAGAACATCAAAACATGATCAAACTCTATCCCATAGTGGGAGTGGTGCTCCTTTGATGTGAAAAGGATTCCCTTTCCCACCCCTTTGATAAGCTTCCAATGATAGACAAAATGTGATGAAGATGAAAAGATGCAAGATGAAATCAAAGTGCCTATAGTGCAAATACTCAGACTATGGATGGATTTAGAGTAGAAGTGCCTTGTATTTATAGATTCAAGAGTTGAAGAAAGGAGAGATGGGAGGAATGTGGGACTAAAGATGAGCCAATGTGATTGTGACATTTGTCACATGGCTAGTGGAGGAAGGTGGGGCACATTTTGGAGACTGTGCAAGTGGTTGAGGATTTGAGAGGTGTAAGAGAGATTAATGGCTTTGTAAGAATCATTAAATGAATGTGGTTGGAGATTTTGGAGGGAAATTTGTTTAGGCAAGAAAGTCAAACAAATGGAGTAAATGAGGGAATATTCTTAAAGAATATGCCTTGGTGAGGGAAAAAGGGGTAATTAGGTAACTAAATAAAATGAATTTCATGTGCAAGTGGGTGGGTTAGTCAATGGTTTAGGTTTGACCCAAGTTGAGTCAAAACCTAGAGGATGGGTAATAGTGATTATGGGTTAATTAATTCAGATTAATTAACTTGAAGGGATTTAGGGGATTTGACATTTGATTTATTAAATCAGATGAGAGGACCTTTAGGACTTTAATTAAATAAATTTATTTATTTAATCAAATATGATTCACATTAGTGAATTAATCGAATAGATTGATTTATTTAATTAACAAAAGAAATGATGTTAATTTGAGCGTCTACAATTTTCCCCTCTTTGAAGCAATGTACCTATTGCATTGGTTCAAAGAATGATGTTTCCAAGATCAATATTAAAAAAAATTTTGATTTTTCGGAAGCCCCAGTGGAAAGAAGTACATTGGCACATTTCCCCCTCAAGAGATTGAGAAAAAAGTTCAATTTGAGGGTCGATCGCGTGACAAAGAGGTTCAAGATGGATGTATGGATGGTTAGACTAACAGTTCTATATGATAATTTTGATGCAAATGAGATGTTTTCAAAATTCTTAGAATAAGAAATCTATATTATGCTAAACAACTTAAATGATGATGCAATTCATGTGAGATGGATGAGATGGATGATGTTGTCCTATGATGATATGTATTTTTATGCAAGAAGTTGACGATTAGTAGATGCGAGATTGATGCATTGATGTTTTGGTAAATGACATGATACTATATTAGCATGAAAGAGGATAGAAGAATGAGAGGGATCAACCCTTGAATCCAAGAAGATGTAGAAGTCCAACAAGTCTATGAGTCATCAAGACTTTATTAGATATGTTGATGAATGATGATGATGTATTGCTTATCCAGGGATTGGGGATGTAAAGAACATAAATTTCTGATGCAAGAGCATCCTTGGTTCTTGAAAATCTTGCATCCACCAAAATTATTTTCATTCAGTTTTGTTCTTGTTCAGTTCTTTTCATTTCAAGTTGGAAGATTCGGTATTTCATCATGTTTGTTCACTAGACTCTATAGATCTATGTTTTCATCGAGGACATGTTCATTTTCCTTATTCCAATATTTCAACATGATTGGATATTTTTTCAGAAAGTTATCACTTTCAAAATAAGTGACAGTTTTTGGAACTGGCCCCAAAATAATTTCAAACCTAACGGTTAGTTAGATCGCTCATGGATATTTCTCATAGCTTTTGAATCCTTACGATGTGATTCAAATTGTTATGTGGAGTGTCCTTGACCTTAATTTTAGGTCCACACTTCATCATATGCACCTTCCGTGGAGAAATTCAGATTTGAGGTTGACCTACTCATGCACATGTTATGTTTCCTTCATCGGAGATTGTAATGATCTTTGACTGACAAAAGATTGAAACACCCGAAACCCTATCATATAACATGGATTCAAGATGATCATACGATACTAGTAAGTGAACAATGTTTGGTGAAATTGAAGATAGGAAATTATCATGATGAAGTTTTGTGTAATATCATGCCTATGGATGTATGCCATATTTTTTTGGGAAGGCCTTGGCAGTATCATAGATGGGCTATTCATGATGGAAATAAGAACATATATACCATTATTGCAAATGAGATGAAGTATAATTTGTTGCCCTTGGAGGATGTTCCTAAAGTTGAGGTTTGTACGAATGCTAGAATGTTTTTGGTTGATGGAAGGAGATTCCTAGATGGACTGAGACATGAGAACATGTGCTATACCTTAGTCCCTAAGAAGGTTGAAGACTTGAAGAATATAGAAGAACAACCAAAAGAGATAAAGGATTTGTTGGCAGAATATGAAGCTATCATTTTAGATAATGTACCTAATGGATTACCACCTGTGAGGAGTATTAGTCATTGCATGGATCTAATTCCTAAAGCTATTTTTCCTAATAAAGTAGCACACTGAATGACACTCGCAGAGAATGAAGAGTTGAATATACAAGTGCAAGAATTGTTGAGAAAGGGTTTGATTAGAGAGAGATTAAGTCCTTGTGCAGTACCTATTGTGCTAGCACCTAAGAAGGATGGAGAATGAAGGATGTCTACGAACTCTAGATCCATAAACAAAATCATAGTGAAGTATAGATTTCCTTTTCCCTGGATGGATGACATTATGGATTGTTTGAGTGGAGATAAATACGTTATAAAGATAGATTTGAAGAGTGGATATCATCATATCATAATCAGAGAAGGGGATGAGTGGAAGACAATATTCAAGAAAAATGAAGGATTGTATGAATGGTTGGTGATGCCTTTTGGACTAACAAATGCACTGAGTACTTTCATGAGGTTGATGAATGAGGTATTGAAGAGATTCTTGGGTAAGTTTGTGATTGTCTATTTGGATGACATCTTGATTTTTCAATAAGACTAGAGAAGAACATTTGTTGCATATAAGACAAGTTTTGCAAAGGTTGAGAGAAGAGAATTTTCTGGTAAACATTAAGAAGTGTAGTTTCATGAAGGGAGTTGGTATATCTAGGATTTGTGATATCTATAGATGGATTGAAGATGGATCCTAACAAGGTAACAGAAATTGTGGAATTTCCTACACTAGAAAGCATTGGAGAGGTAAGATAATTACATGGATTGGCTAGTTTCTACCAAAAGTTCATTAGGAGTTTTAGTTCTATTCGCAGTCCTATAAGAAAAACAATTAGAGGAGATAGGAAGGATTTTAAATGGACATATGGAGTTGACCAAAGTTTTGAGTTGTTGAAATAGAAGGTGATTGAACATCCTATGTTGGCTTAACTAGACTTTAGTAAGGTATTTCAGGTAGACTGTGATGCAAGTGGAAATGTAATTGGAGTAGTATTAAGTCAAGAAGGAAGACCAGTAGCTTATTTCAGAGAGAAATTGAATGATGCTAGGAGGAGGTATTTAGTGTATGACCAGGAGTTTTATGATATAGTTCAAGCCTTGAAGAAGTGGAGACATTACTTATTTCCTAAGGAATTTGTGTTGTATATAGATCATTAGGCTTTGCAGTATTTGAGCAATCAAGGTAAGTTCAATTAGAGACACATGAGATGGGTGGGATTCTTGCAGAGTTATACTTTTGTTTTGAAACATAGGAGTGGAAAGTCAAATAGAGTTGTTGATGCCTTTAGTAGGAGAAGGAATTTTTTGGCAGGGATGAGAGTGGAAGTATTAGGCTTTGATGAATTGAAGAATTGTTATGAGGAAGACCCAAATTTTGGAGAACCTTGGAGAGCTTATCAAGGACCAGTCTTGGAGGATAGGAGTTATTGGTTGGATTTTTTCATTCTGGGTGATATGTTGTTTATAGGGAATTGGTTGTGTATACCCCAGAGATCAATGAGGGATAGTTTAGTGAAAGAAAAACATAGTGGAGGATTGGTGGGACACTTTGGAATTTATAAGACAATAGCATTGGTAAGTAAGAATTAATTTTGGCCACAGATTCATAAGGATGTTCAGAAATTGGTGCAAAGTTGTAGAGTTTGTCAAGTTGCAAAAGGGAGTAGTCAAAATGTTGGATTGTTTAAACCCTTGACAATTCCAGAAAGACCTTGTGAGGATATCAGCATGGATCTCCGAAGAAATAGAGAGGTAATGATTCTATATTTGTGGTGGTAGAAATATTTTCTAAGATGGCACATTTCATACTAAGTAAGAAGACAACAGATGCAGTGCATGTAGAAGACTTGTTTTTCAAGGAAGTAGTTAGATTGCATGGATTACCTAGGAGTATTGTTTCAGATAGAGATACAAATTTTGTTGGTTACTTTTGGAGGACACTTTGGAAGAAGTTAAAGACAAATTTAAAGTTCAATTCTACTTTTCACCCACAGATTGGTGGACAAAAAGAGGTAGTAAACAACAGTTTGGGGAATTTTCTAAGATGTTTGGTTGGAGAGAAGACCAAAAGTTGGGATTTAGTCCTTGCACAAGAAGAGTTTGCTTACAATATGTTGGTACTCAAAAATGCAAGTTTTAACCTCAAGAGTATGCTAGACTCTTACAACATTCTTGGACAACATACAGGCCAATTATACAATCAAACCTTCTACTCTTTAGGTTCTGCTAGACCTAGGTGGGTGAACATATATGAAATATGCAGATTTGGAATGAATTTCCTACTAAACAGTCTACCCACAATAGCAATTAGGAATGGATAGACAAAAGAATACTACAATTACCTCTACTACACAGATAAAGGTTTTGAATAATTTTTTTGTAATAAATTCTTTACCCTGGGATATGGCAAATCAGTGCCTTCTTTCTACTGGGCAACGAAGCCAAAAATGTTACAAATTACTTATAGATATTCCTCCCTGACATAATTTAAGTTGTTAGAGACTCTATGGGATGAAGTTTTAATGATTGGCATATGACTTCATCAATTCATGACTGGCATAAATAGTGTTAATATATAATCTTACTTAGCTCTCCTTTATCTATCCAAAAGAAATCACACAAACATGGTGACTCACTTAAAGGAATTTAACTCTAACTTGCACATACTAGTAAATGGAAACACACAGTTATGTATTTAAGCTCAAATGATCGAAAGATTCCAAATTGGAGAGAACAACAAAGAAGAATTGACAGTTATAACATCACTACAACAAAAATTAGGAAGGAATTCAGTTAAAAATCATCTCCATTGCACTGTTTCCAGAGGGTTTTACATTATTTTCATTCCCAGTTAGAAAACAAAATGTTTTCTACTCTCACCTCTCTCTTTTACAACTAAAATTTCAAATCATTTATACATTGCATTCCAATCATTGCAACCTTTCACATTCCTGGTAAAACTGTTTGAATTTCATGACAGTGATATAAAATATTTAATTAATTGCCTTATTGAAAAATTAAATACTTTTCCATAGTTTTGCATTTCATTTTAATCCAATACCTTACCAGCCTTCAATATTTCGCTCCCCGTGGCTTTCACCGTTTTTACCACTCTACCACAGGTTTGAATTTTCCACCTGCGGTTGCATGGTGACTGGCCATTACTGCTCCCTCGCCATCTATTCCTATCCACGACAGTCACTACAGTTTGTGCTTTGTCTGGTTATGGTATGGTGGTAACCATGACTACTACCCGCTAACGGTTTACCACACTACCGCGATCATTGTTTTAGCGACTATGGTATCGCGGTAACCGCTACCCATCCACCACTTGGCTGCCTTCATTGTTGACTGTTGACTATGCCACCACTGTCGCTCGTCGACTATCCACCGTGCTACTATGGTGACTATACTAACTGCATGCAGTTGGGTGTTAACTGCTACCTGTTTGTCTTGGCCACTGACTACTTTGTTGACTTCTCCCTTACCTTTTACCGCAATACCATGGTTTATGTTTAGACCATGTGTGGTAGCACGGTAAACACTTAACACTAGCCTACTAACCGCCACTACCATACCGTGGTTTAATTTTAGGAGATCGCGATAAGGTGGTAAAAGCTTACGGAATGCAAATTCAGAGAGCGGTAAGGACTAAAATGGATAATGAAGTGGACAAGGATTAAAATGAATATTATATTTTTATTTTTATTTTTTAAAAAATTAGGCAAATAATGGATTAAAATGGAGAAAAACCTTAGGGCTTTCATGGAATTTATTTTAATTCTAACAGTGGCTCCTATTGGGGATGAGTGGTTATGCAAGCACTACAAGAATCTAGAAAATCAACTGGGAGAGTAGACCAAGCAAATGATGAAAAATGAAAACCATGGTAGACAAAGGGAAAGAATAGATGAATGGTATGAAAGATGGAGCAAATGGTCCTAAACTACTATACATGGAAAGGAAAGCAATGCTTTCAGAAAGGGAACTCCTAAGAATGTCCATGTACTGGAAAACCCATACCCTTCAAAATTTCTTAAACTACTGTGCATGGAAATAACATTTAAAGAAGGTTATTAAGAATTGTCCATGCACTAGCAATCCTTGACCCTTTGTTGATCCTTAAGAAAAGAAAAGCTTCAGGAACTGCCCATGTACAGGAAACTCCTAGTCCTCTCTAGACATGTTCTATAAGAAATATGAATCCTCACCTCCTTTACTAGTTATCACAAAAGGACCCAACCATAAAGCTTCAAACTTACCATGCTTCCCCTTATCCTGACACCAAGCATTCCACGTCAAAACCAAGTCATCCTTTTCAAATTTTCTCTTCTTGGCCTTTTTATCAAAAAGATACTTCATTTGTGATTGCAACTTCACATTATGCTTCTGAGCAACTCTTCTCACTTCATCAAGCTCTACAAGCTATTCCATTCTTTCCTCCATTGGATCAGAAATATCCAAGTCTTCTTGCAAAATAAAATTATAAACTGGCAAAAGATTTTGGAATGGCATCCTAGATTGTGTCCCATACACCAATTCAAATGGATACTTTCCAGTCACCTTCTTTACTATAATTTTGTCTGCCCACATAGCCAATGTTAACTTCAAATCCCATGCCTTTTTGTTAGTATCTAGTATCCTTATTATCTTCAAAAGATTTTTATTACCTGACTCTACCTAGCCGTTTGCTTGTGGATGGTATGGGGCAAAATAAGAAATACTAATTCCATATATTTTGAAAAAATATTTAAATTCATCTGATCTAAAACACATCCCATTATCTGTGATCAATTTGACTAGAGTGCCAAACCTAGTCATAATATTCTCCATCAAAAAATTCACTACCACTTTGCTCATTGCTTTTCTAGTTGGAACAACCTCTACCCACTTAGTAAAGTAATCAATGGCCACTAGTATCCATCTATGCCCTCCACTTGATCTATCTTGTATTTCTCCAATGAAATTAACTCCCATTGGTGAAAAGGTGCTTCTACCTGCACAGGTCTAAGTGCCAATGCTCCCTGATACCTTAGTTTTCCTGAAAATTTATGACAAGCTTCACACTTTCTCACATACGCAAAGGAATCATCGAATACCCTAGGCCAATAATAACCAGCCTTGAGAATCTTTTGTGCAGTAGTCTTAGCAAAATAATGGCCTCCGCACACCCCTTCATGCATTTATTTCAAAACATATTTTGTCTAGGATTCATCTAAGCATAACAACAATATACCATCCCTATTTTTCCAAAATAAATCCTCTTTGATAAAAACATATTTAGAAGCCTACAACTTTAAAGTCCTCCTTTGATTATCATTCAAACCTTAAGGGCACTTCATGTGTTTCAGATAATGCATTATATTTGTATACCATGGAGTATGCTCAATACTTGCTATGATTTCACCCTTACCTTCTACATTGCAGATCTGGTTTGCTTCAATCTTTGTTTCTGCCATCAGCCTGACTAGTCCCTACCCTCTTACCAACTTGGTAATCTGAATCTCCATGTTAAATTCTTGAATTTTGTTAATCCATATACATCGCTTCCCTGTCACTTTTGTCTGTACCAGGATATCCTTCATAGCTACATGGGGGACATAAGCAACGACCTTAGCTCCAACAAGGTAAGGTCTAAAAGCCTTTGCTGCTTTGACCAGTGCATAAGCTTGTTTTTCCATAATGCCATATTTCAATTCTGACCCCTGCAAAGATTTATTGAAAAAAGAAATAGGCTGCTCATAACCTTCATCATTCTTTTGTAACGTGACAACAGTTATGGTATGGAATGAAGCAAAATAAAAAATCTGAAATGGCTTAGTAAAATCAAGGGATTTTAGGATAGGGGCTTCCATGATAGCTCTTTTTATAGATATGAAGGCATCCATAGCTTCAATAGTCCAGTCCAATTTCTCTCCTTTTTTCAACATCTTAGATATAGGTTTAACAATCTCAGCAAAATTGGACACAAACCTCCTAACAAAATTAATTTGGCCAAAGAATGACTGGATTGCTTTGATAGTTTTACGAATGGGAATTTTATCAATAGCCTCAACCCTTTCAGGATATATCCTAAACCCATCCTTTGATACAATATGCCCCAAAAGTTTACCCTCTGTAACAAAAAAATGACATTTTTTAGGATTAAGACTTATACCGTACTCCAAGGCTTTGATGAAGATCTTCTCCAAATTAGCAACATGATCCTCTACCCTTTTGGAATAAGTAGTGAGGTCATCTTGATATACCACCATTATAGCATTTATCAGATCTGCAAATGCCACATCCATGGCTCTTTGAAAGGTAGCTCTTGCATTTGTGAGACCAAATGACATTCTTATATAGACATACGTTCCCCATGGTGTAGTGAATGTTGTCTTGTACTGTTCAGACTCTTTGACTTTGACTTGGTTATAACCAAAAAATCCATCCATCATCGACAATAGCTCACACCCTGTTACTTTGTGCAATATTGCCTCCATGTTTGGAAGACGATAATTATCTTTTAGGGAAGCCACATTCAAATTTCTGAAATCTACACATAGTCTTATGTCCCCATTTTTCTTCTTGACTGGAACCAAATTTGAGACCCACATTGAATGCCTAACGGTTTTTATGATACCTCCATCTCTAAGATTTTCTAGCTCCTCTTGAATTTTAGGTTCAAGAATGGGGTTAATAGGCCTTTGCTTTTGTCTGAATGGCTTCATGTCTGGCTTATGTGGAATCTCATGCTGAAAAAGATCCTTTTTATATGCCTTCAGATCCTCATAAGACCAAGCAAACACATGCTTATATTTTCTCAGCAATGTGATCAACATTCTCCTAATGGTTGGGCTTATTTTCTTTCCAATATAAACTCTCTTTGGTGCTAATTCAATTCCCAAATTTATTTCTTCTATATCCTCTTTCTTAAATGGTGTCTACTTTATGAGGGAATGATCACTCCCATCATACACCCTCTCCAATGCCACAAGCCCTTTGGGAAGCTTGTTAGTTTTAAGCTGCAAAACTTCCTTCCCAAACACAGTCTGTTTCCCATCCATTTCTTTCACAAAAGCATTGAAATCAATCTCCTGTGCTTCATACTAATCTATACAATGAAGGAACTTCAAAAGGTCAGTATCATCATCAAAAAATTACCAACTATATATATTGTCAAGGACTGTTGGTCTTGTTTTAAACTCAATCTGAGACACTCCTACCAACATCATATCATCCTTCTTCAAGGCTACATTAGCTAAAAAATCAGCCATCAAGTTTTCAGATCTATCTACCCAATCAATTGAAAATGCATCAAATAGTTCCACTGTATCCCATACAACATTCCTATATTGTTTCAACCTCTTGTTCCTTGCAGCATAATTTGATCTAATTTGTGACACAACTAATTCAAAATCTCCCAAAACAGACAACAACTTAATCTTGTGTTTGACGGCCATGTTCAAACCAATCAACAAAGCTTCATACTCAGCCACAGTATTTGTACATTCAAAAGCCAATAAAAATGAATATGTAAATGTTGTACCTTTAGGTGATATGAAAATTTCCCCAGCTCCATTACCTTCTCGACTGCAAGCCCCATCAAAGTACATTTTCCACACACCTTGTTGATCTCTAGAAACAAGTCTATCAATTGGGTCAGTACTCACTAGTTCTGGCTGAGATAATTCAACTCTGAAACTCCCCAAATATACATCAAAGAAGCAATTAAGTTGTTCTTGAGGAACACACTCAACAATCTAATTCACCCTTGGTTCTCTATATAATTTCACCTCCTCACCATTAACTGGTATTGTGGAATATGATAAGTCAAATTGCACATTACCTCCAACTGCTGCAGTCCATTGTCTTGATAGAAGCATTCCAAACTAAGGAGGTGTATCAATCACAGTTATATCAATGTTATAAGTAGCTTGTGGGTAGGCTGCTAGTCTTACTTCTACATCTTTCATAATCCCCACTACTGGGACATGCCTACTATCCATAGCATATCATTTACCACCCTCAATATCTATCCACATGCCAAGCTATTTCATTATTCCCATTGGCATAATATTCATAGAAGCACCTGAATCTATCATGCAATTTCTTACCAACTTACCATTTATGAGTAGGGTAGTGAAAAATGGATCAATTTGTGGTGTGTTCATCAATGCATCATTTAAGCCAATTTCTGAAATTTTTATCTTTCCTTTCTTATCAGCAATTGCAGGACTCTCATTTTGTTCAAAGTTCACAACTTGATTCCTCCCACCAGACATCAATTGAATAGCACTCTCCCTGTACTCTTTAATTTTCATCATTTCAAGTAATGGGACAGATATTTTTACCTAGGATAAAGCTTGTACAAAATCAAAAGATGCACCTTAAACTTTTATCACCTTCCTTTGTTCTGCTGATTCACCTTTGTTTTCCTCTTTGTCCCTCTTTGATGTGTGATCCACCTTTTGTTTGTCTTTGGAGAATTCTTTATTCTCTTTTTTGGGGATATACTTATGTTCCTTTTTATAAGGGCACTCATCATTTTTCCCTTTTGATATTTCATGGGGTATCTTTTTATCTTTCAAGAGTACTCCTCATGGAACATCTTCATCCTCATTCATTGTTCTATTTCTCAACCGATACTTGCTTTTAGCCAACTCAACTGCTGCAATAGTCAATCTTTTAATTTATTCATCAGTTGGTCTCCTTCTATTTCCCCTATTAGGCTGATATGTTGTGGCAGGAGGAGCTTGTTCATCATCACTTTCTTCATAATCATAAAAAAAATGTTGTTCTACTATGTGAACATTATATTTCTGATGACCAACGTCATATTCATATCCTCCCTCTTCTGAAGATGAATATCCTTGCTCTGCTGAGTGGAGAATATGAGAATTCAAATAAATGTTATTGTCTTCTTCATTATTGTTTTATGCCATGTCTTTTCCTGGTACTAACTGAGCTACAACACAATGTTCTGAAGAATGCGGCAAGTCACAAACTAAACACCAAGGATTATTATCAACCATGTAAGTCCCTTTCTTCTTCAAGGGATCAGGTGTCTCTCTATTTCTGGGCCCATCTATTACTGGCTTTCCATTTCCCCAATTCGTATTATAGGGCATATCATGTAGTCTAGGCCTTTCATTCCTATATGTGCCTTCTTGTTTATTTGGAGGAGCATATTGGGGAATCCTTGGGTTATCCCTCTTGGCAATCATCCCTGCAACTTTCCTATTGTTTTCAATGGTGAGTGCTATCCTTTGAGCTTCAACCAAATTTCTAGGACCCATGTTCCTCAGCTCATAACCTGTCTTAGGATCAAAAGATTTTAAATAAATACTCAAAGCAGCAAGACCGACCAATTTTGATCCAGGAGGTATCTTATTGTGCAATTTAGAAAACCTTTGGTTGAATTCATAGGCTGACTCATTTTGTTGTTTCTAAATGGTGACCAACTCATGCAATGCAAACCCAAGTGCATATTGATTCCCATACTACTCAAGAAATTGTTCATAAAACACATGAATCGAATTAATAGAAGCTATTGGAAAACTATTAAACCAATCCCTAGCATTTTCAATTAGTGACATCATAGATAGTCTCATTTGTATATCTTCATACTGCATATCTAAATCTTGCATAAAAGCATTAAAACTCCTTAAATGCTCCTCAGCTACAGTAGCACTGCTCCCTGTGAATTTTGGGACCAAACTTCTCCAACTGTTATCCATAGGGTAAGGGCATATTTGTAGTCCAGCCAAATCAAACTGCCTAATCATGGTTGCATATTGTGGAGGAGGATTTTGGTAGTACTGACGTTGGTACAATGGATTATTATTTGTCACATATTGCTGACCTTGTGGGGGTATATGCTATTGATAAGGAGGTGGCTGAATACCTTGATTTTGTGGTGGAACATTTTGATATCTACCTTAATTCCCTGGCTGATTTTGGTAGGCCTATGAGGAATTTGATGGGCCTGCATTAGTGTTCCCTTGCCTATGAGGTGGCACATATTTTTGCAAATTAGCCATTTGAGTACTGATCTGCACTTTCCTTAATTTCAATTCTTCAAGCTCTCTAATTGACTGGAGCCTCTGCTCATATTCTATTCTTTCCCTTTCCGCTTCTTGTCTCTCATGTTCCAGTCTTGCATTTATTTCATCCCTAGCCATAAGTTCATAATTCTCCTCAGAGGCTGGTTCATAGCCAAGTCCATCCTAATTTTCTTTAAGAAATTTCATTTTCTAATCATATTTGTGTTGTCTTCTTTCTCTTTCAGCTTCACATTCAGCCATGAATTCTTCAACCTTCTTAGGATTTGGTTGATAAAAGGGATTCCTATGTTTCTCAGGAGTGCAAGGTTCTCTAGAAGGGCAGTCTTCACTTGCTAATGTGCCATATGAATTGTGTATCTCCAGTGATGCTTTCGATGTTTTATTTTTGTCTGATGATGCCATGTCATCGGTCACCTTTTTACCTTTATCATTCTTCTCTATCCATTTATTTTTGGCATTAGGACCATCACCATCTTTGTACAAAGACCTTCTTCCTTGCATTTTGGGATCAATTGTGATAGTCCAAACTCTAGGAAGATTTCTTTTTGATATATACTTCAACTCATCAGTCTCAATATATTTGTTCATTCAGAGTCGCCACTCACTTTCCAAAAGTGAGAAAGTCTGCAATTCTTTATTCCTAGCAGATTTCTCTACACATACTGACTCTATGACAAGGCTCACTTTCAGATTATGTCCCCAGCGGAGTCGCCAAACTATTGGTACTAAAAAATGCAAGTTTTAACCTCAAGAGTATGCCAGACTCTTACAACATTCTTGGACAACATACAAGGACAATTATACAATCAAACCTTCTACTCTTTAGGTTCTACTAGACCTAGGTGGGTGAACCTATATAAAATATGCAGATTTGGAATGAATTTCTTGCTAAACAGTCTACCCACAATAGCAATTAGGAATGGATAGACAAAAGAATACTACAATTACCTCTACTACACAGATAAAGGTTTTGAATAATTTGTTTGTAATAAATTCTTTACCCTGGGATATGGCAAATCAGTGCCTTCTTTCTACTGGGCAACGAAGTCAAAAATGTTACAAATTACTTATAGATATTCCTCCCTGACATAATTTAAGTTGTTAGAGACTCTATGGGATGAAGTTTTAATGACTGGCATATGACTTCATCAATTCATGACTGGCATAAATAGTGTTAAAATATTATCTTACTTAGCTCTCCTTTATCTATCCAAAAGAAATCTCACAAACATGGTGACTCACTTAAAGGAATTTAACTCTAACTTGCAGATACTAGTAAATGAAAACACACAGTTATGTATTTAAGCTCAAATGATCGAAAGATTCCAAATTGGAGAGAACAACAAAGAAGAATTGATAGTTATAACATCACCACAAAAAAAATCATGAAGGAATTCAATTAAAAATCATCTCCATTGCACTGTTTCCAGAGGGTTTTACATTATTTTCATTCCCAGTTAGAAAACAAAATGTTTTCTACTCTCACCTCTCTCTTTTACAACTGAATTTTCAAATCATTTATACATTACATTCCAATTGTTGCAACCTTTCACATTCTTGGTAAAACCATTTGAATTTCATGATAGTAATATAAAATATTTAATTTAGTTCCTTATCGGCAAATTAAATACTTTTCCATAGTTCTGCATTTGATTTTAATCCAATACCTTACTGAACTTCAATATTTCGCTCCTCGTGGCTTTCACCATTTTTACCGCTCTACCGCAGGTTTGAATTTTCCACCTACGGTTGCACAGTGACTGGGAATTACTGCTCCCTTGCCATCTATTCCTATCCAACGCAGTCATCATGATTTGTGCTTTGGCCGATTACAGTATGGCGGTAACTGTCACTGCTGCCCGCTAATGGTTTACCGCACTACCGCGGTCATTGTTTTAGTGGCTATGGTATCATGGTAACCACTACCCATCCACCACTTGGTTGCCTTCGTTGTTGACTATTGGCTACATTGTCACTACCGCTCATCGACCGTCCACCGCACTACCGCGGTGACCATACTAACCGCGCGTGTTTGTACGGTAACTGCTACTTGTTTTCCTTGGCCACTGGCTACTTCATTGACTGATCCCTTACCTTTTACCGTAATACCACGGCTTATGCTTAGACTGTGTGCAGTAGCGCAGTAAACACTTAATGCCAACCTGCTAACCACCACCGCCATACCGCGGTTTAATTTTGGGAGACAGCGGTAAGGCGGTAAAAGCTTACGGAATGCAAATTCAGAGAGCTATAAGGACTAAAATGGATAATGAAGTGGACGGGGATTAAAATGAATATTATATTTTTATATATATTTTTTTTAAAATAGGAAAATGATGGATTAAAATGGAGAAAAACCTTAGGGATTTCATGGAATTTTTTTTTATTCTAACACAATAATTCAATGAATAGGAGTACTAAAAAGACACCTTTTGAGATTATTACTGGAGTTCATCCTAGAGATATATCAGAATTGTGAGACATTAGTAAGGAAGATAAAAGGAGTGCAAAAGCAGAGGAATGCATAAAGCATATGAATAAAGTGCATAGTCAAGTAAAGAAAAAAATTGGAAGATATGAACTGAAAGTATAAGGAGCGAGTAGATGGAAAGAGGAGGCATAAGGAGTTCAAAGTTAGAGATGAAGTGATGGTGTATCTAAGGAAGGAGATATTTCCTATTGGTACATACAATAAGCTCAAGATGAGGAAGTTCGGACCCTATAATATTTTGAAGAAATTTGATTCAAGAAATGCATATGAAGTAGAGTTATCAGATGGTAGTTTATCACCTATATTAAACATTATAGATCTACATCAGTACCATGAAGCAAAGTTTAGTGAAGAAAATAAAGAAAAATTGGAGAAATAGTTTCCTAAAGAATAATCAAATGATATAGAAGAGATTTTGGATACTAGAGATGGGAGAGTAACTCATGGAAGGTAGTACAAAGAATATTTTGTGAAGTGGAAAGGTGGACCAGTGGAAGATTCTTCTTGGATTTGTAGGCTGAGGTAGACTATATTGGTTTTCTTTTAACCCAAATAAAATGAAGGACTCACTTTTCAAATAACCCTGGATGTTTGATGCAAGAGAATCCTTTGTTCTTCGCAATCTTGCATCAACAAAAAAATATTTTCATTCAAGTTTGTTCTTGTTCAGTTCTTTTTAGTTCAAGTTGGCAGATTTGGTATTTCATCATGTTTGTTCAATAGACCCTATGGATCTATGTTTTCATTGAGGACATGTTCATTTTCCTTATTCCAATATTTCAGCACGATTGGATCCTTTTCTGGCAAGTTATCACTTTTGGATTAAGTGACAGTTTTTGGAACTAGCCCCAGAATAATTTGAAACCTAACGGCTAGTTTGATCGCTCATGGATCTTTCGCGTAGCTTGAAGATCCTTATGGTGTGTTTTGAATTTTGTCATGGAGTGTCCTTGACCTTAATTTTAGGTCCATACTTCATCATATGCACCTTCCATGGAGAAATTCATATTTGAGGCCGACCTACGCATGCACATGTTATGTTTCCTTTATCAGAGATTGTAATGATCTTTTGTCGATGTAGATATTTCTAGATCTTGGATATGATATAAAAAATTTTAATAGATCATTAGGATAGAAATTAAGATGATTAAGAAGAATATAAAATTTGATTTGTAATATTTTCACTCGCATGTAAGAATATTGTATTTTGAGCAAGTTGTAACATGCCTGTGAGCTGAATCTGTAAGCTCGGATGTTGTCAACCGATTGTAATCAAGATTTTTGTTAATGTGAATTTTTTAATCTACATTTGCCTCCATATTGTGTGTTGCTTTTGTTGTGTGAATCTTGCTACACAGTCTGGACTATTCTCTTTGAGGACCCTCCAACTATGACTGCACCACTTTCCTTATGTTTGATAACACACATAGATATAATGCATCAAGGTACAAACAACCAAGCTGACGTTGTATCTAGTGCGATGGACTTTGACACAACAAATAGATAGGAGGATCTTCTTCACACCTGATATATGGAAACCTTGCTAGGATGTACTTTAGAAGTTTCAAACATCTCAGACCAAAGCACAAAAAGGCATAACATATCAATGCAATAATCAACAAGCTATTCAAAACACCTTCCATACATACCTAACGAAGCAAGTATTCACCAAGGTTATATTACAAGAGCATCTAACAAGCACAAAAGAAAAAAGATGAATATTAGTGCCCCATTCCTTTCTCTCTAAATCATTTTGACAAACATCATCGACAGGTCATTGGAATGAGCACAATAAGATAAATCAAAAGAAAAGATCAAGTAAACAAACAAGCTAATATTCTTCATACTGCTAGCCAAGACTAAACTACATTGATGTCTGATGTTGATGTCAATTGTAGGAAGGATGCATCCTAGGACATGATGTTATTAGATGATGGTGGGATTGACTAGATGATAGGCTATTGATACTTAGAGTTGACCAACTTGTTTACCTACTAACCTAGACTTAAGACCCTAACATTTTTTTGGGAACACACTTTCGACTGCTAAGCTTGCTTCCGATTGTTTTTCCAAAGGATGAAAGCGATGATTAATTTATTATGAGTGGATGTTTATTGTGGGTGAATGTTGAAATGGGACAAATGATTTTTTTGGTTTTTTGATTTTTTTTGGTATTTTGTAATGTTTTGAGGTTGTTTTGGGACTTTTGAGATGTTTTACAAATGTTTTGATTTTTTAAAATTTTCAATGTTTTGGTGTTTTCTGAGATTTATGAATGTTTTTGGATTTTGTGTCTTAGGGGCCTTTCAATAATGGCCTTGCCTACATTTAAGCTCAGAGACGATGTAGTTTGGATACCATGTTTTTGATGTTTTTTTACTTTTTGACCTATTTTGGGATGTTGACATGTTTTGGATGTTTTTGGATTTTTAAATGATTTTGATGATTTGGATATGGATATGTGATGATATCAACGATCTATTGTGGATCTTGTTGAAACCCAAGCTAGGGTTGATTGATCAGATTGATGGATTGACGATGATAACATTGTTGAGGATACACAACAATGCAAGGATAGTGTTAAGCAACATGAGGATTGGGAAGGATATGCCAAGATGATGATGGATTGATTGGACCTGATTGATAGAGATTTTGAAGCTTGGCTTGGAACAAAAGTTGTTTTGATGATTTGATGTGATGCTGAAGTACAAGTTAGATGTGACTGATATTGATTATTTGGATTGATGTTTGATAAAAGATAAAGCTTGATAAGGAACATATTCTCTTCAAAATATGTTATGGGCTAGTGATTTGGATTTTGGCTCACAAATTCTTGACCAATTTGATTTTATGTTTACCAATGTTTGGATCACCACATAAGCTGGAGGATATAGATCAAGATTTATTCCTGAAGCAAGATGTAAATATCTGCCCCTAGTGTCTAGTAATGTATGAAATGCATTGGGTGGATTCTTGGATAGATGTATGGATGGATGGTTATGGTAAGCATCCAATGGATGCCAAGGATTATCTTGCGATAAGATAAGGTTTTCAAACAAGATTCACATTTGGCTAATGCTTCAAAGCTCAGATAACATTGGGTAGGATGGGATTAATGAAAACGACCCATGTCAAGATGTTTACCATAAGCAAGTGTAAAGTGTACGCCAAAATTTTTCAAGATCAACATAATGTGGATAGATGGCAGTAGATTGGATAAATGATTTATGGATAAGATGGATGGAATGCTATATTTTATTATCGATGGGATAAGATGTTTCCACCTGAAATAAGTGCACGTAGATGCTCGATTCTACACATGATGCTTGTTTGCCAGGTTTTCATCATGGTACCTATTTAAAGCACCACCATAGTGGTTTTCACTAAAGCATGATTTTTATCTTTACTATTTTCATGATTTTTTGATTTTTTTTGTTTTTGTATTTTTTGTATTTTTGTTTTTTTTTTTTTTTAATTTTTCTAAAAGATTTTAAGCTCATGCTAAACCACATAGTGGTGTTGATGTAGATCCTTCTATTATAATGTTACATCAATATCTTATTTGAAGAAGCTTCTTTGCCAAGGTACATGCACTTGAAAGCAACTTTTGAGATTCTTGATCTGCTTTGTTGATACCAGAGAACTTTGCCTTTATGTGCACATCGCAATAGAATTCCTTTTGAATCCTTCTGATGAAGGGTTGTTGCCAATACATGGTCAATGTGAGAATTGGATATCATGCATGGAGGAGTGGATGGTGTTGTATGTTTAGGAATAAAAGATGGATTGGTTGATTGTTTGGAAAACATGGGAAGATGAGCAATGATGGTGGATATGGAAGTGTGCATGGAATTAGGACCAACTACTTGATATACTTTATACATTGCTATGAAACTGAATCCTAGACCTGCAAAAACATGGCAAACAAGCACAATATTAGATCAATATGTAAGTAAGAACAAGGATTCCCCATGAAATCCATTTAAATTGCAAAGAACAAGAAATGAGATGAAGAACACAAGAAAACATACACAAAATCTATCAAATCTTATTCAATGTAAATCAAACTCTTGATCCCATGGGGGAGTTGGTGCCAATTATGTGTAGAAATTATCCCTTTCTCAACTCCTATGATGCAATTTTGATGAGTGATCCACTATTATGAAAATTCAATCAAGCTCCATGATGCAAAACCTACATAACCTAGCTAAGATCTTGATGAAATGGATAGAAATGGATCTAATTGAGGATGAAGTTGAGTATAGTAAGTTTACTCAATTTGTGGATGAAGAATGAGAGGAAGATTCTCTCATTTATAGATTTCCAAATTGGAAAAGAGAGTGAAATTGAGCAGTGTGGGATCATTCAACATCTAATGGCCAAGTGCCACTTTTCAAGATGTGAATGGATGAAGGTTGTGCACATTTTGATGAAAGTGCCAATAAATGATATTAAGTGGAATTTGAAATTGAGGAAATGACATGTGAGAGGGAAAAAAAAATGAAGTAAATGCCACTTGGCTCAATGCACAAGGACATGTAAGAGGAGTGAATGCTTTGTTGGAAGGACAAATCCACTTGGATTTGAATTCAAATTTGAAGGAATATTCCTCCCTTATTCCATGTTGAGAGAAAATAGGCAATTTAATAAATCAAAGTAATTGATTAATTGTGCTTGGTTGAATTCTCTAGAGAATGTGACATATTTTAGGATTAAATTAATCAAAGATTAATTAATTTAATGAGGAATTAGGAGATGTGAAAATTTAGAGTTAAATTTATGAGTTGATTTAAATCAAATTGAGAGGAAGGGTTTAATTAAATAAATATTTTGATTTATTTAGCTAAAGGGGGTAATGTTAGATTAAATCAAATAAGGTTTTAATTTATTCAATTTAATAAGAGGAATTTAGAGATTTAATTTAAATAAAATGAATTATTTAAATGAACAGAGATAGAGGATTAATTAGATTAAATTGATTAATTTAATCGAAAGAGGGGAGAATGACTTAATTAAATAAATAATGATTTATCTAATTAAGAGATGAAAAGTGATGATAAGATGAGAGTGTGATTTAGGATGAAATGATGTTAGTAATTAGGATCAAGCGTGTCAGTCAATTTTCCATGTCTACATTTTTCCCCTCTTTGAAGCAATGCACTTGTTGTATTGGTTCAAAGAAATAAATTGTTGTGATCAAAAGTTCAAATTTTTTCTAATTTTTTCGATGCCCCACTGTTGCCCCAATGGAAGGATTCTGCTGATATGTTGCCCCCTCAAGAGATCAGACGAACATTTTGATTTTTGGATGATCTCACAAAAAAAGAGGACAAGGTGCTCGACAAGTCCAAAAATGCCTCAAGATGCCAAAAAACATGTTAAAATGTCAAAAAAAGATACAACATGGCCCTAGGTTGGGAAAAAATGGGATTGAGGGACCAAAACCCTAGCTAGATGGTCAAATTAGGTCAAAAAAGCCTAATTTGCAGGCTTAAATAGACCTTGAGGTGTCACTTTCAATTCATTCGCACACTTTGAGCTCCGAGTCTTGATCGAGATGGCGTAACAATAGCTCCCTAGGCATGTGTCGAAGAGGGTACGAGTGCACTAGTGGCCAACTGACACAGGACCCGTGGTATGTACCCCTATCCTAACTTTTAATTTTATCATTTTACGTACATTTAATAGGGTCTAAGTCAACTTTAGGTCAAGAGGTGCTATATAGCACCATTGCAAATTCTCAATCGGCACTGTGCAGCCTCAAATAGCACCACATATGAAAATAGTACCACCATGGGCCAGTTAGGAAATTAGGGTTTTCTTTCAAACTCTTATGCATATGCAAATCGAAGTGCGTGACATAGTTTGGAATTAGGGATTTGAGCACAAAGTTAGCTACACTTGCAAATCGGACCGCACGACATATTTAGGAATTTAGGATTTTTCAAACCTTATCGTGGCGGCATAGTTTAGAACTTTTCAAACTATGCCGCATTTGTAAACAATGCCACATTTGCTGATTCAAATGGGAAAAGATGACGCGGGAGGAATCCAGTCACCCATCATTGTTCCTTCCAAGGCTTTCATTTCTATTGTATCACATACCAAGTGTCATTTGCAGTCCTCTACTAGCTTCATCCATGGGTAGGGTGGGTCCGGATCTTTCATCTTAGTATAGTGAGGTTGAAATTTCTCTTTTGTCCACATTTTCCTGACTTAGATCCCCCCAACAATAGAATCTAGAAGGTTCTTCCCTAAAACTGTAGGTAGGTGTTTCAACTGATTGAGGTCATCCATGTGACCTAGGAGATTGAGGTAACTCTCCTACAACAAAAGCATTTTTTCTCATTCTGTAATATCCACACCCATTGTCTTGGATCATGAGATTAATTTTGGATATGTTGGGGATGGAAGGTGTCTTTTTCATAGAAGTGGAGGCAAGGTTAGATGGATCCACATAGGGAGTGGAGGGGCCTTCATCGTTCTTTGGAACTTGGGGAACTTTATAGAACTTAGCCTCCAATTTTTTACAATAGGTGAATGTCTTAGGATCACCATGTATTGTGACCTCTTCATTTTGGTATGAAAATTTGACGCATTGGTGGATTGTTGAGGTGACTTCCTTCATTCCATGGATCCATGGGCATCCTAGGAGGATGTTGTAGGGAAAATCAAGGTCGAGGACCTGACATGTGGTTTCCATAGTAGTTGGCCCTACTTGGATTGGGATCTTGATAGTTCCTTGAGACATTATTTCCTGGTCATCATATGCTCTGATGGTAATGCCTTTTTTTTTGTCGATGGATTCTTCTGAGATTCTTAGGTTCTTTATAAGTTTAAGTGAACAAATATTGAGGCCCATAGCTCCATCCACAAAGACCCTTTTGACCTTTTTCTTGTGAACCAGGACTTGAAGGTGAAGTGCACGGTTGTGAGATGGCTGGGTGGGGAAATATTGATCAGAAAAGGTGAGGATATTTGGGGTGACAATGTTACCAACCATAGCCTAAAATTGTTCTGCATCAAGATTAGCAAAGACAATAGACACAACTAATGCTTCATCAAGGATTTTTCTATGGGCGGTGGAAATTTTTAGTAACTCCATGATGGAGATCTGAGCAGGGGTTCTTTTTAGCTGGTCAATGACGTTATAATCATAGGGAATGAATTTTTTATTTGAGATGGGGGTCTTAGATGGCTGTGATACCCCTGCAATAATAACCTTTCCACCGAGTGTGGTGACTCCACAATCAGCGTTAGCTCCTTTAACACTAATGACAGTGACCATTTCATCTATGCATGCGATGATGCCTTCATATACAAGGTTTTCAATGGCATACTTTTCTTTCCCATTTTTGTTCCCTTGGTTATTTCCTTGATTGTTTCCTTGATTGTTTCCCTGATTATGTCCTTGATTATTTCCCTGATTGTGATAACGCATCAGATTCCTGTATATTTTGAGATTGTGATTGCTGGCGGGTTGCTCCAAATTTATGATTTTGTCCTCAATGAGATCTTGGATGATGTTTTTCAATCTCATGCAATTTATAGTTGTATACCCTGATGGGACTTTTCAATTTCAAAGGGGGGAAAGCTAGGGTTTCAGGGTTTAAAGTTACCCATGGTGATATGAATTATCAAATTTTGAAACCCTCATGTTATGATTTGATGGTGACTTGCTACCAAAGGTAACTGGTCACTTAAGTGATCTAGTTGAGCCCTTTCCTCCATGCTCTTTCTGGCCACTTTCACCCATCTTGTCAGTCTCTTTTACTACCTAGGATTAAGCATTTGTACTGTCGAGGGTTGTACCGACCGGTCCCACTTGAATATTCTATGTGTCCGTACATGTTGTTTGGCTAACCGTCCGATCATGGATTTTGATCTGGACCATTTCTCACAAACCTCCTAGGTCTTCATGTTGATGTCACAAAGTAGTGCGAGGTTTGCGAGATTCCACCATCTGGCATATACGCACGAGCGGGGTCTTTTTCGGAGGTGCCGATGATGACAAGTGGTCGTCTTTTCACCGGCGGAGGGATTTAACTATGGGGTTAATAATAATTAACCCTCGCAGACCATGCATGAGCATGGTAAATGTCTCTAAAGTACCACGAGGTCTATGAATGGGCGACACGTGGCCTGTTTCTTGAAGCAACGGGGCTAGGTGGGACCCACTATCTAGTTGCGACCTCCTATTTTCCTGGGTAATGATTAGCTGTGGTTTTTTGAGGTGCTGATGTGGATTTTAAGCGCTTATTTGATTCAACCTAAGTTGTTCAACTTTCCAAGTTTGTTCTACATCAATGGTGCAGTTTCAGAGAAATTACAAATCATTTGTGTGATGAGCTTTCATACTTTGAAACTTATTTTATTAATCTCTCGCGTTTTCTAGAGGATATTCTCTTGATTTTCTCTAGTGTGTGAATGATGCCCTCCTGATAGAAGCAATTATGGTGGCTATGTTAGCCACTTATGACTTAAATGCTTGTTTTTCATTCAAGCAATCAATATCCCTCACACCAATTCACTCTATAAATGCTTGCTAAAGTGACCCAATGTTATCATTACATTTTTTGAGTTGTTTTGTTTGCAAGTGGCAGTTATTCTCCTGTATTCAGTGAAGCTATGGATAAATCTATAGGGTGCACGAGTGCTAGAGTAGGAGCTAGGAAGTTGCTAGTTGAGAAGGAGCAACCTGCTCCTAGAACACCCGAAGTTGATACTAAAAGTGTTCACAAAATGCCAGAGTGTTGCACTTCTCTTGTTCTAATTTCATCAGATTCTGATGGTAATGGGTCTGAAACTGATTTGGATTACTGGTGTTACCTTGCAGCCTTGACTGAGCTCATGGTAGTGAACGAGGAGGCCCTTGCAATTGAACCAATAATTGCAGTGGCACCATGCCAGGTTGTTAGGTGTTGCGCTAATGTTGTTGGAGGAAAGAAGGTGGTTCCACTTTTAACTGAAGCGAGAACTCGGAGTGGTCGCTTGTACCAAGGCCGTGTGTCTACTTAGTGGTTGCTAGTGTTGGGTCTATTGGGCAGTGATTTTCTTGGTGTTTCATCTTGTTGATGTGGATGTGCGCATGCCTAGCATGCTTTTTTTATTTTTTCTCTGACTGGTTACTATGTAACCATTTTTTTTATTCCTCAAATCATGCACTATGCTATCCAATGATGAGGAATGTGAATTTGAATTTCATTCTAAATGAAATTTATTTTTGAAATTAACAATGTAGCCTATTGCTTTGTTGCTCTCCTGTCCTATAAAGGAGATTTCACAGCTCATTATTAGGGTCGGATTTTGGATCATAAAAAGTTTTGAATATATGTACAGTTAGTTCCTTTTTCTGTAGTTCTCTGAAAGCTTTTAGTTAATGTCTTTTTCTAGTCAGTTTTCTATGAAGCAAGCAAGCCTTGCTAATGTAATTACAGATATTCAAGAAATAAATGATAATCATTTTGAAACAATTTCTCTCCTAATTTAAGTTGTGAATGAGCCTATCAATGATATCTTCATTCATTTTCAATGGTATATTTGAAATGTGTTCTTCATTTCCCTACTTTATCTCAATGAGTTAATGAAATTGCTTGATAATGAGTTACAGATTTATGATTATACATTCAGGATTGCTAAGGAGTGTTGTTTTAAAAATTAAAATTAGCATGATGTAAAGCATTATGGTGATATATCAACAATATTTGGATTACGCTTTGTATGACTCCTGCCCAATGGATGAGGCACTAGCTATTTTCTTCAAGATTACTATAGGATTGTAATTCTAAACATGGTGGTCTAAGAGATGAACACAACAAAATATTAAACCCTATCTCTCTACAAGAGGCAAATCTTATATTGAAGTTTTCAATCCTGTTGCTCTAAGATACCTATTATTATTCTTTTGTCTGTCAATACTGAGAATAATTACTATCTCATTGCATGTGTATAGATTGTAATCTGTAAGAAGAAGTGTTCTTACCAATCATAGAACATTCTTTTGAACACATTTAGGTTTACCCACCTTGGTCCTGCAAAGCCAGAAGTGTAGGAGATGTGAGTCTTTGACTAAATCTTGTTAGTTGGCCACTAGCCTTTGTGGATCTTTAATATAGAGGTTGGCTACCTCTTAGAGAACTGCAAATCCTATGTGGGAAAAAACACCAACAGAATGGCAACTCTACTGTGGAATTTTTGAATCACTAGTTGCAGATGGTTATAGAGTCATATCAAAGGTTTGTTGTTCTGAATTTACGTAGTGAATGTTTTCAACCTTAGAAGGAAGAGGTTGTTGAAATGAACTTGACAATCCTATGATCTATGGTATCCTATTGGCAGAGGATTTAAGAGTTATGGAGTCATTATTTGAATGATGGTTTTATTGGGGAGAACTTCTGAGAAATTTAAATGAAAAAGAGAAAAGAGAAACCACAAGGGTTGAAGATTGCTATCCATAATTATTTGGTGATTAAAGTTGAATGGAAAATTTGGATGGTAATGGATTGTGGCTTTGAAAGAGATTGGTAGTGGCATGGTGTGACTCTGTTGTGGGTAAAAACCCATAATCTAACAAGCTTTGAAAAGGAATTTCATATTTCTTTTAATATAGTCCTCTGTTGAAGAGGTGGTGACTCTATCTGAAGAACCAGTTGATGAACGAAGGAACAATCCCAGATCTGTGATATTTATAGTTAGGGAGAGGAATTTGATACATGCTGCCAAAAATTACCAGGTACTTCATCAAAACTAAACAGTATACTATTTCTAATTGTGATGGGTCTTTATAATTAGGGATATAGATGGTTCCAAAATAGATGTCTAGCATCAAGAAAGGAACAATGATTAGTTTTTCCATACTTTTAATGATGGAATATAAAAAAGTCCTTATGAAATAATGTTTATGTTGCATCATATCTCTAAAAGCAAGGAATACTATTTTCAGTCACTAATGGAATCATGGTTGAGATGGTAAATGGTATGTCTGATAAATAAATACTGTTCATGAAACTTTAAATGGGCATAAGTGATTTCCCATATGTAAAGGAAGACATAAAAATGCAAAGAGAACAAATTTCATTAATCCCTTTGAGGTGTTTTGTAACTCAAAGGGATATGCCTTTTATTTTCAATAATGTCATTGGTTACCCCAATCCAATTCCTGAGAAAATTAGGAAGTATTTGCCTAAATATATAGGGCAAAGTGCAGAATCAGCCTCTAAGCATTTACAAAATTTTGTAGATGTAATGGGGGATTATGAAATCAGTCATGAGGATTTTGTCATGAAGCTTTTTGTGCAATCCTTGAAGGGTGATGCTAGGGATTGGTTTTCCTATTTACCTGCCTATTATGTTAACTCATGGAATCAGTTGGTCATAGTTTTTATGGAACAATTTGGTGAATGAGTTAATCCCAACATATTAAGAAAAGGTTTTATGGGAATTCACATAAAAGAAGAGGAGCTAATCCCATATTTTAATCTCAAGTTTTCAAGAGCTTTAAGGGAAATCCCTAAAGAAATAAGACCGAGTGAGTTTGAATGCTTAGTTGTATATCTTGATGCTTTTGACAAAAGGATGGGTTACCTACTAAGAGATAAAGAACCTACAATTTTGCACAAATCATATCAAATGGCTATGGAAATTGAAAACAATATGAAATATTCAATGATGAAGGGGTATCGGGTTGCAAGTATTGATTACCCTAGCCTAACTAGTACTAGTAAAATGCTAGAGTTGGCTGCTCAGAGCATTAATTATGATAAGGGTGGTGTTGAAAACTATTATATCTTCACCATTGTAGTGTGATGATAATGAGATCCAAGTTGGAAGCCAGTCTAGTTTGAATGATGTTGATCAAACTTCTCTTGTACCAAAATTGTATGAAATGAAGAGGCAAGAGAAAGAATCGCCATATGAGTTTTTCTTGAGATTTTTAGGTGCTTTAATAAAAATTCCTAGAAGTCATAGACCTAATGAATATGAATGCATTGATTTATTTTTTCAACTTTATGAACCAGGGTTAAGTGCTTTACCGAAAGAATTAAAACCTTCTAATTTGGCCCACGTCATTAAGTGGATAGAGATTGCAGAATCAGCCAAGAATGTACCTACACAAAATGAAGACAATGCTTGCCCTTTTGAAGAAAGTTGGGTAACTAAAGAGGAATTTGAGGGGAAAAATGATGCAGGATTGTGTGAGACACCCATTATGTTTCCTAATCCTAATTGTAATGCTCATATCGCTAAGATTTTGTTACAGGCCAGTGATTGCAGTACTGAGGATGGAACTAAGCTTTTCTTTTTATCAGAGTTGTATGGGAATGTAGAACCTCATATTCTTACTTGTTTCCAAGTGAAGGAACAATTTTCAAATGATAAGTATCTAGAGTATACTCTAGGTATACTGGCAATGGAACAAGCCTATTGTATAGATGTTGAGGAATTTGAGGACAATGAAATATGTGATCAAAAGAATAGTACTGAAGACAACCAACATATTGATGAAAATATCGGTACTATTGTTTTTCCTAACTGCTTATGTGAAGTTGAGATGGATATGTTGTTACCTTCTCACATTGATATTGTCGGTGAAAAGTTTTTAGCTTGTGCTGAAATTTTCACTTCTAAATTAATACATACAACAGGTAATATTGAGTACAAGGAGGCCAGTGCATATTGCTCTGTCTTTTTTCACCAGTTTGAAATTGATGTATTCGACTCTATCTTTGAGGGTTTTCATTTGAGAATAAATGAAGAAATATAGGGGAAGGAATATATTGAGAGACCTGAAATGAATGTGTTTACACATTCCCTAGAGAATGATGTAGCTAGTACTGTAGACATTTGTAATGCTAGGATATATTCCAAATTGATATATTTCAAGTGTTGGCAACCAAACTCATGTGGGAAATTCCAGGGTGGGGATTCCCCGAGTTGTGTATCATCTGTGTTGTGCAATAGAAGTATGGATAACATGCACATAGTTTTATATGAAATTTTTTAGTTTGATGTGCATGTTGATAATGATGCCAGAATGTGTAATGTTGCAAACCAGATAAGTTATGAATGTTTCCACTTGTCAGCTCAAATGGGCCAGCATTCTATGAGTTATGACCAAGGGCAAAGTAAGGTGAAATGTTATCATGGTCATATGTTGCTTTTAAAGTTTTGGAACAGACATTGACTAAATTGGTGCAAGGGAGTATAAACAAATATTATGATACTTCCAGGAATATTTATTATCTTATTTTTGAAGCATCAAAGTGTAAATGTTGCAGACCTTGTTTACTCTAGGTGACAGAGAATTTTGCTTTTGATAGGGGAAAAGTTTGATTTCTCTTGGTGGGTGGCCTGGGGCCACCAAGTTTGTATGCACAAGTTCAATTGATAAAGCGGTGAAGTATCTACCAGGGAAATTGAGTAATTCATTGATCTGGTCTGTGAAACTAGAGATTTTGGATTCTCGCTATGCCCATAGGGGGCATACATCCCCAGTTGAAGCCACTAATGGGACTTTTCAATTTCAAAGGGGGAAGGCTAGGGTTTTAGGGTTTAAAGTTACCCATGGTGATATGAATTATCAAATTTTGAAACCCTCATGTTATGATTCAATGGTGACTTGCTACTGAAGGTAACTGGTCACTTAAGTGATTCGGTTGAGCCCTTTCCTCTATGCTCTTACCAACTCATTTCACCCATCTTGTCGGTATCTTTTAATACCTAGGCTTAAGGATTTGTACCATCGAGGGTTGTACCGATCAGTCCCATTTGAATATTCTACGTGTCCGTACATGTTGTTTGGCTAACCGTCCAATCACGGGTTTTGATCTGGACCATTTCTTGCAAAACTCGCAGGTCTTCCTACTGATGTCACAAAGTAGTGTGAGGTCAATGAGATGCCACCATTTAGCATATACGGATGGGCGAGGTCTTTTCCAAAGGCGCCAGCAATGACAAGTGGTCATCTTTTCACCGGTGGAGGGATTTAACTATGGGGTTAACAATAATTGTCCCTCATAGACCTCACATGAGCATGGTAAATGTCTCTAAAGTACCACGAGGTCTACGAATGGGCGACACATGGCCTGTTTCTTGAAGCGACGGGGCTAGGTGGGACCCAATGTCTGGTTGTGACCTCCTATTTTCTTGGGTAATGATTGGCTGTGGTTTTTCAAGGCACTGATGTGGATTTTTAGCACTTGTTTGACTTGTCCTGAGTTGTCCGACTTGCCAAGTCTGCTCTACATCAATGGTGTAGTTTTAGAGAAATTACAGATCATCTGTGTGACAAGCTTTCATACTCTGAAACTTATTTTATTAATCGCTCAAGTTTTTTAGAGGATCTTCTCCTGATTTTCTCTAGCGTGCGAACAATGGCCTCCTGATAGAAGTAATTATGGTGGCTACATCAACCACTTATGGATCAAATGCTTGTTTTGTATTCAAGCAATCAATATCCCTCACACCAATTCACTCTATAAATGCTTGGTAAAGTGACCTAGTGTTATCATTACATTTTTTGAGTTGTTTTGTTTGTAGGTGGTGGTTATTCTCCTGTATTCTATGAATCTATGGATAAATCTATAGGGCGCAAGAGTGCCAGAGTAGGATCCAGGAAGTCGCTAGTTGAGAAGGAGCAACCTACTCCCAGAACACCCGAAGTTGCTACTAAAAGTGTTGGCAAAAGGATAGAGTGTTGCAATTCCCCTATTTTAATTTCATCAAATTCTGATGGTAACGGGTCTGAAACTGATTCGGATTACCAGTGTTACCTTGCAGCCTTGACTGAGCTCATGGGAGTGAACGAGGAGGCCCTTGTAGTTGAACCAATAACTACATTGGCATCGTGACAGGTTGCTGGGTGTTGTGCTGATGTGGTTGGAGGAAAGAAGGTGGTTCCTCTTTTAACTAAAGTGAGAACTCAAAGCAGTCGCTTGTACCGGGGCCGTGTGTCTACTTAGTGGTTGCTGGTGTTGGATCTTTTGGGTGGTTATTTTCTTGGTGTTTCATCTTGTTGATGTGGATGTGCACATGCCTGACACACTTTTTTATTTTTTCTCTGACTGGTTACTGTGTAATCATTTTTTTTATTCCTTGGATCATGCACTATGCTATCCAATGATAAGGAATGTGAATTCAAATTTCATTCTAAATGAAATTCATTTTTGAAATTAACAATGTAGCCTATTGCTTTGTTGCTCTCCTATCCTATAAAGGAGATTTCACAGCTCATTGTTAGGGTAGGATTTTGGATCATAAAAAGTTTTGAATATATGTATAGTCAATTCCTTTTATTGTAGTTCTCTAAAAGGTTTTAGTTAATGTCTTTTTCTGGTCATTTTTCTATGAAGCAAGCAAGCCTTGCTAATGTAATTTCTCTCCTAATTGTGTGTCATAAGTTGTGAATGAGCCTATCAATGATATCTTCATTCATTTTCAATGGCATATGTGAAATGTGTTCTTCATTTCCCTAATTTAGCTCAATGAGTTAATGAAATTGCTTGAAAATGAGTTACAGATTTATGATTATACATTCAGGATTGCTAAGGAGTGTTGTTTTACAAATTAAAATTAGCATGATGTAAAGCATTATGGTGATATGTCAACAATATCTAGATTACACTTTGTATGACTCCTGCCCAATGGATGAGGCACTGACTATTTTCTTCATGATTACTACAGGACTGTAATTCTAAACATGGTGGTCTAAGAGCTGAACACAACAAAATAATAAACCCTATCTCTCTATGAGAGGCAAATCTTATATTGAAGTTTTCAATCCCGTTGCTCTAAGATACCTGTTATTATTCTTTGGTCTGCCAATACTGAGAATAATTACTATCTCATTGCATGTGTAGGGATTGCAATCTGTAAGAAGAAGTGTTCTTACCAATCATAGAACATTCTTTTAAACACATTTAGGTTTACCCACCTTGGTCCTGCAGAGCCAGAAGTGTAGGAGATGTGAGTCTTTGACTGAATCTTGTTAGTTGGCCACTAGCCTTTGTGGCTCTTTAATATAGAGGATGGCTACCTCTTAGAGAATTGTAAATCCTATGTGGGAAAAAACACCAACATACCCTTTGATTTTATGAAAATCACAAAGGATATTTTCATTGTACCATGGTTGTTTTTTAATGGGTTTGGCATATTTCTTAGAAGAGGAGATTTTGATAAGGTTCTCTTTAACCAATTTCTTCATTATAGATTTGATTGGCTCCCCAAGGGCCATGAACTTCCGCTTGGGAGGATACTTGTTTTAGGGAGGTGGTCCTCCTTGATTTCTCAGATTATTGATTTGATTGTTCGAAGGTGGTGGTTGTTGTGCTACCATATTGCATTGCACATTGTTGCAGTTGTGATTCTATGGTTGATGATGGGTTTGAATATTTTTCTTAGGAGCACTGATGACAACCTTCGCATCGACCACTCTATCATTTGTGACATTTTTGTTCCTTGACCATGTGAGAGGATTATCATTATAGCTGGTGGATGGGTGGTTAACCTGTTGTGTAGGAAATGTAGATGTGCCCCCTCACATAGTAAGGGCTCTTTCGATATTGAGCACTTTTGGGATCAATTGATCATATGTTGTAATGCATTGCATTTTTAGATAGAACGCCAAGTTTTCATCGAGATTAGCTATGATAGTGCAAAATTGTTTCCATTCTGGCATGGTCCACTTGCTTTGGGTGGCCTTGGATCAACATCATTGTAAGAAGGAAGCAAATAACTCTCCTTTTTCTTTTTTGAGTGCTAATAGTTCCTCTAGACTAACATCCGTACCCATGTTGAATGCATAGTTTTTTAGGAATACATCCACCATTTCCTAGAATGTGTTGATGCCTATGGGTAGACGAGAGAACCATTCCATGGTGGGACTAGTTAGACTCTAAGGAAATAATCTGATTAGATATATGTCATTGTATGCAACTTCCATGCAATGCACATGAAACTCCCTGATGTGATTTCTCAGGGTTTCCCTTACCATTATATTTATCGAATTTGGGGATTTCAAATCCCTTCGAGAATGGTACCATTGTAAGACTCCTATCAAAAGGATAGGGGCACAAAATTTCTGGTGTTCTGGTTGTTTTTCTTGATTGAAGGTCCAACACTTGCTATGAGAGCAGTTTGATCTGTGTTGCAACATCATTTTTAGGATCAAGAGGTGGGATGAATGTGTTTTGAGGTGTTTGTGGTGTTTCATTGAGGAGTGGGGTATTGGTGGGGGTTTATTACGAGCTCTTCTATGCTTTTGAGGCATGTTGATATGCCTACATTTGTGTCAACAATGCTTGTTGGTGTTCCAACAAATCTTGTTGTTGGTTTCACTACTATTGTTCCCACAAATCTTGTTGTTAGTCTAGCTATTTTTGTGCCAACAAAGCTTTTTGTTGGTCTAGCTTTTGTTGCACCAACAAAGCTTGTTGTTGGTCTAGTTGTTGTTGCACCAAAAAATCTTGTTGTTTAGCTTGTTGTTGTGTCTGAAAATCTTGTAGGGCTTGTTGGTGGATTGCTTGTAGTTGTGCATGGTACTGTGATTGCGCATGTTGAGCCTAAGCCTGTGCTACTTGGGTTGCTTTTGCTAATTATGTAGCTTGTTGAGTGGCTAATTGCATTTGTGCTTGCTAAGCAGCCAACTGTGTAGCTTGTTGATTTTGTTGAAGTACCCTTTGGTGGGTAGCTTTTTGAACTACTTGAATCATGGTGATGAATGAGTTCATCATGTTGAATTTTTGTGGAATCGTCGATGGATTGGGAATGGTGTTAACCATTTTGATGATCAAAACAGTCATGTTGGTGATTGGGATTTGAGTTGTGGATGGTGTGATTGAGATGTTTGGTCCTTGGGAAACCATACTTTGAGAGATTTGGGGAATGGTGGATGTGTTACGATGTTGATGGAAAAATGAGAGGGTTTGAAGTGATGCTCTAATTTCTTTGGTTTGGTAGATTGGTGGTGGGTGGGGGAGGAAGGCCCAAACCAAAATATGATACGGATGTCAAAGGTAATGGAGGGAATGGTGGTGTGTTCCCTTGGAAAATTTATCATGAGGAAGGATCAATGACTCCCCCTATTTCGAATAACCCACTCTCTCCTTGTGAAATCATGGGGAGAGAAGTTTGTACATTTAGTGGATAGATTGGCATCGCATGAAATGAGGATTAGTCTACATGATTATGATAAGTAAGTGGAACATATGAGTGTAATGAATTTATTGGGATGGAGTTATCTGGTGTGGTGTTGATATTCATTTCTTTGTTGTACACAAGGTGATGTTTTTGGATTGCGCGAAGCATGGTAGTTCCCTTGTTAACAACTGGCGGGGTTGAAGCGATTGTTGATATGACTTGGGGAATATATTGAGTGATGTTTGGGAGTGATACTGGAGGTATGCTCACAAGAGCCCTTTCCATATTAGTACTCATGTCAATGTCAGAAGGTATTTTGGCCCCTTCTTTCATTAACGCATGTATATATAGAGAGGGATTAAGTTTCAACATGGTGTTGACGATTCTATGATTCTCAAGATTTTGAACCATTTCAATTATTTCCTCTTGCATCATTCCCAAGTCATCATTGGTGACGTCCTCTATATGACCCTCCTCTAGAGGGTTTTGTGATGGTAGAGAGAAGTTGTTTGGAGGGTTGCTTGATTCCACTAGATTCTTCTTGGGAGTCGTTTGACTTAAGTCACTTGAAATTGATGTTTCTTTAGTGATTTCCATGTTCTTCTTGTATTGAGATCTTTTTTGAACTATAAAATAGATCGTTTGATCTTGCTCTTAGGCATAAAAAATAAGAACTAGGAAAGTCTAAGGATCAAAAGTGATGATGGGGATGAGATAAATGAAAGATGGATGATGCGGATGAATGAAAACTCTTAAAGAACTTTGGGGAGATTCTAAACTCTTTAGGGCTTGAAATGATTTAATTTTGATTAAGGATAGTTTGACTAGGTGCATTAAGCCAAACTAGATGATAATGAACTTGAAAACCCTAGGAAGTTGTGTTATCCTAGAGAAAACTCATTCAAGAGGGTTATTTGACTAAGTGTGTTAAGCCAAATGAAATGATTTTGAATTTTTAAACCTTAGGAAGTTGTGTTATCCTAGAGGTAAATCTTCTCAAGAGGGTTGTAATTTGACTAAGTGTATTAAGTCAAACAAGGTGATGATGATTTTGCCTATAAGTTTACCATGAATGATATTTCAAAGTTCTCAAGAGTTTATTGGTTGAATGGGATTTTATTTTGATGATTGAGAGATGGATGAGAGTGAAAATTTTGATCCTAGACTTGACCTAGACAAGCCTCTTTCTTACAAGACCTCGGTATTGAAGAAAATGCCATACTTCTAAGTGAGAAAAGAAAACCTTTGAAAATATTTGGATTCTATTCATAATAGAACTCATACAAACTTGGGTTGTTCTTTGAAGCCTTCTTGTAGAAATTATATACCAATATTTCTCTAACTTCAAGAATCATTTCAAGACACTCTTCATGAGCCTTTGGACTACGCTTTTTGAACCTTGGTTTTTGGATTTTGATTTTATGAGAAATCATTTGAGAGAACACATGTGTGAGGTCCAATTTTCCTTATCTTTGCTTAATGAGTTCCTTTTATCATAAAAAATTTCTTGACTATGATTTCAAACTAAATGTCTATGCCCCAATTCCTTTTCATTCCACAAGGTCCATTATGTGAAAATAAATGTTTCAAGAGCATAGTTTCCTAGGTTGACTTTAGTGAAAACAAATGATGATTAAACCTAAGTACTTATAAACCTCTAAGGATATAATCCCTGGGGCAAGCAAGATCACTTAGATTCGTTAAAGGATATTTGTTTCCTCCAAAGGGTTTGCAATTTTTAAGCCTTTTGTGAATGTTCATTTTCAAATGTTTTGAGACCCAAGCAATGTATTTTTTGATTCCAAGAATATGTACAACCCTAGGATGAAGAGACAATATTTTGTTGGGTTCCCACTTGGATAAATCCAACTGTGCATATTCAGTGCAGATGATTAGATTCTTGACTACATATGCTCCCCCTTACAGTGTACTCACTTCTTAGGTTAGCCAAGCATCAGTACCCATGAATCTCCCATGGCATACTATTCATCTCTACAACAAAACCGCATGTATACATGGGGTAGCTTCAAAGGACATGATCTTTTGCACCAACAAAATAGTTAAGGATTTGGCCTTTGCTAAACAAGGATTTTAAGTCAAACTTTTTGTTCATAGGAGTTGAACCATGCAACGAGAGACTATTGATTCCCTTCTCGTCGGAGCCAACCACATGATACTGGCTTTTGTTCTAGTACCCACTTTTATATCCCGACTGGAAATACACTTTTCCTTAGTGTGTTACTAGTTGTGTCATTCCCTTGGGTGAGTACTTTTCCCCACAAGGCAGGTCCTCTAAGATAAAAAAAAGTGAGAAAACATATTCTTAGTTTGATCAACCTTCATTTAGAAACAAAGGGAGAACACACGCAATAGGCCTACTCACGCTCGCAAGATGTTTTGTTCAATTTTAATCCCAAAATAAAATGTGGAGGTAATTGCTTTACTCAACTTAAGATCACCAAAAGGCCTTTTGATTCTCAAGATCACTATGAGGCACGAGAGAAGCACATACATCCTTTTGATGGTATTAATTTGAGTAAATAATTACAAAAAAAAATAAGACTTCATCATTTTAAGTCCACAAATAAAAAGTGAATTCTTTTTATAGCACCAAATCAAATGTGGGATTTGCCTTGTTCAATTATTCAATCCGAAAACCAACTCTAGTAAGTTTTTCCTAAAATTATTTTTAAGCCTTTTGTTTGAAAACTTTGAAAGAAAATTTGTATTGTTATTTTTATGGCCCAAAAAGAAATTTAGTGTTCCCTAAAGCATGAAAGATAACAAATTTTTTAATAGAGATTGACAATTCTCTAAGAGTGTTAATCAACACTAAAGTGTTCAAAAACACTTGGTATAAGATGAAAATAATGGCATAATGTAACCTTCCACTTTGCTTTCCTTCTTTCCCTAACCTACAAAATGATTAAAACTAGGAGATACAAGACAAAAAATAGGTTAATAGGTCAAAAAGCTAGAAACAAAAAGGCACATGTCAAAAAAAATTAAATTTGAACTTTTTATTGTCACCCAGTGACATAGTTAGCAAATGTGGTGGAGTTTAGAAACTCCAATGGCACAATATAGCACTGCATGTGACTGAGATTGGTGCTCTGCAGTAGGACAGAGAGTGCAAAGGCGACGCTATTTTAGCCTAGCAGCGCAGTTTGGGGTTTAGAAACCTGTGGCGAAGTTTGTAAATTTGAAATTTATGGGCGGGAAGACTCTAATGATGGAGTTTGGAATTTTGAGTGGTGCAACATAGTGCCTCCTATCTGACAATGGTGCAATATGGCTCTGCAAGACTGTGAGCAATGCAATTTCCTATAGGCACAAAAACAATGTCAAAAAACCACGAACTTTTGGAAAAACGTGATGAATTTATCCAAATCAGCCCTCCTTCTAGTGCCAAAATGTTAAGTGTAATTAGTTATTTACTTGATTAATTAAACAATATTTGTTTAATTAATTAAAGTTCCCTTTTATCTCTTTTACACTTAAGCTAACATTAGGTGCATAATAATTAATTATTTTATTAATTATTAATGTGCAAGCCTAGGGTTTTCCTTTTTTAGGGTTTTTGACCTATATGTCGTTGAAATTTTTTCTTTTGTAATTATTCATTTTACACATTGGTGAATACAGAGCTCCATATGTTTTAGCATCTTTATTGTTCTCTTTGTTGCTTCTCTTCGCTTCTCCCTATAACAGGTATTCTTCGCTTGCAGAGATCACTGGGCTCCTATGAAGTTGTATTTGCTCAACTTCTACACAAAATGTGAACCCCAATCCTAGACTTGCACAAACATGGAAAAAAAGCACAATATTAGATAAATATGCAAGTAAGAATAAGGATTCCCCATGAAATCCATTTAAATTGCAAAGAATAAGAAATGAGATGAAGAACACAAGCAAACATAAACAAAAGCTATCAAATCTTATTCAATGTAAATAAAAATCTTCATCCCATGGGGGAGTTGGTGCCAATTATGTGTAAAAATTGGCCCTTTCCCAACTCCTATGATGCAATGTTGATGAGTGATCCACTTTGATAAAGATTCAGTCAAGCTCCATGATGCAAAACCTGCATAACCTAGCTAAGATCTTGATGAAATGGATGGAAATGGATGTGCTTGAGGATGAAGTTGAGTATAGTAAGTTTACTCATTTTGTGGATGAAGAATGAGAGGAAGATTTTATCATTTATATATTTCCAAATTGGAAAAGAGAGTGAAATTGAGCAATGTGGGATCATTCAACATCCAATGGCCAAGTTCCACTTGTCAAGATGTGAATGGATGAAGGTTGTGCACATTTTGATGAAAGTGCCAATAAATGATATTAGGTGGAATTTTAAATTGAGGAAATGACATGTGAGAGGGAAAAAAGAATGAAGTAAATGCCACTTGGCTCAATGCACAAGGAAATGTAAGAGGAGTGAATGCTTTGTTGGAAGGACAAATCCACTTGGATTTGAATTCAAATTTGAAGGAATATTCCTCCCTTATTCCATGTTGAGAGAAAATAGGAAATTTAATAAATCAAAGTAATTGATTTATTGTGCAAGTTGCATTCTCTAGAGAATGTGACATATTTTAGGTTTAAATTAATCAAAGATTAATTAATTTAGTGAGGAATTAGGAGATGTGACAATTTAGACTTAAATTTATGAGTTGATTTAAATCAAATTGAAAGGAAGGGTTAAATTAAATAATTTTTTTGATTTATTTAACTAAAGGGGGTAATGTTAGATTAAATCAAATAAGTTTTTAATCTATTCAATTTAATAAGAGGACTTTAGAGATTTAATTTAAATAAAATGAATTATTTAAATGAATAGAGATAGAGGATTAATTAGATTAAATTGATTAATTTAATCAAAAGAGGGGAGAATGATTTAATTAAATAAATAATGATTTATTTAATTAAGAGATGAAAAGTGAAAATAAGCTAAGAGTATTATTTAGGACGAAATGATGTTAGTAATCAGGATCAACTTTGTCGGTCAATTTTCCATGTCTACAATTGCTTGAGAAGCCTATTTTTTCCTTTGTGGACATCCTTGATGGATAATTTTCCATTTTTTATTTTTCCCCATAGTTTCTTTGACTAATGGAGTTAGATAGAGATAATCTCTCTTTGTATTCTTTGGTATCCACTTGTATTTCATTTTTCCTTCATGCTTCACTACTTTATCTTTGATGATGTTCTTCATGCTTTAATTCAAATATTTGTTTTGATGTTGGTCTCAATTCGTAGATGGGGTGATGGGTAGATGAAGATTCATGATGTGGCTAGTTGAATTATTGGAATTGGTTTCATCATAAGGATTCTTCATGCTCCCTATATTGAAATTTTCCTGAGACAAAGTTGCCCACAATATTGTTGAAGTATCACTGATATGTTTAGATCCCTTAATTATTGAATAACCAAGACCTTGATACTTAGGATTGACAATAATTTGCACTAGTTCTAGGATACCCTTTTCATGTAGGCCTAATCCTCTGCCTTGATAATTCATCTGTTGAAAAAAAATATTTGTAATAAGATATGATTTACCCTGGAAACAAGGTGCCAATCCTTCTCTGCTCTGTCGTGGATCTTCAAAGGTGATAGCTTCTTCATTGATAAGATAGCTTTCCCTAAAAAAGGTAAGTGATCCAAGTTTATAAGTGATAGGATCCTCCATATGTGGGATAAATTTTTGATTGATATCTTTGGCTTGATCTTGTGAAATATCATATTTTAATGCTTCTTCAAGAGATGTTGATGATTCATTGTCCACGTAAAATTATTCCTCATTATTCATTATTGATATGCTTTCACATTATGTTTTTGATTCACAACTTATGTAGAAGCCTTCTTCATGATCTATTTTTGATATGTCTCCACAAGATTTTTCTGATTCACAAATTCTGTAGAATCCTTCTTCATGGTCTATTTTGAATGTCTCTAGATTTTTCTATATCTTGGTCATGTGTACAAATGTTAAGAGTAGCATACTCTTGTTCCTTGGTAATGATTTCAAGAGTACGAGACTCTTATTTTGAATGAAGATCATCTATGTGTCCATCCAAAGAAAGCATCTCATGAGTAGATGGAGGAGTATGTGCCATATGGATATGATCATCTTTTGTGACATATTGTATAGATAGGAGAGTGGCCCTTAGATCATTGTATTATCTTGGAGATACAAATTCTTGATCTTCAATGATTTTGGAATTGCTTTCGACATGCTTTCGATCAGGTTCTTGACATGGGTCACTTTCAAAGGATGGATTGTTTATAAAGGGTTCTTGGATATCTTCATTAGGAATGGGAAGTGGCTCAATATCCTCTTGAGCTTTGAGTGGACTTGGATCAAATGTTGAGTTGAGGATCCCTTAAGTATCTATAACCATGAGGTCAAAGGATGTCAATATGTCTTGGAAAGGACCATTGCTAGACTTTGGTGAAATATGTTGATCATGTGCTGGAATAAATTCTTGAGATATTTCCTCTAACTCTTTAGGTGATGTAGAGACATTTTCAACATGATCATTGGTTGATAGATCATAATTTATGTCAATAGGATCAAATATTTCTAACACGTCTTGAAATAGATCATTGTGGGGTATTGTTGATGAATTTTGATCATGATCAAAAAGTCACTCTTGATGCATGTTGATTTGATCATTGGATGGGGTAGAAAATTCTTCAAGGTTCTCATTGATGGATTTATCTTGATAATTGTTCTTAATAGTTGTGGTTGAGAGATTTTCATCATTATTAGTAGTGGTTGAATCTTGATCATTGTCCTCAACATTTATTAATTTTTGATCAATAAGGTCCTAGATGAGATTTTTGAATTGAAAACAATTTGATGTGTTATAAAGATTTTCTCTATGATACCCACAATAATATCCACCATTATTCCAAGGGAATTTTAGGACAGAGTTGAAAGCGCTTACTTTTGGAAGAGTGATGAGTTTTGCATTAACTATATTTCTTAGCACTGACTCGATTGGCTCTCCAAAAGGAGTGTATTCATGTTTGTGATCTTGTGAGATTTGTGCTTGTTGAGGTGATTCTTGTTGTGATTGATCTTGGAGATGTGGTGATTGATCTTCGAGATGCAGTGATTGGGTTTGTTATTGATGGTGTTGATCTTGATATCCAACCTCTTGACATTGGAGATATTCCTCTTGATGTTGTTGTGGACACAACTCAATTCTTTGAGGATATGGTTTAACAAATGGAAGAGTGCATTGTTTTTGGGTTGTATATGTCTCTTGGTGCAATGAATCAACTATTTTAGTAAGTGTAGCAATTTGATCTCAAAAAATTTAATCTTGACACTCTTGATATAGTTGATTTGGTTGTTGAGAAAGAATATTCATAATGTATACTTGTGGTGTTTTCATGCGATCATGGAAAAATTGATTTTTGACAATGTTCTGATTTGGTGTGATGTTTAGATTTGGCATAATATGTTGGCATTGAACATTGTTAAGTTTGGGAATCATATTGCTTTGATTTAGGTAACCTTGATTTTGCATGGTGTTACCTTGACTTGGATCAATATATGGAGTTAACATATTGTTTGGACTTTGAACACCATTGGTGTAATTCACAAACATATCTATCCCAAAGCTCACCAAGTGAATATTTGATACGTTCATGTTTGATAAGCTTGCATTTGGTATATTTACATTTGGAATGTATGGATTGGATGGTATAATGTTTTTTTGTTGAAGACTCATGTTTGGTTGATAGATTTGTAAGTTTTGGTTTTGATCGAAATCTACCATAGGAAAATGTGGTCCAAAATTTAGATTGGGAATACTCACATTTTTTGTATCATTGAAGTTTATAGGAGCTAATGATGCCATGTATGGATTGTTTAAATGTGAGTTTTGATAGTTTGGCTGACTTAGATCACTCATGATGTATGAATCCAGTTTATACTCCATGTTTTTCTTTTGTTTTGACCTTGTTGACCTCTAACGGATTTAGGACCAATTATGAGATGAAAGATGAAAGGGTGAGTGATATGTGTGTTTGAACTTTTAAGAATTTTGAATCAATGCTAGACATTTAGGATTTGATTTTGATTGGTTTGATTTGGATAATGAGTCTGTAGATCCCAAGATGTTGGATGTGACCTTAGGATGAACTTGTTCAAAGGGTTGCTAATTTAACTAGAGGTATGAGAAAGGATGCATTCTCACACTCCTAACTAAACAAAGTGATTTTGATCTAGTTTAATGATGTATCCAAGTCTCGATAATGATGTTTCCAAAGCTCTAAAGTTTTTTGTGGGATGGAGATGATAAATTTTTAGGATGGATGACATGTTTGATTTGATCCTAAATGAACCTAAGAGGGAATTTGTTTACAAGACCAAGATAGTGAAGAAAATTTTTTCCCCTCAGATTATTTCAAACCAATAGACCAATGTTTGCATGGAAAACCGTAAGGCAGAATATTACAAGCACATGTGTGGGGTTCAATTGATTTAATCTTGGTTAATGAATTTATTTTACCACATCCACACCTCTTGCTTAAGTTTCAAACTAAATTTCTATGTATCAATTTATTTTCATTCCAGAAGGTCCATTATGTGAAAATCAAGAGAATCAATGCAATAGTTTCCTATATTGACTTTGGGGAGAAACATATTAAGGTGTGGGTCCAAATGTTTAGAAGCCTTCTAGGAATAATAATCCCTAGGGACAAGCAGTAACACATGGAATTTGCAAAGGTATTTGTTCTTTCCAAAGGGTTTGAAATTATGATGATTTGTTGAGTGCTTGTTTTCCAATGTTTTAGATCCAAGCAAAGTGTTTTGATTCTAAAATGATGCATAACCCTAGGATAGAAAGAAACAATATTTGTTGAATTCCCACTTGGATAAATCCAGTTGTGCTTATTCAAAGTGGATGATTAGAAGCTTGACCATACTGGCTCTCCTCCATGACACACACTTCTCAAGTCAACCAAGCTTCAATTCTCATGAATCTCCCATGATGAAATTTTCATCTCTACATTGAAACACAAGTACGTGGGACAACTTCAGAATGACCGTTCTTGCAGCAACAAATAGATAGGGATTTATCTTTTTGTAACAAAAGGTTCTAGTATAGGCATGTCATTCATGGGGGATCATCCATATGGCAAGAGACCATTTATGCCCTTCTTGTCAGAACAATCCTTGTGATGCTTGAACTTTCCTCAGGTACCCACACTTATATACCATGTGGAAGTTGCTTGGCTTTAGCATGTTCTTGGTTGGGTCTTTCCCTGGGGTGATTACGTTTTCCCACTAGGCAGGCCCTCTAAAGGTGAACAATAGTGAGCAAGCATATTCATAGTTTGATTAATCTTTGTTTGCGTAAACAAAGAGAGAACACACGCGATTTACCTAATGGTGGGACCTTTTAAATTCAAAGGAGGGAGGTTTAAGGTTTTAGGGTTTATCAAATTTTGAAACCCTCACGTTATATTTCAACATTGATTTGCTATCGAGGGTAACCGATCACTTAAGTTGTCCAGTTGGGCCTTTCCTTTGTCTCTTATCGGCCCCTTTTCACCTGACCTACTGGTTTCCTATCTGCCACTTGGGCTTTTAATATTTGTATCGTCGAGGGTTTTTTGGCTAGTCCCACCACTATTATATATTTGTTTACATTCAACTTGGTGAACCGTCGGATCACAAATGATCTGGACCATTCCTCGTGGACCTCGTAGGTTTGTCTGTTGATGTCACTAAAGTGGTGCAAGCTCTATGAGGTGCCACCATCTGTCATATACAGAAGGGTGAGGCCTTTTCCCGAGATTCCAGCACTTACAAGCAGTCATCTTTTCACCAACGAAGGATTTTAATGATGGGGTTAATAATAAATGTCCCTCGCAAACCTCGCACGATCAGAGTAAATGTTCCTAAAGTACTGGAAGGTTTGCGAAGAGGTGACACATGGCCTGGCTCATGAAGAAACAGGGCTTGGTGGGGCCTGCTACCCAATTGCAACCTCTTGTTTTCATGGACTATGATTGGTTGTGGTTTTTCCTAAGCACTCATGTGGATTTTCAACACCCATTAACTCGATCTCAGTCGTCTGACTTGCTAGGTTTGTTCTGCATCAATGGTTCAAATTCAAACGGGGTACTGTTCATCTGTGTGAGGAATTTTTGCACGCTGTAACTTGTTTCATTAATGGCGCAGGTTTTCTAGAGGATCTTCTCTAATTTTCTTACATGTGAATGATGCCCTCCTATTAAGTGCAATGATGGGTTGTACATCATTTCCTTGTGAGCCTCAAATAATTTTGTGGTGGTTACATCAGCCACTAATCACTCAAATGCTCATACTGCATTTGAGAAATTAATATCCCTCGCACTAATTCACTCTATAAATGCTTGCTAAGTTACCGAGTGTTATCATTGCATCTTGAGTTGTTTTGTTTGCAGGTGGTGGTTTTTTCTCCTGTATTATGCAAGCTACTTTTCTTCAATGGAAAAATCTGCGGTGCGTAGAAGTGCCAGAGTAAAGGCCAGGAGGTCGCTGCTCGAGGAGGAGCAACCTATTTCTGGCACACCCGACATTGCTGCTCAAAATACTGGAAAAAGGCCTGAGCGTTGTGTGTCCCCTATTATGATTTCTTCAGGTTCTGATGGCAATGGATCTAAGACAGACTTGGACTACTGATGTTACCTGGCGGCAATGACTGAAATTATGGGGGTGGATGAAGAGGTCCTTGCAGTGTCACCAATAACTACAATGGAACCATGCCAAGTTGGAGCTCATGCTGATGTGGATGGAAAGAAGAAGGTGGTTCCACCTCAAACTGAGGTGAGAATCAGAAGCAGTCACTTGTACCAGGGCCGTGGGTTGACTTAATGATTTCTGGTGTTGGGTGTGTTCCTCGTGGGTGGTGTTTTTTCCTGGTGGTTCATTTTTTGTTGATATGGACATGCATGTGCCTGGAATGCTTTTTTGTTTTCTCTTTAGCTGGTTGTTGGGTGTAACCATTTTTTGATTACTCAGATTGTGCACTTTGTTTTCTAATGATGAGGAGTGTTTTGAAATGCAATTTTGAATTTCATGTAGAATGAAATTCATTTTTAAAATTAACAATGTAGCTCGATGCTTATTGCTCTCCTGTCTATAAAGGAGATTTGACAGCTCATTGTTAGGGGTCAGATTTTGGATTTAGGAGGTTTTGAATATTTGTATAGTCAATTCGTTTAATGTAGTTTTCTTGAAGGTTTTAGTTACTATCTATTCTAGTCAAGATTACTATGAAGCAAGCAAGCTATGCTGATGTAATTATAGATATTAAAGCAATAAATGATAATCATTTTAGAACAATTGCTCTCCTAATTGAATGTCATAAGTTATGAATAAGCCTATTAATGATATATTAATTCACCTTCAATGGTATATTTGAATGTTTTCTTCATTTCCCTACTTTAACTCAATGAGTTAATCAAATTGATTGTAAATGAGTTATAGATTTATGATTATATATTTAGGATTTTCTAAGGAGTGTTGTTTTAAAACTAAAATTCACATGATGTAAAGCATCATGGTGATATGTCCATAATATCTGGATTATATTTTGTATGACTCCTACCCAATGGATGAGGCACTGGCTATTTTCTTCAGGGTTACTATGAGGCTATAGTTCTAAGCATGGTGGTCTAGTATTTGAACAAACTAAAATATTAACCCTTTCTCTTTACGAGATACAAATATTATATTGGAATCTTCAGTCTCGTTGCTCTAAGATAACTGTTATTATTCTTTGGTCTACCAATATTAGAGTAATTACTATCTCATTGCGTGTGTAGGGATTGTAATCTATAAGAAGTTTTCTTACCAGTCATAAAACATTCTTATGAACACACTTAGGTTTACCCACCTTGGTTTCACAAAGCCAAAAGTGTAGGAGATTCAGTCTTTGACTGAGTCTCGTTAGTTGGCCACTAAGATTTGTGGTTCTTTATTATAGTGTTTGGCTACCTCTTAAGGAATTACAGAGCATTATTTGGAAAGAACGCCAACAGAATGGCGACTCTACTAGGGAACAAATTCAGATGTTTGGTTGCAAATGGTTTTCTTAAGAGTCATTGCATAGAGTCAAATCATTTTCCATTATGAATTTACATAGTGAACGTTTTCAACCCTAGAAGGAAGAGGCTATTGAAATGAACCTAACAATCCTATAATATATGGTGTCTTGTTAGCAAAGGATTTAGGAGTTCTAGAGTCATTAGTTGAATGGTGGTTTTATTGGGGAGAACTTCTGAGAAATTTAAAAGAAAAGGAGAAAAGAGAAACCACAACAGTTGGAGGTGGTTATCCGGAATCACTTGTTTAAGTGGAGTTGAATGTTACATTTGGATGGAGATGAATTTTGGTTTTGAAAGAAATTGGTAGTGGAATGGTGTCAGAATGTTTGAGTTATGACTTTGTTGTGGACAAAGACCCATAATCTAACAAGTTTTGAAAAGGAACTTCATATTTCTGTTGAAATTCAATCCTTTGTTGAAGAGGTGGCGACTCAGTCTGAAGAATCAATTGATATACAAAGGAAAAGATTAATAACTGCTGCCAATAATTACCAGGTATTTTATGAAATCTAAATAGTTCACTATTTCTAATTATGATGAGTGTTTGTAATTAAGGATGAAAATGGTTCCAACCTAGATGTCTAGCATCAATAAAGGGAACAATGATTAGATTTTCCATAATTTTGATGATGCAACATGTAAAAGGATTTATGAAACAATGTTTATGTTGCACCATATCTTCGAAAGCAAGGAATAATAATTTCAGTCACTGATGGAATCATGGTTGAGATGGTAAATGATATGTTTGATAAACATGTACTGTTTTGATGAATTTTAAATGGGTATAAGTGATTTTCCATATGTAAAGTCAGACATAAATATGCAAAGAAAACAAGTTGCATTAAGCCCTTCAGGGTGTTTTGTAACTCAAAGGTATATGATTTTTATTTTCAGTGATGTCAATGGTTACCCTAATCTAATTCCTAAGAAGATTAGGAAGTATTTGCCTAAATAAATAGGGAAAAGTACAGAATCAACCTCCAAGAATTTACAACATTTTGTAGATGTCATGGGAGATTATGAAATTAGTCATGAGGATGTTGCTATGAAGCTATTTGTACAATCCTTTGGGGGTGATGCTATGGATTGGTTTTCATATTTACCTACCTATTCTATTAACTCATGGAAATAGTTGGTGATAGTTTTTATGGAACAATTTGGTGAAAGAGTCAATCCCAACATATTAAGAAAAGGTTTTATGGGAATCCACATAAAAGAAGATGAGTTAGTCCCATATTTTAATCTCATATTTTCAAGAGCTTTAAGAGAAATCCCTAGAGAAATAAGACCAAGTGATGTTGAATGCTTAGTTGTATATCTTGGTGCTTTTGACAAAAGGATGGGTTATTTATTAAGGGATAAAGAGCCTAAAACTCTATACCCAGCATATCATATGGCTATGGAGATTGAAAACAATTTCAAATATTCAATGATAAAAGGGTATCTGGCTGCAAGTACTAATTACCCTATTTTAGCTAATATTGCTAAAATTTCAGTGTTGGATACTCAGAACATTCATGGTAATAAGAGTGTTTTGAAAGCTGTAATATCCCCACCACTATAGGGTGACAATGATGAGATACAAGCTAATGGCTAGTCCAATTTGAATAGTGATGATCAAGCTTCTTTTGTGCTAGAATTGTATGAAATGAAAAGGCAAGAGGAAGAATCACCATATGAGTTTTTCTTGAGATTTTTAGAAGCCTTAATACAAATTCCTAGAGGTCTCAGACCTAATGACTATGAATGCATTGATTTTTTTTGTGAACTTTATGAACCTAGGCTAAGTACTTTGCCAGAAGAATTGAAACCCACTAACTTGGCCCAAGTGCTTACATGGATAGAAATTGTAGAATCAGCCAAAAATGTATCTACACAAAATGAAGATAATGCTCACCCTTTTGAAGAAAGTTGGTTAACTACAAAAGACCTTGAGGGAAAAAATGATGAAGGATTAAGGGAGACACCTGTTGTTGTTCCTTACCTGAGTATAATGCTCATGTCACTGAGATACTATTACAAACCAATGATTGTGATTTTAGAGGTGATGTTTGCATTACTGAGAACAAAGTTGAGACACTCCTTTTACCAGAATTGCATGGTAAAATGATGCCTCACGTTCCCACTTGTTTCCATGTGACAAGATAGTTTTCAAATGATGAATTTCTAGAGTATACTCTAGGTATATTGGCAATGGAACAAGTTTACTATATAAATATTGAGGAATTGGGGAACAATGAGGTGTGTGATCAAAATAATAACACTAGAGATAACCAATATATTGATAAATATATTGGTATTATGGATTTTTCTAACTACCTATGTGAAGTTGAGATGGATGTGTTGTTTTCTTCTGACATTGATATTGTTGGTGAAAATTTTTCAGCTTATAATGAAGAAGTGCGGGGGAAGATCTATATTGAGAAGCCTGAGATGAATGTGTTTACACATTCCTTGAAGAATGATGTAGCTAATATTATTGATATTTGTAATGCTAGGATGTATTCCAAATTGACAGAATTCAGGTGCTGGCAACCAAGCTTATGTGGGAAATTCTAGGTTGAGGATTCCCTGAGTTATGTATCATCTTTGTTGAGCAATGAAAGTATGGATAACATGCACACAGTTTTGTATGAGAATTTTTTAGTTTGATGTACAAACTGATGATGATGCTAGAATGTGTGATGTCGCAGAACTGATAAGCTATGAATGTTTCCCTTTCTCAGCTTTATTAAGCCAACATTCTATGAAATATGACCAGGGGTAGAGTAAGGTGAAATATTATCATGGTCATAGGTTTCTTTTAAAGTTTGGGTACAGAGCATTGACTAAATTGGTGCAGGGGAGTATTAATAAACATTATGATACTTCCACGCATATTGATTACCCCATTATTTTTGAAACATCAAGAAGTAAAGATTGTAGACTTGGTTTACTCTAGGTACCTGAGAATTTTGTTTTTGATAGAGGAAAGTTTTAATTTTCTTGTTTGGTGGCCTCGGGCCACCAAGTCCAATTGACAAAGTATGTTGAAATACCATCAAGGCACTTGTATAATTCAGTGATCTGGTCTACGAAGCTAGAGACTCTGGATTCTTGCTATGCCCACAGGGGGCATACATCCCCAGTTAGAGGCACTGGTGAGAATTTTAAAATTTAAAGGAGGAAGGCTTAAGTTTTTAGGGTTTATATTACACATGGTAATATAAATTATCAACTTTTGAAACCCTCACATTATATTTCAGCGTTGACTTGCTACCGAGGGTAACCGGTCACTTAAGTTGTTTGGTTGGGCCTTTCCTTCATTCTCTTATCAGCCCTTTTTCACTTGACCTACCAGTTTCCTATTTGTCACTTGGGATTTTAATATTTGTATCACCGAGGGTTTTTCGACCAATCCCACCACTATTATATAATTGTTTACATTCAGCTTGGTGAACCGTCCAATCATAGATGATCTAGACCGTGTTACGTGGACCTCGCAAGTTTGTCTACTAATGTCACTAAAGTGGTGTGAGGTCTGTGAGGTGCCATCGTCTATCATATACCGAAGGGTGGGGCCTTTTCTCAAGATTCCAGCAGTTACAAGTGGTCGTCTTTTCACCAGCGAAGGAATTTAATGATGGGGTTAATAATAAATGTCCCTCGCAGGCCTCACACAATCAGAGTAAATGTTCCTTAATTAGTGTGAGGTTTGTGAAGAGGTGAAACATGGCCTGGCTCTTGAAGCAACAGGTCTTGGTGGGGCCTGCTGCCCGATTGCAACCTCTTGTTTCCGTGGACTGTGATTGGCTGTGGTCTTTCCCAAGCACTAATGTGGATTTTCAACACTCATTGACTTGATCTAAGTTGTTCGACTTGCAAGGTCTGTTCTGCATCAATGGTTCAAATTCAAAGGGGGTATTTTTCATCCATGTTAGGAATTTTTTCTCTCTATAACTTGTTTCATTAATGGTGTGGGTTTTCTAGAGGATCTTCTCCTAATTTTCTTATGTGTGAACGATGCCCTCCTGTTAAGTGCAATGATGGGTTGTACATCATTTCCTCATGAGCCTCAAATAATTTTGTGGTGGTTACATCAGCCACTAATCGCTCAAATGCTCATACTGCATTTGAGCAATTAATATCCCTCGCACCAATTCACTCTATAAATGCTTGCTAAGTTACCGAGTGTTATCATTGCATCTTGAGTTTTTTTTTTTGTAGGTGGTGGTTTTTTCTCCTGTATTCTATGAGCTAATTTTCTTCAATGGACAAATTTGTGATGTGTAGAAGTGCCAGAGTAAAGGCCAGGAGCTCGTTGCTCGAGGAGGAGCAACTTGTTCCCGACACACTAGATGTTGCTGCTTAAAATACTGGAAAAAGGCCTGAGCATTGTGTGTCCCCTATTGTGATTTCTTCAGGTTTTGATGGCAATGGGTCTGAGATGGACTCAGACTAACAATGTTACCTAGCAGCCATGACTAAACTTATGGGGGTGGATGAAGAGGTCCTTGCAGTTTCACCAATAACTGCAATGGCACTGTGCCAACTTGCTAGAGCTCATGTTGATGTGGATGGAAAGAAGAAGGTGGTTCTGTGTCAAACTGAGGTGAGAATGAGAAGTGGTCGCTTGCACCAGGGCCATGGGTCGACTCAATGATGGCTGGTGTTGGGTGTGTTTCTCATGGGTGGTGTTTTTTCCTGGTGGTTCATTTTTTGTTGATATGGATGTGCACGTGCCTGGAACGCTTTTTTATTTTCTCTCCGGCTGGTTACTAGGTGTAACCGTCTTTTGATTTCTTGGATTGTGAACTTTGTTTTCCAATGATGAGGAATGTTTTGAAATGTAATTTCAAATTTCATGTAGAATGAAATTCATTTTTGAAATCAACAATGTAGCCCAATGCTTATTGCTCTCCTGTCTATAAAGGAGATTTCAGGGCTCATTGTTAGGGGTCAGATTTTGGATCTAGGAGGTTTTGAATATTTGTACAGTTTTTTCGTTTAATGTAGTTTTCTTGAAGGTTTTAGTTACTATCTATTCTAGTCAGGATTACTATGAAGCAAGCAAGCTATGCTGATGTAATTACAGATATTAAAGCAATAAATGATAATCATTTTGGAACAATTTCTCTTCTAATTGTATGTCATAAGTTGTGAATAAGCCTATTAATGATATATTCATTCACCTTCAATGGTATATTTGAATGTATTCTTCATTTCCCTACTTTAACTCAATGAGTTAATCAAATTTCTTGAAAATGAGTTACAAATTTTTGATTATATATTCAGGATTTTCTAAGGAGTGTTGTTTTAAAACTAAAATTTGCATGATGTAAAGCATCATGGTGATATGTCCATAATATATGGATTATGTTTTGTATGACTCTTGCCCAATGGATGGGCACTGGCTATTTTCTTCAGGGTTACTATGAGGCTGTAGTTCTAAGCATGATGGTCTAATATCTAAACAAACTAAAATATTAACCCTTTCTCTTTACGAGATGCAAATCTCATATTGAAATCTTCAGTCCCGTTGCTCTAGGATAACTGTTATTATTCTTTGGTCTGCCAATACCAGAGTAATTACTATCCCATTCATGTGTAGGGATTGTAATCTATAAGAAGAAGTGTTCTTACCAGTCATAAAACATTCTTATGAACACACTTAGGTTTACCCACCTTGGTTTCACAAAGCCAAAAGTGTAGGAGATTCAGTCTTTGACTGAATCTTGTTAGTTGGCCACTAGGCTTTGTGGTTCTTTATTATAGAGGTTGGCTACCTCTTAGGGAATTGCAAAGAATTAGTTGGAAAAAACACCAACACCTAACTCACACTAGCAATCTATTTATTCAATTTTTAGAAACCCAAATTGAAGTGTGGAGACAATCTTTTATACAACTTGATATCACCAAAATACTTTTGATTCTCAAGAGCATCATGAAGCACGAGAGAAGTGCATAGTCCTTTTAAATGATATTATTTTGTAAAAAAGATTACAAAACAAAGAAAACACATGTTCATTTTCAATCCCCAAAGGCAATAATGAGTTCTTTTTAAAGCACCAAACTTGAGTGTGAAGTTGATTGTTCAATTTTAATCCAAAATCAAATCTAGTGAGTTTCTAAGGTGCAATTTTATCCCAAATTGAAAAGGTCAAATCAATGGTTAATTTTAAACCCAAAACTGAAAAGAGTTGTCCCAAAACAAAAAACAAAATCCAGAATTGAAAGCCCTATACTATTACAATTACCATTTAAAAATGCTTTTTTCAAGTTCAAATTCAATGCTCAATTCTTCAACTCAAATCTACTTGTGATTTTTGGATTTTTCGCCTTGCTACTCCATCATCTTCAAGGAATCTACAAATCAATTATTGACATATTCAAATAGCAAATCAAATATCAATATATTCAAGAAACATCTGAAAATAGATTACTTAAAAAAAAAAGATGTTAAGAAATGATAGTTTGTTGATTCTTTAGATTGCTAATCATGCACTCAAAGAAAGCAAATGTTCAGTCTCCACAATTTCACAACAAACTTGATTTGAGAATAATGCCCAGCATGGATAAATATTCAAGAGAAGTATTCATCTACAATGAGCAAGATTCAGAAATCATTTTTTAAAAAGTAATAAAGTTTGTTTAAAAACACATTGACTAAAATGTAATAACCCATGCAACTAATTGAAGGATGATATCAATCCTCAATAAACAAAATGCTTGTTGCAGCCAGTTTGAGAAGATATTAGTCAAGAATACGTAATAAGGACTCAAACCAACAAGTAGTTGGTTCAGTTGGAAAATATTGCCCTTTACTCCTCACTGTTCAATAGTTAAAAAGAAAAGACTTTAAGAACTATAAAATTTGTTCTGGATTGTTTTAAGATTCTTTTATATAAATCGTCAAATGTAAACCACTTTAGATTTATGATAGGTAATATATTGTCATGCCCATGTCACAGACCAATTTCTTTGAAAATAGACTATACACATCTCTCTTTGAAGTTGACTCATGCACAATGATATGATGAACTTGGCCATATTACACGCTTTTACCTTCACCACCATTTCAATAAAAAAATGATGGTGATGCCTCAAAATACACACATTTTTCATAGCCTCACCCAATAGAAATGTATTCAGAATGACTTTATTGCTAACTTTTCCAAAGCTTTACTCCTTTTTTCCATGGCTTCCTTGCTTGGTTCAGCATGTCAAAGACACAAAAACCAAACACCAAAAGGTGGCTCGAGAAGATCTATAAAATATGATGATGAGGTATTACAACAAATCCTTGGTATTGATGGGAAACCTAAAAGCTTTTAAATGCAAATTTAGCAACTCCAAATCACGCCACTAGGAGGAGAAATTATGCCCTCAAACTTTAAAGCTTTGTCAGAAACAATAAAATTTATATTCAGATTTAATGCTTCAAATAAAAGGTCAATGCAATCTTACCTCCCAGTCGCCTAACTTTATCTATTATGTATCTTGTTGATTTTCTTAAATATTTTCTTTACATGAGAGTAATTATGCAAGCAGATTCGATACATATAAATTCAATACAGGAACATTTGATGTATTAATTTATTCTAACTAAGAATATAAAATCCCACCTCTAATCGATATTCAATGCAGGTAGACAACTAGATATACATTAATTGATTTTGTCACAAGTTACTTCAATGAAATGTGTTTCTTTATGTTGCTAGAATGAGGGATAATCCCTGAGAGAATCGATTAGCTTATTCTATATCTACATGGCCTTGTGAATCTGCAATTTTGAAGACTCTTGAAGTTCTCATCTCTTGCACAACATCTCTTGGCCTCTAACTCTAGTGACCTCCAAGTGGCTTGCATAAAGGTGTTTGATATTTATTTGTAGCTTGAGTAAAAAGAAGATTGAAGTTGAAAACTTAGCTAATGCAGCAACTCATTCCACCTCTACCTACTACAATAATTCATGGAAAATCATGTGTTAGTTTAACAAGTAACTCATGAATGCGCTTTTGTCATCCAATCAGCATAGTTATTTTCTCAAGCAATAAATGGCAAGGAATCCTCCTCACTATGATATATATGGGCTCTAATTTCATATGGTAGAGCACAAGGACCTTGACTCGACCAACCCTACTATTCTATGGGAAATAGATGGAGATGGATTCCAGAAGGAGGCACAACTGGAATCTTCACTTGGACACCATTAGAATAGTAGGGAACTAGTCCGGAATTAACCACAAGATGAGATTTTTTGGTAGTATCGATGAACCAGGTGGGGTGGGAAGCTGATCTTTCTTGGTGCGCGAAAACCCCTATTTGTCGTATATTCTACATAAGATCTAAGGTGTAGGTCTTCTCCCTCTATAGATTTATAAAACTAGGCATTTAAATGAGGTGCATCAAACATGAAGAAGTATGGTAGAGGATGCAAATAAGTATGGCATAACAAAGTCCATTTTGATGTTGGGCCCCTCCAACTTAGATCTATAGAGGAATCGAGATTTGGAAAAGGTTTTAGACAGTACCGGTCTATATAAGAGTGAAGAGAAGTCTACATTGAGGGTGGAAGTTCTTGGCCAAATAGAGCAGATAGTAAATCTACAGGTCAAACAAGTTAAACAAAATAAAGGTTATATTGAGCAAATGGTAGAAGAATCGAATGCAACTTACACTCTTGCTAAAACAACATTGGGTGATGCATGCTAGCTAGTCTCTACTTGGAGGGGGGGCTAAAAATGGACGTTGTAAAAAAATCTTATGATCAAAGATAGAGACAAAGACTCATTTATGCATGAATCAACATTAAGTAAACAAAAAATAGAGACTTTTATTGCTATCTACTACATGAAATAGAGGTGAATAGAAACCAAAACTTTATATTCCTGCAATTAAAATTGAGGTGAATGGAAACCAAAACTTTATATTTCTGCAATTAAAATTGAAACATTACAATCAGAGCATAATATTATGATGATAATCGAGGCTCAAGTTCAATTTATAAGGATTTAAGTTTGACTATTTCCTTGTGTATTAAGGCTACAAATGCAATGGATTCATTATTTTTGAGAGATGCATGAAAATATCAAATTTTGACATGGATTTTGTGAAGTAACTGAGTGCCACATCTTTGAAGTTTTTATTTGACTTCATAAAATCCAAACTATTTTATTGAATAGTGACAGAGCACATGATTAAAGCTTGAATTAGAAACTAAAGATTTTATAGTCATATCTATTGTAGTAACCTATATCAAATAAAAACACAGACTTCATTTTTCTATCTAATGCATGAAATCCCTCCTTCTAGTGCCAGATGTAAACACCAAATCTCCATATTCTTCAAACAATAACCAACATTATATTTTTATCTAGTTTAAAGAAAGAAAATTCAACATTCCTATGAAATATTCAATCATGCTACATATGCAACCAAGGTAAATAGAACAAAAACAACTAAGTGAAATCACATCAAAACATGATCAAACCCTATCCCATAGTAGGATTGGTGCTCCTTTGATGTCAAAAGGATTCCCTTTCCCACCCCCTTGATAAGCTTCCAATGATAGACAAGATGTGATGAAGATGAAAATATGCAAGATGAAATCAAAGTTCCTATAGTGCAAATATCAGATTATGGATGGATTTGGAGTAGAAGTGCCTTGTATTTATAGATTCAAGAGTTGAAGAAAGGAGAGATGGGAGGAACGTGGTACTAAAGATGAGCCAATGAGATTGTGACATTTGTCACATGGCTAGTGGAGGAAGGTGGAGCACATTTTGGAGAATGTACAAGTGGTTGAGGATATGAGAGGTGTAAGAGAGATTAATGGCTTTGTAAGAGTCATTAAATGAATGTGGTTGGAGATTTTGGAGGGAAATTTGTTTGGGCAAGAAAGTCAAACAAATGGAGTAAATAAGGGAATATTCTTAAAAAATATGCCTTGGTGAGGGAAAAAGGGGTAATTAGGTAATTAAATAAAATGAATTTCATGTGCAAGTGGGTGGGTTAGTCAAGGGTTTAGGTTTGACCCAGGTTGAGTCAAAACCTAGAGGATGGGTAATGGTGATTAGGGGTTAATTAGTTCAGATTAATTAACTTGAAGGGATTTAGGGGATTTGACATTTGATTGAATCAATTTGATTTATTATATTAAATGAGAGGACCTTAAGGACTTTAATTAAATAAATTGATTTATTTAATCAAATATGATGCACATTAGTGAATTAATCGAATAAATTGCTTTATTTGATTAATAGAAGAAATGATGTTAATTTGAGCATCTACACATACATATGTATTTATATATATAATTGGTTACCTCATATAGGTCACGAGCTATATAAGGGTCAAAACCCCTATGAAGGTTGTAAGGCATATATATAAACTTTAAATCCTTATCTTAATTTTTTAATTTTAATTTTTTTCTAATTATATATATTTAAAAATAAATGTGTATATAAATATTGAAAAATTAAATAAGTTAAAAGAAAATAATTAAAAAATATTTATTTAATTTAAAATAAATTTATGAATTAATTGAAAAAATTTCTAATTTTATGAAATGGTATTATATTTATTTTTATTTAAAGATTATTAATAAATTGTTTCATTAAATTTGTAAATAAATATAAGTTAATATAAAATAATTAATAAGGATATCAAACTAATATATAGTGAAGAATTATGAAAAAGAAAAAATTAATGATTTCCACAAAGAAAGAAGAAATACATGTATAGATAATGGTGATGTGGTGAATTCATTTCCAAACATACAATAAATTGATGTAATGGAAGAATTAATAAGGATATCAAACTATTTCTCAAATCTGTAATTATTTGTAAGCTTAGAGGGCCACAACCAAGGAGAGATCAAATATTACAATGAATGGAAAGAAGTTGTAAGGCATAACATGTAATCAAATTCCTCCCAAAATGCTTCTTTATAATGGTATTTTTGTTAGAAGAAGAGAGGGAGGATGTTCAAAATGGTGGATTATGGAAGATGGTTGATTACCCCATATATATGTAGAAATGGATCCCAGGATTCAATCCTAGAAATTGTGAGCTCTATAATGTACCAAAATGGATCAGATTTTACAACTTTCCATTGGAATTCTAGTTGAAGGAGTGCCTAGAAAAAATAGGAAGATCACTTGGCACCCTAATAGACATAGATATAGATTTGATAAAAAGGGACTCATATTTATATGTGTGCATCAAGATTGTGGAAATCCAAGAAATTTTGAAGGATATCTCACTAAAATCCCCATACGGTAATTGGTCACAAATGGTAGAAATTGAAGAGATGAATTTTTTATCTTAATTGTAGAAAGGGGAATCATGTGACTGATAAATGTTCTAAACTGATGCAAGAGCATCCAGTCTCACAAGCAATCCTGCATCACTAAAAAAATATTTTCCTTTCATGTTCAACCTTTTGCGTTTTTGGTGTGGGCTTGAGATTCAAGAGAATATTGTGAATTTTTTATTTGTGAGTACTTTATTTCCATCTCATACATCAAGCTCAAGCAAGGTGTTTAATGTGATTTACAAAATTAAGCAATTTCAAGGTTCTAAAGGTTGAAATGGTCAATATGACATGGTCAAAGGAGATTTTGACAAAATATTAATTAAAATTAATTAGTTTTATCAGCATTGACATCTAAGGAAGTTTTCATAATACATGCAACTCTTGGCATTCTATTTTGGTCTTATTCTTTCAGTTTTGGTTCTTAAAATGGAAAAAAAACTACTATTTTCTAGAAAACAAATAAATGACTCTTCAATTTCCAATTTGGAGTGAATGAGCACGACTTGGTTATTGGTTTTATTCATTTTCCAAATAAATATACAACAATAATACATTGTATGTGGTTCAACAACTCTTAGTGGCACTTATGGGAGTAACAAACTATGTTTTATTTCATATTTTTTTCAAGAATTTTAAGGGTCAATTAAAGAGAAGATTTTGAAACCACTTTTGGGGGTTCAAACACTCTTTAAATATAGTCTTTAATAGTGTTAAGAGGCAGAAATAAACAAGGAAAAGGTTGGAGAAAGAACTTGCAAGTTTCTCATGAGAGTAGCACAAGGAATGCAAAAAAAAACTTGTGAAGAGAAGAGAAATAAAAGAGAAAAGGGATTTTGTAGATGTTAAAGTCAGCCATGAGAATTTTTGGATGAAGGGAAAAAATCATATATGCAAAGAGGAGTGATTCCAATGAAGTTGAAGGCAAGAGAACTTGAAGATTTGAAGACATGAACTGCCTAGAAACCCTTGTAAAAATTTTGAATTTAATTTATTGTTGAAATCCTCACTATATGTAATTGTTCGTGAGGAGTTTTCATGTATTTATGTGTATGAACATTGAAATAAAGATATATTTCAGATTATTTATCCATTATTATGTTAATGTGGGTTGGATGACATGATATGGCTATAAGATTGGGTAGTTTGATAAGAACCCCCAAACTTGACTGCATCAATTGGTATCAGAGTAGGTATGATACTAGAATGTGTGTGGAGAGAAGGATTTCAGATTTGAGAGAGATAGGGTTTGATGAGATATGATGATTTGTTATGTGAAATTCATTTGGGTTATCCTCCAATAGAGATAAGGTTGGGTAGAAGGTGTATAAACGTCCTCCACTATGTGAAAGTGGGTAGAAGGGGTTTTGAGAGGTATATCTTCTAGAATCTTTGTTGGGTAGAGGATAGTTATGATTTTGTGTATTTTTTGTTAAAAATTGTGAGTGGGTTGAAAGTTTTTGTAGAAATGTTGAGGAAAAAGAGCATAATTTTAGAGGAAGAGAGTTTGGCTATTTGGAATAAGTGTGCATAAATATCGAGGAGGTTAGATGTCTTGGAGGAAAGTATTATGAAAGAAAAAAAGAAAGAAAAATAAAATTAGATGGGAGAAGTTGAATCCTATAATTTTCCTAAAGCCTTTCAATGTTTAGGTGGAAGAAAACATGAAGCAAAGAGTCCAATAGATAGTAATGAAGAAGAAAATATCTTGAAAGAGGAAGGAAAGAATAAGGTTGTAGTGAATACATTCCATAAGGAAGGCATGGAGAAATAAGAAGAAAATAATGAACAAGAGGATGCAAGTGTAGCAGTGATGATGGTAGAAAAGAATGAAGATGCATCTATAATGGATGTGATTGCAGTGATGGAATGTGAATATATTGCAAATGGTGAAGACAGGGATGACTTAATGTTGCAGATTTTAGTAGTAGAAGAAGAGTGATTTGGTAAGCTTTCTAATAGAGGAAAGAAGATGAATGTTGCAGGAAAGGAAAAAGAGGTAATATATGAAATTTTTTATTTCATTTGTCATTATTATTCCATAGTAGGAGTATAAGAGGATGTTGTAGAGGATAACTTTGTAGTTGTAGAGTTGTGTGTAGATGTTGCATGTTTGTGTGTAAAAATTGTAGAGGATGTTGCAGGTAGAAATTGGTGGAGGTGGTTGGTTTGTGGTGGTATGGATCCAAAGAATGAGAAGAGGAGAGGATAAATAATTTGGAGGAGGATGGTACATGGTGGATACAAATCCACAAGAGGAGAGAAGAGTGGTGTGAAGAGTTGTAGGAGGAGAATGGTGAATGTTCTAGTAAGATGCTAGAAAAGAAGGAAGAAAAAATCATAAGGGTACCTATAAAAGCATTAGAGTATGCTGCAAATATTTTACTATTTGAAAGTGTGTTTCAAACACCCAAATCCATTTTGTGAGGCATTCTCACAAACTTCTTACCCAATGTGTCTGATGCAGGAGCAATCGGGCTCAGAAGCAATCTTGCATCACCAAAAAAATATTTTCCTTTCATGTTCAATATTTTGAATTTTTGGTGTGGGCTTGATCTTCAAGAGAATATTGTGAAGTTTTTATTTGTGAGGAATTTATTTCCATTTCATACATCAAGGTCAAACAAGGTTTTCAATGCGATTTGCAAAATTACTTAATTTCAAGGTTCTAGGGGTTGAAATGGTCAATTTACCATGGTTAAAGGAGATTTTGAAGGAATATTAATTAAAATTAATTATTTTTCTCAACTTTGATGCCTAATGAAGTGTGCATAAGGCAAGTGACTCTTGGAATTCCATTTTGACCTTATTCTTTCAGTTTTTATTCTTAAAATAGAGAAAAAAACTAGTAATATTTAGAAAACAAATAAATTACCCTTCAATCTCTAACTTGGGGTGAATGAGAACAAATTGGTTATTTTTTTATTCATTTTACAAAGAAATATCAATATAAATACATTGTATTTGGTTCAACAACTCTTAATGGAACTTATAGGAGTAATAAACTATGTTTTATTTCAGTTTTTACAGGGAATTTACGGGTCATTTAAAGAGTAGATCTAGAAACAACTTTTTTGGGTTCAAACCCTCTTTAAATATAGACTTTAATGGTGTTAAGAGGAATCAATCAACAATAGAAAGGTTGGAGAAATAACTTACAGGTTGCTCGTGAGAGTAGAATAAGAAGGAGTGCGAACAAATCAACTTATGAAGATAAGACAATAGAAGAAGAGAAAAGGGGTTTTGTAGATGTTAAAGGTAGCCATGAGAATTGTAGGATAAAGGGAAAAAATCATATTTACAAAGAGGAGTGAATCCAAGGAAGTTGAAGGAAAGATACCTTGAATATTTAAAGGCATGAAGTTCTTAGAAACACTTGTAAAATTTCTAAATTTAATTTCTTGTTGAAATCCTCACTATATGTAATTTTTCTTGAGGAATTTTCATGTATGGATGTGTATGAACATTGAAATAAATATATATTTCATATTATTTCTCCATTATTATGTTAATGTGGGTTGGATGACATGATAAGGCTACAAGATTGGGTAGTTTGATAAGACCCCCAATCTTGACTACATCATAAACTAATTAGAACTCATGATGTATGGATACACAAAAACTAGGTGGACAAGGAATGTGGTCCATAACCAAACAAAGGGCTAACCTTGAAAAAGATCTCTCCATCTCAAATTTGGAAGACGAATGTTATTGGATCAACCTACAATGGCGAATACTGATCCAAAGATACATCTTAGAGTGAGGCTAGTGTGAGCAAAGAAAGTTTGACTATGGAGATTTAGAGCATGAAAAGTGGGCACATGAATGCTAGATCACCCAAATACAACCAAGAAAATTCTCCCCCTCAAGAGATCTCCAACAAAATGGCTAGAAAAGTATATGAGCTAAATGAAGATTCCCTTGGTGTGGGGGATTCCATAAAAGAAGAAGAGGTTGAATATGATGAACTTGGATAGTGGATCCTAGATGCATCTTACAATTTACATCTAAAATTCTAAACTATAATATATTGGGGTGGAGAAAAAGAAAGGGAGGAAATCGAATAAGAAAAAAATAGAACTTTCTCAAGAAAAAGGTCTTACTAGTGGGTAAAAGCACAAAGATGTGTCACACTTTCAACAAACTTATCAGCACAACTTAATTTAAGTATTTCTAATTAAAAATCAATTTTGGTCAAACATATGATCTAGTAAGATTCATTCTAGCTAAGTTAGATACTTCCACAACTTTTTGAACTAAAATTGTTGGCTAAAAATACATGGAGCACCACTTTGAGTCCAATTTACCAAAAAAATAAAATTATTTGAAAAACTTGAAGTTTCAATAACTCTTGCTAATGCAAATAACATTTTCTTAAAAATATAAAAATACCTTTTTGTAGATCCATAAGTGTACTTTTCAATAATATATTTATTTTAATAGTTTAATTATTATTTATATTTTATTTTTTATTTTTACTAAAAGTAGGTTATCAGCAGAAAATATTAGGTTGATTACCATGCCAAGGAAAAATACTAAAACTTATTAAAATAAAATAAAAAAATATGATGCACTAGATAAAAGAATCTATTTCAAGATGGTATAATACTTTTTCCATTTTAGATAAATATTTAATATGAAAGTTGACATCTGATGGAAACAACTATTTTTTGATTCACACACATTTTAATATTTATTTAAAATATATATTTATCAAAATTAAAAAAAAAAATTATCCATGCACTAAAGTTTCAAGTTATAAATACACACAAAACTTTTGAAAAAAATAAATTACTATAAAAAGTTTGATGTCCCATGCAACTTCATTTTTCAGCATTTTACTAACAACTAAATTATAGTGTTAATTTATTAAAAAATAGTTTAAAATTTATATATTTCTAAAATAAAAATAAAAATACAAACATAAAATATACTAAAAAATACATATTTTACTAGTTTACATCATTTCAAAATTCAAAACATATATGCCACTTTTTAGTGATTCAAGTTTAAAAGTTGGATCAACGTTGGCAGTTTCCTTTACAAAGTGTGACACAACTTTGTGCTTTTACCCTTGTATTAAAAATTACATTATGATTACTAAGGGAGGAATCCCCTTCCTTAGGGAAAAATGAAAATTACATCATGTAATTTTAAGGAGCTTGAGCGCCCTTAACAAGATACGCTTAATCAAGCATCTGATTTAGAGTACAAAGGTAGACATCATAATAATTCAGGAAACAAAGATTGCAAAAAGAAACTATAAAATCTTTTTCAACACTAATATTGGTTGAAAGGAATCATATATTGAGGCTTCTGGAGCAGTTGGTGGACTAGTGGTCATATGGAAAATGAACAATGTTGAGTTCAACTATAGAACGAGAAGTTCAAATTGGATGGTGTTTCTAGTAAGATGTTTGAATTATAATTTTGATTTTTTGTTATTTAATATTTATGGCCCAATCAAGAACTAAGAAAAAGATAAGATGTGGGAATCACTTAGTTCTCAGATAATAACTCATAGAAAATTTAAGTTAATTCTTGGGGGGCACTTCAATGCAATCTTATGCTTGTAATAAAAGAGTGACAAGATGAAATTGGAGACTTAGTCAATGAAATACTTTAGAATATTTATAGAGACCTCATATAGGTTTAATAAATATTGTATATAAATTAGATAGATTTTTTATAATGTTCAATGGCTTCCATCCCACATTTCATGTAATGCCCCGCCACGCAACCCTAGAAGAACTTGCAACAACTACTTAACCAGGCTAATTTTTTTTTTTTAAAGAATAATTAATTATACAAGCTCGCTAACAATTCCAACATCCTCTAAGGTAATGAGATAGAGGTTATATAGAACCTCAACACAAACATGAATTAAACCATGTCATTCATTTACTTAATAATTTAATCACATAAATTCCAATAAGATAATTTACAACAAACATAAAGATAACTTTCCATTTCAATAATCTGATCATTAAACAATAAGATTAAAACACTCATTCCCTAAATGAGACAATTACAACTTCCACCTTGAAACAACTGAGGGGTAAAATAACACAAGATCAACTGAAATGCAATAAAGCAAGAATTGATACCGAACCCAACGAGCTCTCCAACTGGACGTCTCATCTACATGAACATGAAGAAAGATCCCTATGGATTTAGGTACATGTCACCCAACCAAGTGGAACCCAAAGGCCCACCCCCCATGCTAGGAGATAGTAACTAGGAATCCTAGTCAAGACCATCTACCTCTAGACACAGGCTAACACAAAATTGAAACAAGCTAAAATGACCAACCACATGTACGAACATAAGTAAATCCCAAGGTACAACTCAAGTATAGCATAAGTACAACTCAAATACCATGCAAGTAGAACACAAGTACAACCCTACATAGTCACATTGCTTCCAGAAATAAAATAGATTAAGTATGTTAAAAGAACCATAAACATAATAATCAAATACCAAATTTGGTCACATCGGCTATGTTAAGGAAACCATACCCATAAAACAAAATCGACTGTTGTCCTAGATAGAGTGTCATCACACAGCTCATCATGGGTTATCCTTGGGATTCTTCCTAGGCTCTAACCCCCACAAGAAAAGGTTATCCTGGTGACCTTTACCAAATCCCAACCCCCATACTCACTCATGCAGAGCCAAATACCTTTCATACAAACAAGATAGATGACCTTGCCATTCTAGGCCTTCCCATCCATCCAAAGCCTAACCGAGCACTTGGGTCCATGAGTGAGGCATTAATATCTTGATTAGTGAGAAGTTATTCCTAAAATTCTAAGTATTGTTTTAGTCATCACTTGATTAAATCACTTCCGAAGGTTATCTTGGATACCTCTTTGGGCTCTAGCCCCTACGGAAGCCACTCTTCTACTTGACAACACACACACACACCAACCAAACATCAATGGTACCAAGGTGCAACAAACAAAACGTCACGACCTCTCCTTTCTCAGGAGGCGACACAAATTGAAATGCACTCCAACACTGGAGGCACCAAACCACATAACAAGGTCACTCCATACAAGGAGACATGGATCCCATAATCCACTCCTAAACCAAGGAGGTACAAAACATCCCCATTCATGAAAATCGGGTTATTATCACTGGCTAGATCCCATGCAATACTCAAGGACTCACAATAGGTTGACAAAGACAAAACGACAACCCAAGGATCTGAAAATCCAATCTGGAAGACTTACGAATAAAACACCCTTTAATCCATTTCCTGAACAAGAGCACAAAGGGAATATCCACTGAAGACACATGAAATAAACTACCTTTGGATATTCTAAATCCATTCCTCATTACATTATGTAATTCATTACTTCGATAAAACAGAATTAAGAAATCATCTTTTCAGATAAGAGAGAAATTAACACTAATATTTAACTCCCTAATTGCTCCTAATAAAATAAGCATTTCCAACTATTCAGAAATAACATTTTAAATAAATAATTGCTCCCTCTCTTTGACAAAATCATTAACTTATTTAACGGAAATCTAATATTATATCTGATATATTAATTCTAAAATAAACTCAATAGTTTGATTGAGAGTACAATGTTTTCATATTCACAACCACATTAAATCATGCGATTAATTTAAATCAATATCTAATTCCCTCAATTAATCTTAAATCATGCCATTTAGAAAAATTATAATTCTTTATACATTTTTAATTTTAAATCTACCAATCTAATATACAAATATTATTCAAAAATAATATATATAAATATAATATTTTAATATTATAGATTATAACATAAAATATTATTAAATAATACTTTAATATTATAATAATAATCTATAAAATATTATATTTATTTATTTTATTTTCTATTATTTTATTATATTCCCTTGGGCCGCATGCCATCCAAAAGTCATGGGGCGGCTTCCTCAAGTTGCGCGCACAGATTAGGTTGGGTGCATTAGGGTGTCAGTCGTGGTTTTCTTCATGGCCGCGCGGACTAACCAGGGTGGTGACAACTTTCTCGCTGCGGACTTTCCACAGGCTGCGGTTTGCTCACCGGTGACGACGTGTTTTGTAAGTAGGCAACAGTGCATTTTGCAGGCAGGTGGCAGCCTGTACTGGGCGGCGCCGACAGAGATGGTCGAGCACGGGTGGGTTGCAAGGAGTGGTGCCGATAGAGATGGTCGGGCGCGGGCAGAGCGGAGGTGGGGGTACTGCGGATGGGAGGAGGTGGGGGTCTCACTGGGTGCAGCTCCCTCCACCCGCCTCCATGGGAGGTGCGGTGGGGGTTGAGCCCCCATCCATTAAGCTTGTTTTGTGTGAGTTGTGAGTTGTGTACCTCACTTAATACCTTGGTGTGTAGATGAGGTTTTGATTTGGTGCATTGTGTGAGGGAGTTATATCCCTACATGTTTGTAGGCTTCCAGGAGTAAGCCTAACCCTAGGGGGGGGGATGTAATACCCCTCTATTTTTCCTTCTGGTTGAACAGTGTGTCTTTGTGTGGGTATGTTGCTTTGATGAGTTTCTAGTTATTTAGATGTTATCTTTATTCCATGTTTTGGGTTTAACATTATGGATGTTCGAATTAAAGATGTTTATGCTTTGGATTATAATAGTATGTTAGAATTGTCAGTTATAGTAGTGTATTGGTGAAGGGGACGGTATCGTATCACTCGCTTGCGAGTGCCCTACGATCCAATGATTTCCTCTTCACGATGTGTATTTATGTTGTTTATACTATATGTTGTTGTGTACTTGAATTGCAGGTTGATAGGTATAGGACATCGACTCCACCTGGTTTCACAAGGTGGAGCGTGTTCAATACCCAACGATATTTGATTGGGAGATAGTAGCTAGGTTTCTGTGCCAAGTCATCACCCTAGTCCTTGTATGTCGTCAGTTGTTTGTCAGGTTGTGTTGCTTTGAATATTGTTCCCTCTCTTCGTTATTTAATTTCAAGTTAGAAAAGGGTAACTAAATGGCTTAATGCATTTTAGTTGTTGATTAATGTGATATGAGAATTATGTTGAAATGTAATTGATTTTATTATTAATTTAATTAAATTAATAAATAATTTAATCATTGATTAAATCTATTCATTAGTTAATTAAATTTATGATGTAGAAAGAAGTGAATTTATTTATGTTGAATTTGAAAATAAAGAAAATGCGTAAAAGTCAATTTGGGAAATTAGGAATTGAAAAATTGAAAAATGATTTAAAAGTCAAATTTGAAAGTTTGAAATTCAAAAAATTAAAGAAATTAGATATTTTTCTATTTTTCTGTTTTGATGAATTTATGAGGGTGGTTGTTGAAATTTTAGGGTTTGATCCTTATGGTTGAATTTTGTTTCTCAATTTTGGATTATGAAGTTTTTGGAAATTAAAAATGGAGGAGGGGAAGAGTTGCATTTTTGTGGGTTTTGGATGGTGGTTGTGAAAATCTATGGAGTTGAGGAGGGAATCAAGGCACCAACAGGATCCTCTCTTTATATTAAAAAAAAAACAGGTTCTTATCTTGCAGTTAGTTTCTTGGAGAATTAATAGCATATGTGTAGATGGGAAACCATTTAAAAATCTTGTGTGCAAATATATTTTCAATTTTGGTTGTTCTTCATTTGACTGAAATCTCATTTGGCTATGGAAAATAGGTATATATATATATATATATATACTTGTGTATATATTTTAATTTATTTTCTTTGGAAAAGATATGTTGGCCAAATTTACAAAATTTTGAAATATTAAAAAAAAGAGCTTATTTCTTGCTTCTGGTTTTTTTAATTTTAAAAAAAATAAAATTAAATGACAGTCTTAAAAATAAAAAATAAAAGAAATATAAAATAAAATTTTCGGGTGGGGGCTCAACCCCCACCGCACATCCCATGGAGGCGGGTGGAGGGAGCCGTGCTCAACATGACCCCCACATCCGCTCCGCCCACACTTGGCCATCTCTGTCGGTGCCGCTCCCTACAACCCACCTGTGCTCGACCATCTCTGCTGGTGTCGCCCACCTGCAAAACATGCCACCGCTGGTGAGCAAACCGTGGCCTGTGGAAAGCCAATGGCCAGAAAGTCATTGCTGCCCTGGTTAGTCTGTGCGGCCATGAAGAAAACCGCAGTTGGCGCCCTAATGCACCCAACCTGATCTGTGCACATGGCCCGAGGCAACCACCCCATGACTTTTGGATGCCACGTGGCCCGAGGGAATATAATAAAATAAATTAATATAAATAAATATAATATTTTATAGATTATTATTATAATATTAAAGGATTATTTAATAATATTTTATGTTATAATCTATAATATTAAAATATTATATTTATATATATTATTTTTAAATAATATTTGTATATTAGATTGGTAGATTTAAAATTTAAAATGTATAAAGAATTATTGTTTTTCTAAATGGCATGATTTAAGATTAATTGAGGGAATTAGATATTGATTTAAATTAATCGCATGATTTAATGTGGTTGTGAAAATGAAAACGTTGTACTCTCAATCAAACTATTGAGTTTATTTTAGAATTAATATATCAGATATAATATTAGACTGACATTAAATAAGTTAATGATTTTTTCGAAGAGAGGGAGCAATTATTTATTTAAAATTTTATTTCTAAATAGTTGGAAATGCTTATTTTATTAAGAGCAATTAGGGAGTTAAATATTAGTGTTAATTTCCCCCTTATCTGAAAAGATGATTTCTTAATTCTATTTTATCGAAGTAATGAATTACGTAATGTAATGAGGAATGGATTTAGAATATCCAAAGGCAGTTTATTTCATGTGTCTTCAGTGGATATTGCCTTCGTGCTCTTGTTCCAAAAATGGATTAAAGGGTATTTTATTCGTAAGTCTTCCAGATTGGATTTTCAGTTCCTTGGGTTGTCGTTTTGTGTTTGTCAACCTATTGTGAGACCTTAAGTATTGCATGGGATCTAGTCAGTGATAATAACCCGGTTTTCATGAATGGGGATGTTTTGTACCTCCTTGGTTTAGGAGTGGATTATGGGATCCGTGTCTCCTTGTATGGAGTGACCTTGTTATGTGGTTTGTTGCCTTCAGTGTTGGAATGCATTTCAATTTGTGTCGCCTCCTGAGAAAGGAGAGGTCATGATGTCTTGTTTGTTGCACCTTGGTACCATTGATGTTTGGTTGGTGTGTGTGTGTGTTGTCAAGTAGAAGAGTGGCTTCCGTAGGGGCCAGAGCCCAAAGAGGTATCCAGGATAACCCTCGGAAGTGATTTGATCAAGTGATAACTAAAACAATACTTAGAAGTTCAGGACTAACTTCTCACTAATCAAGATATTAATGCCTCACTCATGGACCCAAGTGATCGGTTAGGCTTGGGATGGGTGGGAAGGCCTAGAATGGCAAGGTCATCTATCTTGTCTATATGAAAGGTATTTGGCTCCGCATGAGTGAGTATGGGGGCCGATATTCGGTAAAGGTCACCAGGATAACCTTTTCTTGTGGGGGCCAGAGCCTAGGAAGAATCCCAAGGATAACCCATGATGAGTTGTGTGATGACACTTTGTCTGGGACAACAGTCAGTTTTGTTTTATGGGTATGGTTTCCTTAACATACCTGATGTGACCACAGTTGGTATTTGATTATTATGTGTATGGTTCTTTTAACATACTTAATCTGTTTTATTTCTGGAAGCAATTTGACCATGTAGGGTTATACTTTTGTTGTACTTGCATGGCATTTGAGTTGTACTTATGTTGTACTTGAGTTGTACCTTGGGATGTACTTGTGTTTGTACATGTGGTTGGTTGTTTCATCTTGTTTCAATTTTTTGTTAGCCTATGTCTAGAGGTAGATGGTCTTGAGTAGGACTCCTGGTTACTATCTCCTAGCACGGGGGGGTGGGCCTTTGGGTTCCACTTGTTTGGGTGGCGTGTACCTAAATCCGTTGGGATCTTTCTTCATGTTCATGTGGACGAGATGTCCAGTTGGAGAGCTCATTGGGTTTAGTATCAGTTCTTGCTTTATTGCATTTCAGTTGATCTTGTGTTATTTTACCCCTCAGTTGTTTCGAGGTGGAAGTTGTAATTGTAATTATGTTTATTGGACTTGTCTCATTCAGGGAATGAGTTTTGTAATCTTATTGTTTAATGATCAAATTATTGAAATGGAAAGTTATCTTTATGTTTGTTGTAAATTATCTTATTGGAATGTATGTGATTAAATTATTAAGTAAATGAATGACATGGTTTAATTCATGTTTGTGTTGAGGTTCTATATAACCTCTGTCTTGTAACCTTAGAGGATGTTGGCATTGTTAGCGAACTTGTATAATTAATTATTCTTTAAAAAAAAAAAATTAGCCTGTTTAAGTAGTTGTTGCAACTTCCTCTAGGGTTGTGTGGCGAGGCGTTACATTTCACTTGTGGTGAAAATTGTGCCAATATTTGGTTTGGATCACTACTTGATGGAATTAAGCATTATTGAAGATCTGAACCTTCTAAAATTTTGTTTAAATTTGAAAGGATGTGGTTTCAAAGAGAATATTTGGTGTTGTTGATTGAAGATTGGTGGTTAAAGGCATTAAGGAGGATAGGAACCAATAATTATCAATTCATGTGTAAATTCGAGTATATAAAAGACAAATTAAAGGATTAGAACAAACATTCTTCTGGAAACGTTTTTGACGAAAACTCAAGAATTGAGAGGGAGATTTTAGAATTGAATGAAGTAATCAAGAATGGGATGTTTCAAGTAGATTTCATAAGGTAAAAGAAGCCATTTTGTAGTAAAGCATATGGATATTCTTGCAAGGGAAGAGGAATTTTGGTGGTCAATATCAAGGGAGGTATGGTTGTTAGAAGGGGATTTAAATATAATTTTTTTTTTCATAATTTGACTAAGGTCGGAAAATTAAAAAAAAATTGATGCTTTTCAAGATTCAAATGGCAAAACCATTTGTTCAATGGCTTAGGTGCCAAAAATTGGAAATATCCTTTTACAAAATCTTTTGGCACCCAAGGGAAATACAAATTGCACTGAAATTAAAGCTACATTTTTTTTTCATCCCCAAGATCATTTCAAATTAGGAAAATTAATTACTCATAGCACCTTTTATGGTAGAGGAGTTTAAATGGGAAACATTTCAATTACATCCTAATAAATCCAGGGTCGGATGGATTTTCAACCCTATTTTATAAAAAATACTGGCACATCCTAGATAAGGAAATAGGGAGATTGTTGAGGACTTTAGGAAGCACAATATATTTCTAAAGGATATGAATAACATGATGATGTCCCTAATACCGAAGAAGGAATATAGTAAATCATTTGTTAATTTTAGGCCTATCTCTTTATGCAACACTATTTACAAAATATTGGTGAAGGCAATAGCTTTTAGACACAAGAAAACATTGGATAAAGTTATATCAACCAACCAAGGGGGCTTCACTCCTAAGAATGAAATAGGTGAAAGAATTATAGTAGAAAACAAAGTAATTCACTCAATAAATCATGGTAAAAAATGAAGTATGATGATTAATCTCAATATAAGTAAGACATAGAACAAGGTAAAATGGAGGTTCCTACTAAAGGTCTTAAAAATATTTGGTTACAATGATCACTAGTTGGAGATTATTTCTTTCTGCATTTCATTGTTTCATTTTTTATATTGGTAAGCATTACATATTGTGATTTTTTTGAAATTTCAAATGGTATCACACAAGGGGGTCACCTCTTACCATTCCTTTTTGTGATAATAGTAGAAGAATTAGGCCATATGATAGAGAAACAAAGGGAAAAGGGTAGATGGAACCATTTAATAGTGGCAAGGAATGTAGAACCCATTGCCAATGAAATAGTGCTCTATGAAGAGGTACCAATTTAGGAAGCTATGATTTTTAAGGAAACTATTGAAAAATATGTGGAGGCTTGAGGGGAGTTAATTAACAAAGATAAATCAAAAGTCTATTTTTTCTACACCAAAAAATTAGTACAAAAGAATATTTTGGCTTTGTTGGGTTATGAAGTGGATTTGGTTCCTTGCAAATACTTAGGTGTCCCCATCTTCAAAGGAATTGCAAGGTCAATTTTATGGGAGATCATATCGAGAACTATAGAAAGACAAGTGGCTCACATTGGAAGGAAAAATTATTATGGTTAAGGTTTTCCTTATAGCAATACCAATCTATAGGATGTCTAGTATGCAACTTACCAATAAAGCCTTAGCTAATCTAGATAGTATCTTCAAAAAGTTCCTCTAAGAAAGCTCCAATGGAACAAAGTGTATTCCTCTCATACATTTGGACAAGATAAAAATTGAGTATTGTAATGATAGAGTAGGCATAATAAACTTGAAATTTCAAAATCTAGCACTTGGTTCAAAACTTTTTTGGAAGATGTATATGTCACCAGGAAAGCTATGGTGTGAAATTATGCAAAATAATTATCTAAAAAATAATGAACCAACTAGAATATTGATAATTTCTAATGCTCCTACTAATTTTCATATTTGGATATTAATGTGGGATTGTAGAAGTATAATCACAGACAATTTATCATAGAAAGTTAACAATGGCTTTTTCATATACTTTTGGCTATATTCTTGGAATAGAAATCACCCCTATTAGAGGATGTGGTGCTCCAATCATCCATGGAGACTATTCATAACCTAAAGGGAAACAAAGTGGTGAATTATACTATTGAAAGTGAAAATGGGAATTATACTTGGATTGACTTGAATATGCTACTAACATATGGGGGGGAAAAAGAATTCTTGAAGTAAATAACCATGCAAAAAGGTATATGCCTAAATTAGGATGCAAATAGAATAATATGGTGCGATGTGAAATCGGGAGTTTATACTACTCGATTAGGATATTAAATGAAAGTACAGAGGATAGAGAATTGGCCAAGTAAGCTATGTTGGGGGCATGAGGTTCTACATAAGGCAAGTGCCTTTCCATAAACTACACTCCATAAGCATTGTTTAATAGGTGATTTCCTTCATTCAATTGGAATCCTGGGTCCCACCAGTTGTGTGATGTGTAAATAAAGCGAGGGATTTGTTGATCATTTTCTACTTAATTTAAATTTTGCATCCTTATGTTGGGATTGGCTATAAAAAAATTTGGGGTGGTTTGGATTGAGTTCAAATTATATTGGAAAAGTATTTGATTCATGGTCATTAATTAAGAGCTCAAAATTATGGAAACACATTTGGTTAGTAAGTTCTCCTATGCTAATTTAGCAATTATAAAAGGAGAGAAATTGTAGAATTTTCCAAAAACCAAATTGTTTTAGGAAAGAGGTAATAGTACTAATTGAATGGTGAATTTGTGAAATTTTTTAACACAAATTCCGAAATAAATAAAAATTCCTTGTTCACAAGTTGGGACAATGCACTAATGAGGAAATTAAAGTGTCTAAAATATCCAAAATGTCCTTGCTAGGCAATATGATAGGTTGGAGAGAATGAAAGAAGCAAAATGGAGGACTCCACCAAGTGGAAGGTTGAAGTTAAACTTTGATGGTGATTCTAAGTGGAAATTGAACACCTTAGGGATTGGATGTGTCATCAAAAATAAAAATGGGGGATCTAATCTAGGTGGTATAAAAAATATTACCCATTGGATCCAACAATGAAGCTAAATTTGAGGAATTAATTTAGGTTATTTACTAGTGTCAATCATTAGAACTCAAAAAAATACATATAGAAAGGGATTTGATGGTTTGTCTTGAGGCTGTTTAGAGAAGTCACTCAACCAATCAAAAGTTACAACCTCATTTGAACATCATCATTAATTCTTTATCTAGATATTACAGACTTCACAATATCACATATATATAAGGAAGCAAACTTGGTGGCTGATGTCCTCATGAATGGTGGGGTGAATTAAATTTCTTTGCTAAACATAAAAAATAAGGTGAAATCATGGCCAAGGTTGGAGGAAATCATAACATTAGAAGAAGTGGAAGTGGTTTGATAGGCTAGTTGAAGTCTAATTTGTTGCAAGTTTATCACATCCACTAGAAGTTGGCAGCCGATCTCTAGAATTTTTTTAGGGTCATATCCCATGCATGGAATATGTTGGATATGAACTACATGGGGATTAATATTTTGTAATATTTTCTCAATATTTACAAGAAAGTTCAAGGAACTATATGATGTATAAATAAGGTGCCAATCAAATCAATACTCGTAGTTTGAGCTTGTAGAATGGAGGAAAAATTTGCCTAATTGGTTGAGGATACAAGGACGCAAACTAGGTGCTTGTTTTAAAAATTTAGGGTGGATATGGTGGATGCCATCTAGAAAATTATATGATGTTCTTGTTGGGAGGAGGGCCACATCCATGATGCCAAAGTCTTATGATTTTTTTTTTTACCAATGTGATTTAAGGCTTGGGAGGGAAGGAACTAATGAAAGTATTTGTGGTAGCTCTCTTGATCCCAAATGTTGTGCACATGGCAATGAATTCCATAGTAGTCATTAGGAGCTTGTCGAAAGGAGGTTGTGTGGTGAGTATTTTTTATACATGTTATGCAAGGAAGATCACATCTAAAGCATTGACCTTATACAGGGAAGGCATAGACCAAAGGAGCATTGAGACTTCTTTTATATTAACCATTATGGGGATTTTTTGGTCCTACATTATACATTTGGATTGTAGAATTGACAAAAGGGATCTATTCTTTGAAATCCCAATGGACTTGAATGAATGTAATGTGCACATCACATCAGTACTAGTGTAATGTTTGTCCTTTTAATATAATGGGTGCTATTCCATTTGGTGGTACTTATTTACCCTATATATATAATTATAGATATACTTTTGAATTAATTTTGGGTTTACATAATAGAATATTAGATAAATGGTTTTTAAAATTAAAAAAATATTATTTAAGAATACATTAAGTATTTTATTAGAAGTAACATTTTTTTTTTAAATGACTGAAAAAATAATAAATTAATCATTTTATTGAAGCTTTAATTTTGCTTAAAGCTTTTAAGTTTTTCTCACAATCTAAATTATTAATAGTAAACTATTTATTTATTTTAGTATTTACTAAAAATTCATCAATGTAGAATAACAGTTTAATTACTTTAGTTTATTTGAAATTTAAATCAATTTACAAAGCACAATTAATATTAATTCAATTGGGGTTGCAGGCCTAGTTAGATTGGTTAAAGCTTCTTATTGCAGGCAAATTAGAAAAATATAGATTTTCAAAATATTTAATATTGAATTATTTTAGAGGTAAGTAGTGAATATTTATTTATGAAGCAATATTTATTTAATTAATATTGCAAAAAAAATTAATAAATAATCAAAAAGTATTAATTAAATTAATAATGCAAAGGATAATTAAATTATTTAATAATTAAATAAAATTTATTTTGCAAAGTAATTTTAAAGAAATTAGTATAGTATTAATTAAATTAATAATGCAAAGGATAATTAAATTATTTAATAATTAAATAAAATTTATTTTGTAAAGTAATTTTAAAGAAATTAGTATAGTATTTAAAATTAGTTGGATTTGTATTGTAAAAGTAAATTGAATAGTTAAATTAGTATTAGTTAAATTTATATTTTCAAAAAATAATTTTAAAATATTTATAATAATTCAATTCAATTATTTTCAAAAGAAATTTGTATTAGTTATATTTGTAAAATAATTTTGAAGTGTTTAAAATAGTTTAATATCATTTTTATTTTTTTAAATGATTAGTATTAATTTATAATTGCAATGATAATTTTCAAAAGTAAAATATTTTAAGTTTATAGTTGAATAATATTATAAAAAGACTTTTTTCAAGAAATTAATATAGTTGAATCTATTAATTTTAAAGGTGTTTAAAATTATTTAATAATTAAGTAAAGTTTATTTTGTAAAAGTGATTTTAATGAAATTGGTATAATATTTAAAATTAGTTGGATTTGTATTGAAAAATTAAATTGAATAGTTATGATATAGTAGTATAGTTTAATTTATTTAGAATTAATTAAGGTTGTATTGCAAAACTAAATAGAATAGCTAAGTTAAATTTATTTTTCTAAAAGCAATCTAGATTAATATAGTAGAATTATTAACATTACAAAAGTAAATAGAATACTTAAGCTAAATTTAATTATGCAAAAGTAACTTTTTAGAAATTAATAGAATCTATTTTTTTCAAAGGAATTTAATATTAGTTAAATTGATCATGCAAAGAAAATTAGTTTAAAAAAAAAAAATTGAATTAGATTAGAAGAGGTAAATGTTTGGATAGATATTTTAAAATTTCAAAAGGGCTTAACAAGTTGAAAGATAAAAATAGAAAACCCAAACATCTTGATTTTAAATCCATGAAACTAAAATAAATTCTTAGTCTAAGATAAACAATAATTTCATTTAATGAGAATCTTAGTAAATAGAAATGAAATAAATCAAAGTAGGTGTAGTGCCCCTCCATTCTCACCATTGATGTGCAAATAGTTTGGATTTGGAACTTAGAGATGAAGGTAAAATAATATGGATATTTGAAGGTATGTGCTAATGATGTTAAGCAGTTGATGTTGTATATTATGAATTTATGGACTATGCGAGAAGTTTAGGATAGGACTTATTATATATGTTTAAGGATAGGTTTATCATGATATGTGTGTGTTCATACATGATTGTTACTAGGATGCAAGCTATGGGAATATTTGTGCTATGGAAGTGTTTTGGTTTTCTTTAGGATTTTCACATGATTTTGACATATTATTATCATGATGATATGATATTATGATTTTGATTATAATTATATTTATTATCGTGAAGAGTAACTGACTTGTGTTCAAGTGTTGTGGTTGCAGATGGAACGTGAGCTTCTATTAGTACTTTTGTGAGTATGATGCATATTGTTATGTTTTGATTAGAGGTAAAAAATGGGTTTTGAAGGGTCCTAAAACCCTTTACAAAAAAATACAGCTAATAATAAAAGAAAACAACAAAAAACTATAATCAGCCCAGCGACAAAAAACCATCGGCCAAAAAATAGCCAAAAAGAAGGAAGCCAACCAATAGCACTATATATTCTTTAGAATCTCAACAGCTTCCATATCAATAGCAGCCATCTTCTATGCATTTTCCACAGTATTAGACACCTCCATACCAAAGGCCCTAGCCTGAGCTTTCATTTTGTTTCTAGATCTGAGCCCCAACCCACCAATTTTCACCTCATCATTCAAAACACTACCTTTAACAACATTCTACTCACCAGCACAACCCACATCCAACAACTTTCCCCTAGCAATAGTATCCTCAATAGAAATAGTCTCTTTTCTCTTCTTCATAGCAATCACAAGAGATATCACCATGGTAGAATCCTGAATTCCCAAGAGCTTAGACACCTCTCCACTCTTCATCGCCACTTTCCACATTTTATCAAATTTAACCTCAAGGGATAAGATTTTTCCTTCCAAATTTCATTTCAAATTAATGGTTTCCTCTGCCATAGTATTATCCACAATATTAAGAGACTTTGTTAGATTATTAATTTGGATTTGAATAGTAGGGTGCTCAGCCTTACTAGCAATACCTCTAATTCTAACATTTATCCTATTAATCTCATGAAAGAACCATTTAAAAAGTTTAAAATGCAGATTAGCACTCTCACGGGCCGAGCCCAAAACATCAGACAAATCCTCCTTATCAAAGTTCTCAACCTGATTCCCCATGGCAACATCCTCATCAGAAGAACTAACCTGAACCTTATCAGTATAAATAGTCTTACCTTTACCAACAGGGACAAGAGAGTTCATCTTATGAATGGAGCAGGTGAGATCCTTTGCAACAGTCTTCCTTTTCAACACCCTATCCCCATCCTCTTTGTTAGATCCCACAACATGACCAACATCCACAACCCTTTCCTTCCCCTGCAGTAACCCAATGTTAGCATTCAGAGAGGCCTCACCATAGATACCACTAGCCAGGGAAAGAGGGAAACCTTTCTCCAAGATTTGACTAGCAGTTGTCCGCTCGCTTCTCTTCCTTCTCCCCAACTCAGTTTCCTGTGCATGTCTATCCATAGGGGGAGGAGAGGAAGCTTCCCCATAAAGTTCATTTTTTTCCTTAACCCCCTTAGGAAGAGTCGTCATGACCACATCATCACTGAATGTATTATAGCCCTCTTTATCATTCCACTTCATATTCCCAATTTTACCCAGAACAAGGGAAGAGGGTCCCTCCTCAAAAGAGGCATAGGATTCTAGGACATAGTCAACATCATCATCCTTATTAGACTCAAACTCTTTTCTCAAAATAATCCTCCTCTTCTTGGATTTTTTTCTAACCCTTTCCTCACCCGAGTTTGTCTCATAACCCTTCCAGGATTTAACAACATTTTCCTTCAAAGACAAGAGATTTATGCACCTCATGCACTTTGACATGTTCATAGATTAGGAGAATTAACCCCACATGTGAAATAGGGTTCTTGGGGTTTTTCATATGTTCCTTAATCCCCATATCAAGTGACATCAACAAATAATAAGGAAAAAAAACCCATTTCTTATGCCGAAAATGGTTAAGCAGAAGGAAATGGTAATTATTAATCATCATATACCTTTCTTCCAAGGTAACATACCTCATAATTTATTCTGCCACATCACACCAGAGTGCTTTCAAAGAGCTCATGTAATAACACCCACTTTTCACCTTCTTCAGAGCAGCAACCTCATTCCCTTTGAAGAAAATACATCGCATCCTATGAGTCTTTCTTGTCTCTAAAAACCTTCATACCCTACATAGCCAAACTAGTAATTTGAGCTATGAATTCTTTGCCCACCACAACTTCTCTGCCTCCCAAATTCAGGGTTCTTTCATTCCACCCTTGAGCAACCATATCAGTGAACTGAGAATTGAAGCCATGCAATTTCTCCATATACATGCTTAAGCCTCCCTTCTCTAAAATCTCCCATACCTCCTTCCTCTGCTTGACAGAATCACAAGACTTAGGCTTGACATGATATTTTGTCCCTACCCATTGAAATATTAAGTGAAGCACATAGAAAAAACCAACTAAAACTAACACAAACACCACCTAGAGCGATAATAAAAAATAGAAGACTCTAGAAGCTAATGCCAATATCCCCCAAAATCTGTGTGAAGCTAGCCAAAGGACAGATAAGCAATAATGGAAAATAAATTTGTTCCTAATGAAAGTCATCCTTCATCCTCAAAGCTTTAACATCCTCATTCAAATCAATCACCCACGTGACTAAGGACATGTATCCCCTAAATCCAACAAAGATCGACATGCTATTAACTTTCATTAATGATACTAGTTGTCACTTCAAAAGGAATAGAATCATTAAAATTCCATTCCTTTTTTTCTCTAACACAGAAGTTAGCGAAAAAATCAGCTAACTTATTTCCCTCTCTCAAAATATGAGAGATATAAACATTATCCAAGGAATTAATAATTTCAATTGAGTCCTTGACCAAGGCTTCAATAGTCCAAGGCAAAGGAGAGACCTTTTTCAAATTGTTTATAATATTAAGAGAATCACCCTCCACCCATACCTTCCTATATCCTTTACTTTGAGCCAATTTGAGTCCATGATAGACTGCAGCCACCTCCGCATAGTGGTTAATGCATATTGTTATGTTATTATTATTATGCAAATATTAACTTGGATAGTTAAGTGATGTAGTAGTATGTTTGTTAGGATACGTGGAAAGGGCGATATTGTACCATTGAATGTATGAGGGGCATACGAGAATGAGATATGATTTCAAGAGTTCATTTCCTAGTGCTTCAACTATTATGCACATGTGCTCTAATTTGTATGTTTGAGTGAATAGGTACTAGGCTACGTCTCCACCTGAATTAGCATGTTTGAGCGTGCTTCTAATCCCAATGGTGGTTGAGGAGATAACATCTAGGCCCAGGTTATATCCTAACCCTAGCCATTGTCCCCAATTAGGGACAATTGATTCAATGTGTGACCACCTTTTTGGATTGTCATGGGACAATGTATGATCTCCTTTACCTTATGGTTGGATTTTTGCACTTGTGTGAATGCTTATGTTGGGCTATGTGATTGTGTGACTCCAATGTCTAGCTTTGAGTATGGATTCAAATCAAATGGTGTTAAGTCCTTTGGTAAGTCAGGTCAGTCACCGTTGTGATCATTCTTATTATTCATGCTTTGATGTGAATGTCTCTTTCATGTAAGAAGTTATTTTGTGGTTTATGCTTAGTCTCTGATTATGACCTATTTAAGTGAAGTTAGCTTCTAGGTCGGTTATGTTGCTAGTAACCATAGTTGTCATGTGGGTGTTAAAGTGTGATTTAATGCTATTATATATGTATATATATTGCTATGGTTATTCTTTGGTGTGAATGAATATTGGTTATTAATATTATTATGATTATATGTGAATTATGTTTTATGAAAATAAGGTTATAAATATTAACATATTCTAATGTTATCTATTAAATATTAATATGTATATTAGTAAATATTTAAATATTAATATGTAAGAATATGTTATATTTGTGTTTTGATTTACTATTTTGGTGGAGTGGCTATTTTAAGGAGGTTCTTTTATCTTTTATAATGTTTTCAAATTATTTGGTGGGAAACCCTAAACAAATGAGTTAATTATGTGAGTTAATTTGATTATTTATTTTATTTTAATTATTTCATTAGTGGGATGAGGATAGGTGCTTTTAATTTAATATTTTAATATTTAATTTTATGAGATATTTTATTTCCTTGTTTTATTTTGGAAAAGAAAAGTCTTTTGAGGAAAAAGAAAGAAAGTTACTTTCTTTTTTAGTTTTATTTATGAAAAAAATGAGAAATTGGATTTTCACTTTCTTTTGTGCATGAAATTTAGAGGATTTCAAAGAGATTTTTGGGGGGTTTGAGAATGGAGAGAAAATAGAGAGATTCTACATGGTTTTGAAGTAATTTTTCAAAGATTTTTTTTTGGGAATTTTGGAGTGGTTTTGAATCAAAATTTGGAGGAGAGTGATTTGGAATTTAATTATGATTTTAGGGGAATGGATTTGCTGCTAGTTTGTGTGGTCTCTCATTTCTGATTGTGCTTTGGATTAAAGAATTCAGGTTTGGAAAGCTTCTTCAATTTTCAACATCTTGCATTCAAAATTTTCATGTTTTGAGGTAGGTTCTATACTTAATTTATAATTTGTGTTTTAAATTCATAGAGATATATATGTATGTTATAGAACATATTATTTGAATATTTTGAAATGTTTCTTACAAGTTATGAAATGATTTTATATTCTGGGTTTTCTTATTTTGATGTTTGACTGTAATCGGGTATGCCAAAAAGAGGGTTTTTAAGGGAGCCATTTTTTTTTGTTTAACATTTTGTGAATTTTTGACTCATTTTTGGTCAATTTTTCCCTACTTATTGAGTAGTTGAGGGTCAAATCTAAAATCAGTTTTTGACGGATTTTGATTTCGAGTTGATATGACTATTTTATGGCCATTTTATGGCTAGTAGATTTGATTGTTATCAAGAGGGTTTTTATGGGAACCATCTATTGTTTTGCATTTTGTGAATTTTTGAGTCATTTTTGGTCAATTCCACCCATTTTGTTGAGTAGTCGAGGGCCAAATCTAAAATTATTTTTTGACAGATTTGGATTTCGAGTTGATATGACTTTTTCTAGGGCTATTTTATGGCTAGAAGATTTACTGTTGTTAAGAGGGAAATAGTTAAGTTCTGAAGGTTGTATAGGAAGATATAGACCTATCCTTTGATCTGTATTGTGTTGTATCATTTATGCTTGAATTTGTTACTATATGTATATTTATTATCCTTTCCTATTTGTGAAATCTTGTGTTGGGTCTTGTGTTCTATGTAAGGATCAATTGTACCAAGGATATGCATTGTTGATCTTAATTATGATTTGCTAAGAAAGATAAATTAAAAGTTGATTATCATGTTACAAGATTGTGAAAATTGTTGGCACTCTCAAATTTTGCAAGATTTGAGGTGCCCATTTCGAGAATTTTGCTTCTCCATTTTGAGAAGTGCACTTGAGGGGTCAGTTTGAATGACCCACTTTGGAGAATCAAAACTTGAGGCATGTTGTTTTCCAAGCAAAACCCATTTGCAGACATATTTGATTGGCATATGTGAGTGTGTGTGTCAATTTTTAGCTTCCCACGATCAGATTTGTCAGGGTTTTGAAAAGTGAAGCTGGAGGGTTTTTGCACTATTCTACTATTTGCAGATTTGACAGTTTGTGAAATGGCCTCCTGTTTGATTTGATTTTCTATTTTTATCAGATCGAAACCAGATGTTGTTTGCTCAATTTCACATCTGCATTCCTGACAGCCTTTCTGAGAGGCCAACTTCAATCGTTAGTATCTTTTGATCGGTGATGTTTCGAAGTAATTCTTTCTGCACACGTGCTCAAGGTACCTTAATGTTCCACTATGTATGATGGCAGCTCACCAGGAGTTGATTTGTTATGTTTACAAATTAGCAGTTGGGTATGTTCTAATTGGTTCAGAACAGTTGTTGTTTCAGAAAGGTTTAATTGGGCAACTTTGTTGATTAATATCTAGTTCCTCGTGATCTATTTCTCTGATCCGTCTTTTGCACTATACTGATGGATCAAATGAATATGTGCTTGCAAGTTTTTATGGTCTCATGAGGTTGTTTACCCAATTTTCAAGATTGATTCCTGAAGCAACTTGACCTGTTTTACCCATTTTGCAAAAATGACAGAAAACATTTTATGAGGCGGACCCAGTTCGTTTTTCAACTTCGCGAGTATTCAAGAGGTTGGGTCTGATCAATTTGGAGTTGAAACTTGTTTGAAAACAAATTTTTTTTTAGCCGGGCCACATAGGGCCCGACATGCTTTGCACAGTTGTGATGATGCAAGTGTTGAAATGTTGTAGCTGCTTCAGAATGAATTGTTTTGGTGGGCTAGACATGGTATTAGGTGCTCTTAAGTATGATGACAAAAATGATGGTCTTTGTGATGTTGATCACACCTTTTAATGGCCTTCTATGAGTCACACAATGATGCAAAAGGAGGTTGTCAACAAGTTTCCAACACTGGTTTTCACTTCTTGAAAGAGGAAGATGTGTCAGAGACTAACTTTGAGCATAATGTATTAAATGATATTTTGAATGTGATTGTTGTTAAAGGAATCCAACATGTATGTAAAAATGAAGAGGCATTGAAATGAGAACATGTTGGTGAAAAGAACATGGGGTACGATATGGTGCTTCACTCAAGCCATTGTGGGATTGCATCACATCATTACTTAGTCTTGCTTGGGTGTTTTAAAAGGATGCATGATATTGAAAAACACATCTTTTATACATGTTGTTATTGGTCAAGTCTCTTGACAAATATGGAAGCACAAACATTATGCGAAATATCTGAGTTCAATGTCCAAATAAGATGTCACATTCACAAGTTTCATTAAAAGTGAAATTTTGATGGAGGGAATCGATAAGCAACATAGATTGAAACAATCACTCGAGCAAGGTTTATTTTGTGATTGGGAGTACATATGTTCTCTTCATTGTTTTTGGAAACAAATGTTTCATTGATTCAATTGGAGGTTCGCAAGGCATGCATCAATTGGGTCTAACGCTCGATGTAGATTTTTAATTTCTAACTGGGTATCATCCTTGGTTTGAAGCTTGGGGGTGGGCGTGAGAGGCCATGGAGACCCGCACCAAGCCAATGGAGGACACGATGCCAGTGTATTGTGGAGGAGACTCCCGCATACAGGTGAGATCCACGCTTGGCATAGTGGTGTGACCTACATTGTGAAGACCAACAGGTGTTGTAGACCCGGCCAGCGTATGGATGAAGATGGTTGGTGCGTGAGCAGGAAATGAAGGCTCACACAACCATGTTGAGCATGAAAAACTGGTAAAGCCAGTAAGTATATAGGAAAGGAGAGGCCTGCCAGGGATATGAGAGGCGCGACCAGCAGTATGAGGAATGCCCAACATAGCCCACATAAGGCACGACAGAGAACAACAATGCAAAGAGCCCACACCAGGAGGAAGAACCTGCGGCTAATGAAGAGAGCACAATGGAGACCCGCGCACAGAGGGAGAAACGTGAGAAGCAAGAGAAGGTCCGCAGATCACACTACTGGTAGGTGAGTGGGGTGCGGCCAACATAGAGAAAAGGGAAGGCACGATCTGCAACCAATGAGAGGGCCCGCAGCCACTAGGGATGTGGGCAAATGCCAACAGGAGGAACCACATACAACCCGCAACAAAGACAAGGCGTGACTGGTGAATGGAGTGGGTACAGCCATGCCAATGGAAAAGGGCACAAACCAAAAGGGGCTCGAGTAGAATATATAATGCATGGCCTCCATGAATGCTGGTGAAATGTGTGGAGCACAATGAATATGGATTGCGGGATGGCGGGGAGAAATAAATAAAGCATCATAAATTTAATGTTTTGGCTAAAGTCTTACCAAGTGAGAAATAAATGGAGGGTGGGTCCCAAGTAATTTCAAATGGTGCAGGGAAATGGAAAGAAGCAAATAAAACAAAAATTAAATATTTTCCCCAAGGTTTAGTCAGAATGATATTAAATGGAGAAGTCTGATGAAATCCAGCCAAATCTCCGTCGTTGCCCGCCAATTCGCAATCAGGAATTGCTCACGAATTAATGATTGCGATGGCGTAGTGAGATGGAGAGAAGAATTTTAAAACATTTAATATTAAATGTTTTGCCCAAATATTTTAAATATGGTGGGCCCCCAAGAATTTTAAAAGTGGTTCGATGAAATGAGCGGTGCTCGTTAAAGCATGGGTAAAAGTTTATCATTCAGGGTAGTAAAAATGATTTTGCATTTATTTTAGAATGAGGGCCTGAGATATTTATAAATTGAATCTATTTACTTTATGAATGAGTATTATTTGCTGAGAGGTGAAATATAGAGGAAAAAATAATTGAAATAGGGGGAAAATATTTTAAAGTGAATTGCAAGTACGGGTAATAGTTTGAAGGGGTGAATAAAATATTCGTTTTATTTATTTTTGCTCGGGAGTGTAATATGGTGCCTTTTCAAATGGAATATTTACTGATGGTGAGTAAATTAAAATAGCAGTGAGTAGATGAAAAGGTAAAATGTAGCAAAGGGGAAGAAACAAAAAACAGAGCAGAAAATGATTTTCATGAGAATAGAGTTTTCTTTCAGCTTCAGAATCTGTTTATTGCAATGAGTGAAGAGTGGACACATGTCATTTTTCTACTGAGGAACGAATTGGGCACATGATGTTTTGAGAATAGAATAATGTTTGTTACAAGGAAATGGAGAGGATATTTTGCAGATCACTGTTCAACAATGGAGATTTTTCCAGATGGTTGTTCCTATTCAGATTTAGGGTTTCTTCTAGAATCTCTTCTCCTCTTCTTATTCTTTTCTTCTCTCATTGTAAAAGGGTTAGAAGTTTGCAAGTTAGGTTAGCAAGTAAGCTAGTCGAAATTCTGGTGTGGAGCTGCATAAAAAATTGTAAAATCTGTAGTTACAGAGGCAATGCAAGTGGGTTTTGTGTCATTTTGTTGTACATTTTGAGTTTATTGGGATTTAGTGTTTCATAACAGTACTGGCATTTGAGTTTAACTAGCAAATCCAGGCTCATGTCTCTCCTATGTGCAAATGTATTTGAATTTTGAATGAAGTAATCAAGGGTTATTCTGTTGTTCTCATTGTTGTGGTGTGTGCAATTCTGGTTTTAGCTTTGATTCAAATAATTAATTAAATTGCTTAAATGAGATTGAAGATTGATATGTTATGTACAAGGATTGGGTAAGAAGTATTGAGCTGAGGTACAAATTGGTGATACTGTAAGGTAGTATAATCAGAGATATTATATGTTATGTGTTAAAATATGCTATGAACCATTAGGTTTTGGTGAATCTAACTCCTCCAATGGATATGGCACTGGTCTGATTTGCATCTATTCTTTGTGATGCAATGTTTTGTTTGTCTTCACTTGGGGCTTGCTACCACCATTTTAAAACTTATGATTTATCTTTCACCATGAAAGTATGCTATAACCATCTCATGCTCCAAGTGGTTGATATTACTGATGAACAACCAATTCATTTTAGTCTTATCCCATTTTGTTGAGCTATTAAGTGAGATTATCTGTTTTTGAAGTTAATGACTGTTTATGATTTTTGTTGCAGAAGTTGTAAACTCATTATAGGAATCACCCTCTCGGGTCTTGCAGAGCCCAAAGTGTAGGAGGTTTATTGTTAAAAAACAATCCTCGTCAATTGGTCTAGGTCCTCCGAGCTGCCCTTGATTGGACATTTTGCAATTCCATAGGTAGATTAGGAGACAAACCTGGTTTACAAGAAAATGATGTAATTTTCTTCATTGTGTGTTTTCTGGCACTAATGATCATCTTTTTGGTTTCCTATCCATTTGTGCTATGTGTTGGGCATCTGGAATTATTTGAAAGTCCTTGTGATTTTTGGTTGATTCTTTTTATTAGGTAGTCACCTTTGGATTTTTAATGTCAACCACTTGTTGTTTCTATTGCTTTCTTATGTATGGGAACTAGCATTATCTCCTAGCACAAAGGGAGTGGGCTTTAGGGTTCCACGTGGTAGGGTGGTATTTTCCAACCATCCATTGGGGTTTAGGTGGTGTAGTTCGTGTGCAACATGGAGTCTTTCCTTCCAAATCATTCCTGAACTAGTTTTATGGTGCAGATGATATTTCTAAGAAAATGGTGTCCAATATGTATCTTATATATATGTACCTCTCAGATGAATGAATCTTGTACATTGTAGCATTCTTGTAAAGGAAAAATAAATGAATTGATGTAATCTTGAATATATATATATATATATTTATTGTTGTTTATTATGTAATGGAAAGGTTAACATAGGAATATTGTATTTATGATGCATATGAGCTTAATTTAACAGTAGATGAGATATATCTTTATGTATCTATTTCATGGCATTGACTAAGGTTAGATTCATATTCAAATAGTGTTAGATGAAATTTAATTATAATTATATTATCATATATAATTTGTTGTATGAGATTTAATTTACATTCAAAGAATTGAATGGATGTGTTCTTAGTGTATCATATGTCTTTCTATAGGTGTATTTATTGTTGATGTGTCATAGTAGCGACGTTAGGGGACTATGGTGGATAGGTGTGTAAGTGGGCTATGATTAATGTTACTTTTAGGTCATAATATGATTATGATATATGATGTTAATGTAATGTTGTTATCCATGTTAAATTGTTGAGTTGCATTAGTTGTGTCACTTTAGTTTTTTTTTTTTTATAAATTATTGGCTTGATGTTTGAGGTCTTTTGTGTTAATCCATCGGATCCTTTAGCAAGGCGTTACAATAGGAAGGCTTAATTCTAAATTTTAGACAACTAAAACTAATATCTCTCAAAATTAAAAGAAAAGTTAGGGAAAGAATAACTCTTTTGCATTAAGTTTTTAATTTAAAGATTTGACTTGTAGTTCTCAAATTATATAAAATTTTATTACTTTAGTCATCTTTTATTTTCAATTGACTAATGAATCTTAGTATGAAAGTTGAAAAGTTAGATTTAATTGTTCTATATTTTAAATATTTATTTTATTAATAAAAAGAGTTTTAGAAAACATAATTTATGTTAGAAAAAAAATAGTTAAATCTTAAATAAGGTATTAGTTTTTATTTGAATTCAATAAATTTATTTTTCATAGGAAAATAGATAAATTAGCAGGGTATTTGATTTTATCAAATGAATTTAGGTAAATATGTAGATTAATTTATTAGAAATTAGTATTAGTTGAATTTTATCTTATGAATATAATTAGTTATTTCTAAAGTAATTAGTATAATTTATTTTGCAAATAATTAGTTATTTTGAAACTAAAACTAGAAATTGTTCAATATCAATGATGTCTCTTCTCACATTTACGGGTAATGACACCAAACTTGAGTTACTACATCTATAGTCTAATATAGCTATAACAATGATATTTGTGGCATCATCCCTTTAAATTTTTTGGATAGAAATAAGTAATGCAAGAGCATCTAGGGATAGGTGTGATCCTCCATCAACCATACAAATATTTCATTTTGAGTTCATCTTTTGTTTTGGTGTTCACTCTTCGATTGCAATTTTGTTCGGTTCAGGTAGTTGGTTGAAATGAAATAAAGTGATATTGTTTTTCATTTTATTTGACAAAAACATTATATTGAAATTTGAATTTTGATTGTTGATTGACTGGAATCTAACAAACATGGTAGAAAAGAGGTGTCGAAGTGTATGAACAGGGGCTGCAAATGAAGGGGAGACCATCAAAGGAGTCACGCCATATGTTATGGCTTTCAAAAATTTTAAATTCATTAAAATATATTGAACAAGATGTGCAAGGTAAAAAGGAGTGCACCATTTGAAGAAGTTATAATAGTATATTAAAATCAATGTATGAGCAAACAACTTGCACCAAGGGAAGAAATACACACATGCTTTAGAGAATTAAATATGCAGATTTGGAAGCAGATTAAGTAAAGTAAAAAAGGGCAACATATATAATAAGTTTTAATTTCAATTAAAAGGAAGGAATGCATAGGCAAGAGACAACAAGGGCTACGTAGGCATAGAGAAGAGGTTGTGCCTTATATGGGAAAATAGTGAATGTAAATTGTAATTGAAACAAAGAAATATTGAATCAAATTTTGGTTTGAATGTAATTTTGTTTCTTTTGTTGCCTAGAAAATTTATTTTAGCTTGTTTCAATTGACACATGAAATTTTCATATTGTATTTTTACTTAAATGTGAAAATTTGATGATGGTTTTCATTAAATGATACTGAATTGGTAACTTGAGTTTTCATTTGCACAAATTATGAAATTGTGAATTTGAGATTCAGATTGTTTAGAATAGCGTAGAGGAGTTATGTTTTACCTGTATGTCAATTGGTATTAGAGTGGATAGTATTGAGAGTGGAGAGGATCCATTAGGAGCTACAGGTGTTGTGTGAACAAAATGCTGATGGGGAGGCAGTTTTAACTTAGAGGAAAGTGTGTGTTGAATGATAAAGAAGAAGCTCGAGAGGGTTGTTTTTGGTAGAGGAGTCTTGAGCAGTGGAGAGCTTGAAACCATGATAGAATGTGTTTTGTAGAGTGAGAGTGATTGTAGCAGGCAAGATGGGTTGGGTCATGAGGAGACCCATGCGAATATTATTTTGGGAGCATTATGGGAGAAAGTGAAGGATGAGACATTTGAAAATATGGGAAAGATAGTTTGTGAAGAAATAGGGATGATCAAGGCGAGGCTTGAGATGCCAAAGAAGAATGCTACAAATAATGGGAGGAAAGTGGTAAAGAAGAGATAAGAGTGAGGAAAACAACCAAAGATGGAAAGAGGAAGAAGTGAGAGTAGCCCCAATCGATGCAGATGAAGAAGTTGCAATAGAGACATGCAAAGAGGAAGGAATGAAGAGAGAAGAACAAAGGATTGTGGCAAGAAATGAAGAGGTCACAACAAATGGTGAAGGTGAAGAAGATTTGTTAATGCAAATGCTGGCAATTGAGGAATAATAGAGGATGAAGCTCGTTGTTGTAGTGAAGAGAGAAATTGGGGAGGATGTTGCATTATTTTGGTGGAGTTGGTCGATTAAAGGTGGGTTTGAAACCATATAGGAGGAGAGGAGAGTGGAAAGTATTTGGTAGAGGAGGTTGGGATTTGGTGGATGTGAGTCCATGAGGGGAAAGAAGAAGAGGGTGTAGTGTTGTTGGAGGATGGTGGTGTGTGTTCCAGCATGATGCTCTAAAAAACGGAAGAAAGATTGATGTTGAGCACTTGGACAGTGAATGAGTTTGTTGTAGGTTTCATTTAACTTGGAAGAGTAGTGAAAATACTCAAATCCACCATTGTGAGCCTATGCTCATAATATTTCTACCTAGCGTGTCTGATATAGGAGCATCTGGGGATAAGTGCAATCCTATGTCAACCAAAAAATATTTCCTTTTGAGTTCAGCTTTTGTTTTGGCGTTCACTCTTTGATTGTAGTTTTGTTCAGTTCGAGTGGTCAATTAAAGCAAAATAAATCAATATTATTTGTCATTTCATTTTACAGAAATATTATATTGTGATTTGAATTTTGATTGCTCATTGACTAGAATCTAGAATAATTCTTGAAGATCTATTATTTGAGGAAGTGTTAAAGTTTGAATCAAAATTAAAAAGTGCAGATTTAAAAATTTGAAGGAGTGACTCCCCACATTTTGGCATAATTTGATTCTACCAATATTTTCTATCCAAAATCCATGTCGTAGAAGGATAATTTACATGGAGGGCTATGGTGGAAAAGAGAAGGTGGAGGGATGCCAAGACTTTTGAAAATCATTGCTATTATGAGAATATGAAGGGAATTGCAAAAGGGGCGACCAAAGAGATTTTGGTGACTGCATGGGAGATATCACTACAAAAGAACAAGAAATTAGCACCTAAAATAGCACCGTATTTTAGTGCATTTGAGTTCATCAATTGGACACTTCTATCGGCACAAAAATCGACACAAAATGGCATGTACACTTTAGTGTCGAATTTTCCATTGACTTTAGCGTCGACTTTAGCATTGAATTTAGCACCAAAAAATCGGCACAAGAAATAGCACGTCCATTAGCACCTAGAATAGTGCCAAGAAATAGCATCGAAAATAACACCTAAATTAGTGTCCAATTTGGCTTCCAATTTTTCTTCCATGTCTACTCCCATTTTTGCTTCTAGTTTTGCTCTTGGTTTTGCTTCTAGTTTTGCTTCCAAGTTTGCTTCCAATTTTTCTTTGGACAGTTTTTCTTCCAGGTTTGCTTCCAATTTTGCTTCCAATTTTTCTTCCATTTTTTCTTCGAAGTTCCTTCCAATTTTTCTTCCAGGTTTGCTTCCATGTTTGCTTCCGATTTTGCTTCTAGTTTTGCTTCCGATTTTTCTTCTAGGTTTGCTTCCATATTTTCTTCCGATTTTTCTTCTGATTTTACTTCTAGGTTTGCTTTCGGTTTTACTTCCAATTTTTCTTCCAATTTTTCTTCCAATTTTTCTTCCAATTTTTCTTTCAAGTTTTCTTCCAGCTTTGCTTCCAATTTTGCTTCCAATTTTGCTTTCAATTTTGTTTCTAGTTTTTCTTCTAGGTTTTCTTCTAGTTTTGCTTCAAGTTTTTCTTCTAGGTTTGCTTCTAGTTTTGCTTCTGATTTTGCTTCCGATTTTTCTTCTAGTTTTTCATCTAGGTTTGCTTCTTGTTTTGCTTCCAATTTTGCTTCTAGGATTGTTTCTAGTTTGCTTCTAGTTTGCCTTCCATTGTTGCTTCCTTTTTTGGTTCTAAAAATGCTTCTTTTTTTGCTTCCATTTATTAATTTAATATGTTTTATTTCAATTTAATTAGTTAAATATATCATGCCTCTTAAATAACTCAAATGATTATAGAGTAAGTAAATTAAATAATATGTTTTATTTAAATTTAATTAGTTAAATGTATTGTGCCACTTAAATAACTCATATGATTATAGAGTAATTGATTTAATTATTTAACTCGTATGATTAAATAACAAGATAATTATTATAACATGATCATAATCTATAATTAAAACAAGTGAGTCAAATATCTATAATTTAATTGAATTTGACAACATCCATCTTGAGCAATAAATTAAAATCATCATATGTAATAAATATCCATCCAAAAATCATCAACCGCTTTTAATATATATAAATTGACAAGTCAATACTGATAAGATCGTCATCATATATAACTAAAACAAGTGAAAGTCAAATGTCATTGGATCAATAACATGTCAAAATTTTACATATCCAACAGTTGACATAAGTCAAAATGATACATGTACAAATGATATTGTTACCTATTTTTAGCTACAACTCAAAAAAGGTAGAGTTGAATTGCATTCAGTATTCAAAGGTACACAAGTGGTTACAAAAATTTTCTACTAAGTATTCATTACTGAAACAAATTTGATTACTCTTAAATTTTCAGTATTGTTATGCAACTAGTTGTAACAGAAAAATCATGAAATTGCATAATGTTTGTTGTTTTATTCATATTGTACAAACCAAAGTCCCACACAAGCCATGGGACTAACTTCATTTGATTTTCAAATCAAATAATGAATACAAAAACAAAAATGTATACAACTGGAATAACATAGGCATATGATAGAAGGTGATTCGTCATTGCATGGAATGACGAATTATTGTTACACTTGAAGTCTTTAGTTGGTGTGCCTCCGAATTGATCCAGCTCCAAGCTCTAGAAGAATTTGAAAGTATGATAAAAGGGTGGTGTTAGAGCAATGAAAAATCAGATCCTACCTCATGCCTACGTTACCAATAGAAATATAACACACATCCAAGTAGGCATTCATTAGATGATTTCATGGTTGAAAAGGCATAAAGATAAGAGGAAGCTTTCAACTTTAGTTATTTTGCTAACATGTTTGTTCACTATGCAAGAATAGGTTTATTATGTTTGTGATCATTTATCATCAGATATGTGGAGCAAAACAGGCTCCCACAAGGGTTGAGCCTGACATATCAAGAGGAAACTCTCTAATTACACATGAAAGTTATCAGATATTTAATTACAGTCATTAAAAGGATTGTTGTAACAAGAAATTTTTCATAGAAGCAACCTTTGAGTCATATGTGATGAAAATAGATTGAGAAAAACATTCTATTGCTCACTATTAAGAAGAACAATCAGAGACATGTTGAAAAGGAATCAACTGCACTTGTTATCTCAATTTTAGCTCTACTTTATGTTCATATTGCATTTACATAAAGTATGGATCCCCTTTACTCTGAAGGGAAAATGGAGTATGAAAAGTCATTAAGCTATTTCTGGTAACCCCATACATTCACATGAAAAGAATACTCAATAGATGCAAAAGAGCAGTCCTATAAATGCAATGAGTTGCTTCCATAAAGCCGATAAAGGTATAATCATGCTAATATAGTTGATAAACCAGCAAGCTTGTTAAATATAGTGGAATAGGAACAAGTGCACATTGTCAAGCTATAGGTAATGCAGATTAATATGTTCCTAAGATCAATCTGCCATCAGTAGTAAAATATGGTCATAAATGATGGTTACAGGCAAAAGAATGCATCTTTCAGAGGTTCAAGGGTGAGCAGGTACTATAAGGTATGATGCATAACTGAAGGGTAGTAGATCAAAGCATGAGAGGTACAAATTTCAAGTATTCAAGTTGCAGTCATCATCTATAGAGTGCTATCAAAAGAATGTTGATTTTCCATGAACAAATGTAAAGGAGAAGTTGTCATCAACAAGAATAAAATATGTAGCTTAAGACATTACCAATGTGTCATGTATTGAATATTGCAAAGGTCTATAGGAAGTGATAATGCAAAGAAACACAGTGCCAGTGATAATATAGTTAAATACCATTTATAGGATTATAGTTCTCAATGTTGCAAATGATGCAATACTACCCAAAGTATGATGACAGAGTTATAGGAGAGGAGTAAAGGTGTACTTTCATCAGTATACATCAAGTAAGCCTCAAATATCCATTACATAAGCAAAGAAAAGGAATGAATATTTAACTATGAGTTGTAGATTAAAAGCAACCATTATTGACTATACTCAATCAATTATACCAGCACCATATAACACTACATGGTTTATCTTTACCAATGAAAATAGTTTTAATATCATGTAAAAGTGATTGAACAGATGGAAAAGAGTGAAATACATGGCATAAAGTTTACAGTAGCAATCACATATTTGTATTTCCTTATGTTTTAGGATTGAAATTCATTATTATGGTGCATGGATATAGCTGTGTGTTCCCTCTTATAGAGCTCAAGTCGAGCTTGTTTGTTCACAAAAAAGTGGAGGAGGTTATGATAGTGACCAAGGGTTTCATTTTATTTTCTTTATATAATCAAAACCCAGAAAAAGCATGAGTCATAATACCCATAATGTCCAAATGCTAAACCTAGATTGAAGGAAGAGAGGTTTTTCATGAAAATGAATAGGAGAAACCCTCATGGATTATGAACAGGAGAAAAACCCTCATATATATTTCTGAGCATTGAAAAAACACCAAAGAAATCATGAGGTTGAGATTATGAAGCACAGAAAAGAGAGCCATGACTTCTAATAGCTAATGGATAATCTCGAGCAGAGGAGAATAAGAAAAATATACCAGAGGTTTTGGAAACCAATAAACCAATCTCATGCATCAAATGGAAAAATAAAGCCCATGACTGGTGAAAATAGAAATAAATAGAAATGGAGAAGGAAGAAAATACCCACTTTCATTCATGAAGACATAATGCAAAAAGAGGCTTTTCACTTCATTTCTTTCAGAGAAACAAAACTTAAAATCAAACAGCTTGTACAGGCTTATAAAAACCTTTGAAAATCTTGTAGGCTTGAATTGAGTTGAAATCCACAACTTAGAATAAAGTGCAATAGGTGAATACAACAAAATGGAGGCTCAAGGCTGACCATGGAAATTGTGGAAGTCCATAAATATTTTTTCACAGGAAATCAAGCTAGTATTATTTCATTATCTTGCCCTCAATGAGCTCAAATCGAGCTTTTATCAATAGAAAATAGCAAGCATGAGATACATAAATGTTGGAGAGCTTACCCGAGTTTTCATAGGAGAAGGTGTATTTAAAAGGTTGTTGTAAAATCTCCAAAGAACTCTTCAATGGTGGCCTTGAATTGATTTAAAATATCAATAGAAATACAGATATAAAAAAAAATTTCTTATGGCCACAACTTTAAAGCTTGAACTTTCTTTCAAAATGAAGAAATTCCTACATTTAATTCTCAGAAAACACTTACCATGCATTCTATGTGTGCATCTCCATCGAAATCTAGAAATAGTAGAAGAATGGAAAGCTTCGGGACTCCAAACCATATCTCATGGCGATGCGAAAGAAATATACTCTTGAAGCTTCTCAAGGATTGGAGTAAGGAATGAATATTGGATAAGGGTTTGAGTTTACCTAATTTGAGTGATGAGTGTTTTTTATTATGTTTTGAAGAAAAAATCATAATATGCATCCTTTGGTATTGACTATCAAAGTCAATAAGACCTAATAATTGTGGAGTGACCCATGACTTCATGGTGAAGTTTAATTTTTACATGCATATTGTATTATTAAGTGCAAAATGATGTTGCCTTAATTATTTTTTTAAGGGTTTGCTTACTATGATTTTGGCAAAAACAATGATAAGATTAAATAATAAAGTTAAATATTACTTTAATGTTTAATATGTAATGGATAAGGAAAAGATTATTACACATTAAATATTAAAATAATGAAGCTGATTATTTTTAATATTTAACCAAACAATTCTTCTTTTACCAAGATCATGCAAGAATCAAATAAAGTAAACTAAGGATACAACCATGCAAGGGCAAAATATTGAAAATAGTAAAAAAAAATTGCTCATGCACAAAGTGGAGCTTGAGTTTTCAGTTATTCAAGTCATGCAAATAGTGAGGTTTTCTTTCATTTCTACATCAGTTCATGAGGTATTTTGATCAGGCGCATGGAGATGTGGAGATTTCTAGATACAGAGTGCAGTTTGCTTCAGTTTTGGGCCATTTTTACAAGGATTTTCTCTTTCACTCGGATTTCACATTGGAGATGCATATATTTTCACTTGGAGTTAGCTTTCAATTCCACTTCTTGGCTGCTTTATGCATGCCTATATTGAATATATTGGAAAAATTTAGTCTTTTTCCTTTAGTTCTTGTTTTTCAACCTTTGCATTATGCAAAGGGAAATATCTTGTAACTCAACTTTTAGTTTCAAATGAATATATTCAGCACATTTTACAGTTATATTATTTTAGTTTTCTCCTTTTGTTGACTTAAGAATACATAGTTTACCTTCTTGTAACTAAGTTTATGTAGTAAATGATTGATCTGATGAAATTTAATATGTTTTATTATTCGAAACCTTTAAATTTTATCTCTTTCATTATTACAAATTCTTGAATGCAATCAAGTTTTAGGTCTTAGGTTGTGCATGCAGTTATCAATTTTAGGTTGTGAAACATCCATTTCCTTCTATAAAAGCTTAGTTAGCCTTCCTTCAATACATTTTTGTCATAAGATTGCAATTAATGAGTTGTGTAAGGTATTCCCAGAGTTCACAATTGTGAATTTATCTTCCATTAGATCATCATGTTCGGTGCAATCACCTCCTAGGATTGGTTTAGTTTTCATTTTCAGTCAAATATTTTTTCACCCTTTTCCTTCCAATTCATTAGTTTCTAGGAGAATAAAAAAGGAAGTTGGCCTAGAATCTGAAGGTTTACTTTCAAATAGGGTACCCACAACCTGAAAGTAATCCAATGTTACATGGGATTGCAGAGTTTTTCAAATTTGCATGCGGGTGCAAATCCCTGTGATAACAGATATAAGTAAAAATGATAAATTATGTAACTCAAATGGATACAAGTCAAGATGATACATGTCCAAATGATATAAGTTAAAATGATACATGTCAATATGATACAACTCAATAATATGGTACAATAGGCCGTGAAAATGATACATATGATAATAACCATGAAAAGAGGCATCATAACGATATATCAACAATGATCTATGATGAAGTCTATATGATCATGAATGTCATTGGTTACTACCAGCAACTATGCCATCATCATCATCACCATCGTCATCATCATCATCATCATCATCATCATCATTGTCATCAGCCTTAGTGTCTTCTGTATTTGTGTCATCATCATCCTCTTCCATGTGATCTGCACCAACAGAACCAATATTTTTTGGATCTATATCATGATGAGAATAATCTTGATCTTTTGGAAGACTCATGTTCTACCAAAAAAAACAATTAAAATGAAAATTTATTATTTATTTCATGCAATAATTTATTTTTATGTTATATATCTAATATTACAACATATGAGATGAAACCATAATCATATTAAATCATATCAAAGTGCACATATGATAATAAAATTTGAAAAAACTTACAGCTAATATGTCATTTGAATTATGTAAAACATGCAACAATTCTAATAAGTGTTAGTAAAGATCATAAAAAAAATTGTTATACAATTTAACTATCAACTATGAATTCTATTACATAACCTTAACTGCCAACCCTCTACATTTTGTGCTATATATGATTATGTTTGTCTCGAAGATCCTTTGAGAGTTAACTGGTCTATATATATTATTCTCCTATATTTCAAAAATGGATATTTTTCTAGGACATTTTGGCACTGTAATATGCTTCAAAGGTTCTTTTACAATTAACTAGTCTATATGTCCCTGTATTTGAGAGTTAACATTTATGGTTAAGTTTTATGTTTGTAAGCAAGCTATGACATGCAACAATACTTGAGCATACATAGAATAGTTCTTTAGGAAATTTTGTAGTTTGATTATACTATTTTTAAGTGATCTTTTCATGTATATAATCATATCATATTCATGTATGTTAATATAAGGCAACTATGGAGGTAGTTCAAAGAGATGGCCTTGGACTTTTTCCTCATCTTACAAAGTCTACAGGAATAGGAATAGGGATCGAATTTCGAGAGTCTAGTTTAAGTTTGAATTCAAGAAATGATAAAATTGTGAAGAATGGAATGGATTTTAATGTATCACTTGGGTTTCAAAATTTGTAGTTGCAGAGTGGTAACCCCAAAACACAAAATTATTCATTACTCCTTGTTGACATTGTGGTTATTAAGGATAAAGGGCCTAAAAATGCAACTAGGGTTATCTCCAAAGTATACACTGATGTTGCATACTCATTTAATGATGATGATGAAGATGAGGAAGTGAAACAAAAACCCAAGGCTAAGGTAAATGGAGGAGAATCAGGCATCTCCAAGGAAACCTTATGATCTAATAATTAGGAGATGACTAAAGAAGACCAGCATCAACAATATCAAGAATAACTTTCAAGGAGAAAGAATGAGGGGACTACAAGAAGATTGGTTGCAGGGGGCATTGGTACAGGAGATGGATATGGCTCTTCCAAGCCATCCACTGAGATGGTTTCCTACAAAAATGTGGATGATATCCCCATTTCTAGAGAGCTCATGATTCAAGTTGGTATAAAAAATGATGTTGTTCCGGTACCCATATATGGCATCATGGTTCCATTTCATTTAGCCACCATCAAGAGTGTTACAAGCCAAAAAGATGGAGGGAATTCTTATATAAGGATAATTTTCAATGTTCTAGGTATCGGCTTTAATGCCAACTACATGCCAACATTAAAATTCCCTAGAAGTATTTATGTTAAGGAAATTTCCTTTAGATCCAACGATTCAAAGAACATAAACCATGTGGTACAGATGATTAAATCCCACAAATGATCTCTAGCAATGAAAGAGTCTGAAAAGGAAAAGAGACCTACATTGGTGACTCGGGAGAAACTTCAGCTTTCAAAAACAAAGCCAATTAGGCTGGTAGACTTCTGGATCAGGCCAACATTTGGTGGAAGAGGAAGAAAGATGACTGGAACTCTAGAGGCCCACCATAATGGATTTCAGTATTCAGCCATGAGAGTAGAAGAGAGAGTCGATATCATGTATCAAAACATTCAACATGCATTCTTCCATCCAGTGGATTAGGAGATGATTTACTTTGCTTCATTTTCATTTGCATAACCATATCATGGTGAGAACCAAGAAGACCAAGGATGTCCAGTTTTATGTGGAGGTAATGGATGTGGTCCAAACTTTAGGAGGGGAAAGAAGGTCAATGTATGATCCTGATGAAATTGAGAAAAAACAACAAGAGAGGGACATGAAAAATAAAATCAATGCATAGTTTCAAGGATTTGTCAAGTGAGTAAGAGAGCTATGGTAGAAGCCTCATCTAAAATATTTTGAACTAGAGTTTGATATACCATTTAGAGAGCTTGGTTTTCATGGAGTTCCTTTCAAAGCCTCTACTTTTATTGTTTCTAGGGTAAACTATTTGGTAGAGTTGGTGGAATTACCTTTCTTAGTAATCACTATTAGTGATATTGAGATTATTAACCTTGAGAGAGTAGGACTTGGGTGAAAGGCATTTGGTGTGGCTATTGTTTTCAAAGAATTCAAGCGAGATGTACTCTGCATTGATTTCATTCCTCAATCTTCGCTTGATGGCATCAGTGAATGGTTGAACTCCATGGATATAAAGTATTATGAAAGTAGAATGAACTTGAATTGGTAGCCAATTTTGAAGACTATTACTGATGATCTAGATAAATTTATTGAAGATGGTGGTTGGGAATTTTTGAATATGGAAGCTAGTGATTCTCATTCTGATAATTCAAAAGAGTCAGATCAAGGATATGAACCCTCTAATGTAGAAAAGGAATCAAAATTAGATTTCATGTAGCCACCATCAAGAGTGTTACAAGCTAGCGAGATGGAAAAAATTCTTATATAAGGATAATTTTCAATGCTCCAAGTACCGACTTTAATGCCAACTACATGCCAACATTGAAATTCCCTAGCAGTATTTATGTTAAGAAACTTTCCTTTAGATCCAAGGATTCAAAGCATATCAACAATGTGGTGCAAAAGATTAAATCCCATAGATGATCTGTAGCAATGAAAGAGTTTGAAAAGGCAGAGAGAGATACACTGGTGACTTAGGAGAAACTCCAGCTTTCAAAAACAAGGCCAATTAGGCTAGAAAACTTGTGGATCAGGCCAACTTTTGGTGGAAGAGGAAGAAAGATGACTAGAACTCTAGAGGCCAACCATATCCTAAAAACTTTAACACTTCCAAGATACTAGAGACTAAATCAACTGTGAAATTAAGCTTATCAGCTAAACATACATGTTGAATATGTTCATTGGTTAGAATGAGGTGACACTAGAACTAATTTTAGGCCTACAATAAAATGGATGTGCAAATGACAAAGGTGTCATTCAGATATATTCATTTTCCTATTTTTTAAGATTTTTTTCTCTTTTTCTTGATCCTTTTATAGTGAAGCTCCAAGGAAACAACCACCTATTCTTTCAATGCAATATTCACTACATTTCTTATGATTCAAGAGGTTGAAAAGAACCCCATCAAATTTTATTTCTCTTGAATCTCAATTCTTGATAAGATCGTAGCTTGTGAAGTGATGATAAAAACATTACCATTCTTGAATTTGAATCCACAAAATGGTTTCAATAAAGAACTTAGTAAGACATATAAACACTAGAACACAGGATTAAAACTCAGATTTTAAAAATAATAAATCTAGCTCAATCTAGAAAAAAATAAAATGAGTGGGGAATGACCACAGTGAAACAAAAAAAATGCATATGAAAGTATACACATGAATAAAACATAGATACACAATGACAAAATAAAGAAGGGAAACTTACATGCAACATAGACATATATCAGAGAGAAACTACATAAATTGTGCCATTATAGAAAATCAATACAATATGATATTATGATCCAAAACCGGGCCCTGGTTTCCCTTATTATATGGGAAGTGACAAGCTACATGCCCATTCATGAAAAGTTGTCTTTTCCTAACACTAACTAATTGTGATGTGTTAAACATAAGAAAATTAATTTAAAGAAACAATTCTAACTGGCAACACTTTCTCTGTTAGTCATCATAGAGAACCCATGGCTTCTTAGGATGTAGTGGCATTCTCTTCTCCATGATGAAGTGCCTGATCAGCCTATGTGTCTTGATGCAAAGTTTCTTTCTCCACACTTAGGGCCCTTCTGTTTCTAGTAATGAATAGGTGCATTTCTGATCTATGCTTGATGTAATCCTCTCTAATGTGAATGTCAATGTTCAACAATGAATCCCTCATATTGTACTCCAGATACATGATTCCTTCAAGTTGTTTATGAGCATTATCCAATAACTTTTCCTCATCATTTATTATCTCAATTTCTTGTGGTAATATCTCAAACAACTCATCCTTCCATTGATCCTTTTCTTTAATTCCCCCATCATCAAAGAACATAGGAAATGGGATATCTAATGGTTTCTCAAATTCATTGAGATTGGCCTTGATTCTAATATGAAACTCCTCATGTTGATTGACTAATTCATTATATATATGGAGTATTTGTTCATCCATGACTTCCATCCTGACCAATTCTTCTTTCTTTTCTTCCACCCTTTCTTGTAGCTTCCCATGTTCTTGATAATTTGAGTGTAGCTTTTCAAAGAGGTCCCAATATTGATCAACCTGAGTTATTACTTTCTCAAATATCCTTTTGATCATCTTAGAAGCCATCTTAAATTTAGTATTTTTTATTTTTCTCTCTAGTTCATTGCATTTCTTCTAAGCTTTCTCATGACACTACTTCCAATACATAAAATTTTCCATTGCATCTAACACATTTTTTTCACAATCCACCCATGGAGAAAAATCTCTAATGAAGAAGAAGAGGTCGATTTGTCTTTGTAACTAGCTACCTCCTTCCTTATATTTTCATTATCCTTCACCAACTTTTCAATTTGGGATTTATTGAATTTTTCTAAATTTATGTTCAATTCTATAGTTTCAATGGGATTAGTATCCCCAACTCTATGCACCATGAGATGTATAAATACTTGACTTGGATTGTTGATAGTAGTAGGTCTCTTATCTTGAGGGTATAGTGACCAAATCAACAATGTAGATTCATCCGGGTTGTAACCTGATCTTGAATACATTTTATCACTAGACTTTTTTGGTTAGATGCAATGTTTTATCCCCTCTCTTCTTGAAGCTATCAAACACTATAGCAGAACTAATATCCCACCAGGAAAAATCAAGACCCCAACTTCTTGAAGTAGTTCTCTTCCTCTCTCAAGTGTAATGGATTCTAGCTCCTTATCTACTTATTTCCTTAACTCTTCTAAGGAAATTTCCTCTTGCTCAAGAGTGAAATGCTTCATTCTTTTCCTCACTATTCTACCCTTGTGCTCATAAAAAAATAAGTTGAATTTTGAAGTTTTGAAACAATCACTATCTGAAATAATTTTTTGTCTAGCCCTAACTCTTACATCATCGGAAACTTCATTCGATGTTTCAAACTTGACAATGTTTTGTTCTTTGGGTGGCTCATATTTTGTGAAAACTAGTGCACTTATCTATTCAATTTCATCTTCCTCCTCATCACTATCTTCTTCATCCCTTTCTCCACTTATGTTGGTATCAACATAAAAATTGACCTATGGAGTGGGTTGTGAGGGTATGTAACTGAGGGGTTCCATCTCCTCAGCATGCCTTCTAGAGCTAGTTTCCACATGTGCCTCAAAGATCATAGAAGGCACATATTTGGTTAGTTATTCTTCATTATTGATCAATTTTTCAACCCTTTCTAGATCATCCTGTATACGGTTGAATGCCCTTATATATGAAGGATTATTTTTCCTTTTTCAATCCTCAGCTATCACGACCTTATTGTATTTGGCAATCCTTTGTATTGTTACAATTTTATCACAATTCCTAATAACATCATCGACTGATAATTGATGCAATACTCAGATAGCCCTTGTGACAACCTTGCTCTATTGATATTTTTTTCTGAATCAAATCTCTTTCCTTCATTTCCCAACAATAGACTATAATGTGTTGGTTTCTTGTCAATCTCCTCATACCCTTCACTAGAGACAACTGTAAAGTCCCTGAAGCACAGTGTACTTGGCATAATTGAATGCTTGTTGTTCCCCTTAAGATTCTTAGCATTTGATTTAGCTAATTTCCTTACAATTTCCAAATAAGCTACTCTATCTAGAACAGTCTTTGGTAACAAGTATGTAGCTTCTTCAAACCTGTATGCTCTAATTACAGTACAATCAAAATAAGTATACCAATCTCCCTAATTGTGGTTCACTTTCCTTCTGGGATCCTTTTCCTTAGATCTAAGGAAAATGTGTACCTCGGGAGACAAGTTATAATCACATGGATATCCTAATAATTTCAGCAAGGGTTTAACAAAATATTCTTAAAAATACAGATAATGGGATCCTTCACATTTATTGCCCCATATTAGTTTCCGCATCTGAATTAGTTTAAAGTTTCCATCCTCATATGTGTATCTTATCCTTAGATCCTCTCCCCAAAACCCTCTAGCTTCCCCTTCATACAAAATCAAATGCATGAACAAAGAATAATGCTTGAAATTAATATAATAACTATTTTTTTTTATTTTCTCCAATCCTTGATTTAAAACATTGGCTAGGTAGCCAACATAATCAAATGACCTTGTGTCTCTACTTTGTACATATTTTTCTAACACCATCGGGGCTAATGACATAAGAGGTGGGACCTCCACTCCCAATACTTTTCCTATAGTATAATATGTGTACTGAAATTATTGCGTGAACAATTCCTCATGAAAGGGAGGATGCTCATTGTGAGAAAATTTTCTAAGTTGATTTACATCTTCTTTGGGCCTATGTAGGGGAAACTTCCATCTTTTGTAACTAGTATCCATGTGGTGGGATTTTATTATTAGGTCCTTCATTGTGAATGAGAGGTGCATACTACAATCTAATTGGAAAACAATAGAAATAAATTCTCTGGGGATGATAATGAATACAGACCCATCCTATAGCTGAATTGATTATCTCCTAGGGTTATGTTTGTTAGCTAGTGCTTTGATCAATTCCATGTCTATAAATACATTAAGCACAACTAGTTTTCCTAGGTTCATTCTCCAAGGATTACACACGGGTTGGAACCTATACTATTTTATGTAGTGATACATGAACAATTCATACCCTCTCTGTGGTGTCCACACATCCCCTAGGTCTTTCTGTTTATCTCATAGTTTTTCCATGGAAGGATTTAACTATGCACTCCTCTTGGGCCTTGGCCCCAACCTAGGACACTCATCTATTAAATCTTGATTCAAGAGTCTAGCCTCTATTTTTCAATTTTTAGTCTTTGGTGTCCCAGAGCTTTCCTCCATTATTGTGAGAACCCTAGCTTCTTCTTACAGTTCTTTTTATTTCTAAAAAACCTTATAACTGGGATCAATATACTTACTTGTGTCAACTTGCTTTCGTTGACCTTCCTTTTCTCTGCTCCCACTTTCTATGAGCTTCTTAAAATTTTATGAAAAAATGTGATCAGTTTGAGGTATATTTTTCTCAACTTCGGTTCATTAATGCCCCACTTGCTCTCAATCTTTTCATTGGGGAGAACATTTAATTTGAATATCTCCTTGATATCTCAGGCTATCAAATCACTCAAAAGCAATCATTATCATTGTATCAGTGTGTTGAAATGCACAAGACAACTGAGGGGGGCGGGTGAATCAGTTGTAACAAATTCTTCACTTCTTAACTTAATCAATTCCACTTTATCTCCAATCTATTATTAAGTGTGAAAATGAAATGCAGATAATAGAAACACAACACCAGAGACACCAGATTTATGTGGAAAACCTTAATGAGGGAAAAACCATCTGTGAGGATTAACTCACAATATATTAGTAATGTAATACCAGATACAAAGGCTCACTACCCAGATTAAGGGCTCACTGCCTTAGGACCCACTATCCAGAAAGAGAGGCTCACTGCCTACAAAAAAATACAAAGAAATAGATAAAGATCCACCACTATCAGTTCCACACACTTCGCCACTTGATCAAAAGATTATGAATACAATGAAGAACTGATGCCACAATTTTCTCACCACACTCTACTTTTCGCACTTGTTCGCACACTCTTCTCTTTCTTGAATCGAATGATGGATGGATATGAAATTTGCTACAACTTAACTTGTATTTATATCATCTTCAACCTCAGGAATACTCTCCAAGGTCGGCTATACAATTTCATCTACAAATTCAAACTAGGTCGGCTACTCAACATTCCTATGGTGGATAAGAATGTGAGGGGACCAAATACATATTTAATTTAGAACCCAAATAACATCTTGAAGCTTGCACACACTTCCTTAAGTTGATGAAAAATCCAAAAGTAATGTGTAGACACCAAGTCGACAAAACCTAATGAAAACACCAATGATATTTTAAGTACACACATCTCCATCAAGATAAACATACGTGGATTTCTCAACACACTTCACCAGTCATTTTACCATCTCTGAGAACAACTTAGATACATCTACAACAAATTCAACAAATTTCATTCACAGAGAACACTTCACCAGTTCAACTGGGACAACTAGCAAAAACACAAACACTCTGGAGCAGGTCTTCCAGAGCCCCAAACCACAAGAAATTTTTTTAGAACACAGAAACCATCAGAAATAGTCATCTCCTAGATCCGCAAGATCTAAAACCAAATATTAGAAGACTGCAGGGCCAAAACATTTCTCCTAGTCCACAAACAAATAGTTCTGGCAAACCAGTTCACAAACCGGTGAACATATCTTCTTCTCTTTAGCAAACCAAAAGCTGAAACTCAGTATATATGATTCGTTAAATCTTGTGAACATACCTATAGATCTACATAGGCATAGGATTAACACAAAAGAAATGTGGACCGCAATACTGGAGTACACACAAAACACACTTTTAATCCTACTTTCATTATTTCTCAAATTTTCTCAAAAGCACTTGTAAAATACACAAATCTATGTTGACATCAATGACAACATTAATGACAACACCACCAAACACATCCATACTTGCAACACGACGGAACTATGATTTTACTCTATTAGATATCCATATTTCCCATCGAAGCGAATGTATGTGATTGTTTTTACTTCGGGGCATCGACAAGATATCAGATGATGTCTCCCTGATACCACTTAGTCTCTCTAGTTTCATACCTTAGGTGTGTAATTAATCACTTATGACATTCTTTGTGTTATCATCTCATCAGGGAATTTTTTTTTATATTTTGTCGATAGCAACCATTCCTCTTGATACCTTTTACTTTTGTTAGTTCATCATTGTATCAGGAAAACTGTGCTTTTTTTCATCCCAATAGGTTTGTGTCTCACTGATACCATTGTGAACTTTATTAATAACTATCTTCATCATGTCATTGTATCGGTCCATCGGTGAGACAACATGTCATCTTTCCCTAATATACTTTGGTGTCTCTGATATGCTTTGCTCGGGTTATCAGGGAGACAACAGGATGTGTTATGGTGATATTTATTTCTTACTCTAATGAATCAAACCTTGTTAGCTGCGTATTCCTCATTGACTTGCTCATTCGGTCACCAGTCACTTAAGTCATGACTTAACTCATTAGAAACATATCTTTACCAACCCCCTTGCATATTTTTGTCAGTCACTCAGTGTTATACCTCCCCATTTAATTTTTCCTAAGTTGGGCTCATTATTATTTTTGAATTGATTGTGATGTCTACCTAATGGGTTATAATCTCCTTAATGTAGTCATGACCCCGCTTTTAAAACTAACATTAATTGCATTTGCAGAAATCATTCCCATCTGATTTGAAGCTTGCATCTCAGTTGTTGCTCGTAAACCCTGTAGGATTTGAATATTGATCTCTAAAATGATGTGAGGTTGGTGAATGTTTGACACGTCTTCACCCATAGTGTTGAGGGTAAATCTTCGTCGTATATCATACACCTCACACAACTTAGATAGGTACTCTCCAAAAGCTTGTGAGGTCTATGAATGATGGACACATGAACTATTTCATTCACTTGGGAAAGGAGGTCGAGCCGACAGGAGAGGATGATATGGTCTCTAGTCAGCAAGTTTTCATTGGATGATGAGGTAATAAATGAAGACAAATAAAATTCAAACCATGTTGACTTGATCTTGACCGTTCTTTATGCCATATTGGAAATAGATCGATGATTGCTATTCAAAATTGGATGCATGGCTAATTGAATCATTTTCTTCGCGCGAGCGAGTGCATGGTGGATAGGACACTTGTAGCCACTATTTGTTTTACATTAGAACACATAACAACTTATTTTCCTCACACAATTTAGGATTGCAAGTAAATTCAAAGCCTTTAGGAGATCATGGGAAGTATTTCAAGCTACAACTCGGACAAATTAGGGTTTCCTATGAACAAAAAATTTGTAAGTCAAATTACAAGCTTTATCTTTTAAACAATCTTGATTTAAGGTAGGTTTTTGCTTCTTTCTTTCAAATTGGATTAGCTTGCATGTTTTAATTTCTTTATTTTTCTTTAAAATTGTGCATAAGTGTGGTCTTTTGTTGTGCTTCAAAATTTGTATATCCAATTTGCAGTAGTTGTTAATTAAGCACTAGGTATTGAGCTATCCTGCATTGAAACCCTAGCCTACTTTGAACCTACCTAATTTTCCATTCCTCTCAAAGCCCAAGGGTATGGTTTTGAAACCCCAACTAGGTCACTCTCTCAGGATATTATTGACTAGCTCAAACCCTCGACAAGTAAGAAAGATCAGGGGTAGGTAATTTTTTATGGTCCTAAGATTTATGAGGGGTTGTTGGATAAGCAACACCATATCAAGGATGCTAAAATACCTTTCACTAGATCGGCCATGTTCAAGAATTGGTTTCAAAATATAAATTGTGGAGTTCCCACTTGTAATACCTAGAGATTACACATGGGAAAACTTATGGTCCCAAATATCTATATGGATGTGGACTTACTGAAAGACATTGTAGCAAGGTATGACCCCATTTCTAGGGTAATTAGGGAATTTGATGGTGCTAAAATGGTCAAGATTACCAGAGAAGAAATTGTTAAAGTCTTTGACTTGTCTGAGTGGAATGAAGACATGATCCCTATTGACCTAGATATTTTTAGGAAAGAGTATGGAAATACCAAGGTCTTTTCCAGAACCACAATGTTGCCAATACATATTTCTACCATAGGATATGGAAAAAATAAGAGATAAATAAAGACTGGAAAAGATGAGAGGGAAACTTTCCCTATGAAATAATTTGCTAACTACTTTAAGAAGACCTTTTATTCATTATGCCAAATCATTTTTTGATCCACTAGAATATATTTTACTTGGTAGAGCATATGCACAAGGATTTGGTTTCTCTTAAGGAAGGGAAGAATTGGGTTCAATTCTAGTTTTACTCCCTATTATTGCATATGTTTCTATACAAATGAAGGAAATACTTTGGCAAAGATATGTCATTGAAGACAAAAGAGGATGGTCTTGAGTTGTCGATTCAGTGTTGGACTAGGATTCTGGACAGACATGATAAAAAATTTGATTATGTGGTATTTCACAATGTGTTTTCCTCCAAGCTGAGGAGATCCTTGATTCATGATCCACCAAGACCTATGGAAAGGAGGCTTGAATTGCAGATAACTCATAATTGGGAAGATATCATTCCCTATCCAGATACAACTATATTTAGGGTATATGGGACACCTAGCAATCCTTATGTGCTACCAAGGGATGTATCAAGGCAAGGATAAGGACTAGTGTATTTGTACATAACTTCTACTACCCTAAAGATGTTATCAGTTATATTTTGGATTTCAAGGTGCAAGAGGAAAAGAAGGCCATGTATATTGCCTTCAAAAATATGGTTGAGAATGCCATGAAGTCTGATCCTAGATATGACCCTTTTCCAAATATCAAGAGAGAATGAGCAAGAGTACAATATGTTTTGGAAAAATTTGAACGTGTTGTGGGTGTATTAAGAAAGGAAAGAAAAATTGAGGATAAGGGGAAGTAATTGTAAGTAGAAGAGGGGCCATTTGCACATGAAGAGGAAATACCTTCCTATGAACCTCCAAAAAAGATCAAAATATATTCTAGGAGGAAGGAGATTGTTAAGAAACAATAGACATTGCCAACCCCTACTACCTCAAAAGGGTCAAGGGTAGCTTCTCCAGCTAGGTCAGTTTCATCACCTCCTAGACAAGCTTTTCCTATTGTTATTGAGATTGATTCACCCCCAAAATGCCCTTCTCCATTAGAGTAGCCACCAGCCAAGAAGCAAAACTTTGAGGTGAGAAAAATTGTTGACTACCTAGACACCGAGGAAGAATAAATATTAATCACTCTTGAGAAGATGTAATAGGGAACCCCTTCTCCTCCAAGAAAATTTGTACCATATACCATAGAAAGAAGCCTCGGATTGGGAAAAGGGGAGTTGAGTGGCACAAGCTACTTTAATGACTTGATACATGTGTAGACACATAAAAATGACCTAGGCCTACAAGCACTATCTTACCACTTTTCGTCCTAGCATAATTATGACAATTTAATTATGTTTCTAACCCACCTTCAACTATTAATTAAATAATTATTTAATTAATTCATGATTTTCTATTCTTCATGATTATTAAATAAATAGATCTTATTTATTTATTTAATGCGTCACTAATTATCAAAGTCTGCTCATAATTAAATAAAGTTCTCAATTTATTTAATTAATCTTTATCATTTATGTCTTCTTGATTATTAAATAAATATATTTTAATTTATTTATTTAATATGTCACTAATTCCCAAATCCTCTTTTAATTAAATAGATTTATTAGTTTTTTTAATTAATTAACTACCTCTTCTAAATTAAATAATTATTCCTAATTATTTAATTGCCTTATTTGACATTTCCCTCATTTAAAATAAAACAATTTATTTAAAAATTACTTCACATGGTTAACTACTTCTTCTTTTAGTAAATAATCTTAAATCAATTATTTACTATCTCACAAAATCCATATTTTGAATTAATTTTAATTCAAAATGGAAATATTCTTCTACAAATCAAGTAATTGCTAAAATTATTGATTTTCTAAATCTCATCTTCTTATCTTTTGATTTTTACTAATTTTCATCTCACTATCACATTCATTCTCCATCCTTGATTTAATTTCTTTAAATTAAATATTGTGCACTCATTTGGGAATTTTAACCTAACCCTAATTGAGAGTTTCCATTTTTAATCTTGACCATTGATTCTAGGGAATTTTCTCAATCTCTCATCTCATCCATCCATTCAAAATTGCATTTTCTATAAAATGTCAATTTTGTTCTCATTTCAACAATCTTGAATCTCTTAATATCTGGAAATCTTGAATCTCTTAATATCTTGAAATCTTGAATTTCTTAATATTTTGGAGTTCTTGTTTAATTTTAATATCTCTTGCATTCTAGTATTGTCATTTCAATTATTTGCATTTAGAATTTAGTTTCTAGTGCATAGCAATAGAATAGAAATCCTTCAAAATTGTGCTTAGGGCTATTCAATATAGAGTTTGCTCATCACAAAGATGAGGGCACACTCATTATCACAGGAAGCTAGAAGGTGCAATGGAATTCAGCCATGGAGAAGGAAGGATTGGGTGAGAGCTTTCTTATTCGTTCCTCTACTTTGTTTCCCTATGCATTTCATTGATTTTGTGGATTTAATTGATATATTATATGATGCTAACCAATCTTATGATGCAGAAAAATCCTCAATTACAACATGAAGCTTGTAAGGAATTTATGGAGGATGACTCTTTTATTAAAATAAGAGCATTTTGAGATTTTTCTTGGAGGGCTAAGGTTCCAATTTATGTTGAGAATGTAGCTAGGGAGAGGAGTTTACATCTTGAACTCCATGAGAATGTTATCCAAGAAAATGTAATGAAAGCCATGAAGAAGGAATTTCAAAGTATTACAACTAAGGAAGGAAGGGCACTTGTGCAAAAAAGTGGATCTCTATTATTGCTCGAATGGGACATTGTTGATGCTATTGTATTGGATACCATAAGAAGAGTTGAAAGGCTATTATTTCAAAATGAAGAAGAAGCTAGGTTGGCAATCAATGGATCAACATTTAGTGAATAATGGGATGCCTTGTCCATTTGGTCATTGTCTACGAGATCTAGGAAACCAGTTGTGGTAGAACCAACTAACTTAAGTGGACAATTGGTTATAAGAAGAGTTGATGACACTCCATCTCTAGAGGCAGTAGAAATGACAATGAATGTTGCCAAGTTTTCCAAAGCAAATGTAGAAAGTTTAACTACTTAAAGAGAATCATTCAGAGGATAGTTTAATCATCTTTTGGTTGAATATGATAAGATTCAATAGAGAGTTGTTGAGTTGGAAACAAAGCTAGCACTATGGAAAGGACAAGTGGAGATGTTGAATTCTTAAGGAAAAACTAGCTCAATCCAAGATGCATCGCCTATTCTAGTGGAACATTCCCAACCATCTCCTTTTTTAGAACAACCCATGACCATAATACCATACAACTTGGGCCAAGAGCCACATGCAAGTGATGATTTTATAAAGGGGAAACTACTTCAACAAGTTGAGGTACATAAGAAATTTCTTGAGGAAACTCAAAATACAATGTATGAGAACAATGCTCATATTGTTCATGCAATACTCAAAAATATGAACAAGAGGATTCAAAAAATTAAATATTGTTCATGCAAATTACTCTTCAATGTTATAAGCAATAAGGTTGTCCTAGAGGGATATGGATATAGCTATCCCAATCTTGGATAAGTGGATTCCAAGGGCTGGTGATTTGGAATTAATGGTGGTGGGGGCTAAATAGAAGGAAAATAGATACCCCAGACTGATCTCAACCTACAAATATGTCGATGGAATTAAGGAACAAATGTTGTTACATGGATATGTCAATCCATTGGAGCAGAGGATTAGAAAATTAAAGGTTAAGTATGATGAGGCAGATTTGACATTACTGTCGGATATCCGACATATATATGATGAGGTAAAGCCTCTAAAGGTGTGGAAGGACCAAATGGATACTAGTATTGCCTCATAGGCAGTTTTTATTTGTGAACATGTTGATATTGCTATATTGAAGGATTCTCTACAGAAATTGTCTTTCATTATCAGATTTTTAGAGGATTTTGATAAAGAGTCAACTTCAGTGATTGTGAAATATGCTCCATATAGAATAAATATGGATGAAATCGTTAATTTCAATTGGTCATCTACTGATGAATATGAACAATGGAAAAGTATTTTTATTGATGAATTGGATTTATGAGCACAAAGGCATAGTACACATACATTTGGTCAAGTATAATATAGGTTTGGCCTAAGAAATTGAAATGCATAAATGATGTGTCTCTTATAGCAAACACCATAGGCAGAGATCGATCATTGATAATTTGAATGCTAGTTTGGGTTGACCTTTCTTTCTCTTTCATATTTTTTCTTTAGCTCAAGGAACGAATATTTTGCAATGGTTAGAAGATTCTTCTCTCCAATAGAATACCTTCTGGAAGGCAGGTCCATTTTCTTCATCGAATAGAAATATTTCACCTCACTTTTTCCCTCCATTTTGAAGATGTAAATTGTTGGTTAACATATTTGTCACTTTAATTTTATACTCCTTGCCCACATCAATGACAAACATACCAACAACTAAGTCACTTGCAATGATTGTTGCAAGTGCTCTTTTCTTATTTTACAAGGCGCAACTGCCTTTGAATGGTTTGCAATGAATGAGAAATATAGGGTATTCTTTTAATCAAAAATTTAAAAAGGAAGACTAACAACTATGCATAACCATGATATAAATGCAGATGATTAACTTCAAAATGAAGTGAATGTAGACAAATGACATAGTTCACCTATTACACCCATGAATAATAGCATATTAAATAAAATACAGTCATACCTCCCTCAACACATACCAAACATAGGTAGGATATGCATCTGGCACTTCAAATTTAGCCATACATGATAGAGACAATTTGAAGGTTGAATACAAGTTAACATAGGAAAAATTGGAATCAAAGAAAACATTTTATAGACACATAGCTCTGAAAACATATTTCATTTCCTCAATCTAAAAAGATCAAAGTCTTTAATAATTTCCTTTGCACATATGCTGAGTTAAGAGAATTACAACCGATTACAAATTAATAGAAAACACAATTTTCTCCCCTTTCCTCCCTATTTCCTCAAATGACAGAAAAAGGCCCCTAAATAATAGCCTTCGATGAGTTTTTAAAGGTCCTTCATTTTTTGGTCCCATAACTGTTTCTTGGGAATATTATAGCAAGTGAAATTCACTTTTCATCTTCCCGTGGAAAAACTATTTCTTTGAAAAAATCAATTTCACCCTTTCTTTTAAAACAAAGATGAGAAAAACTTTGGTGACCTTTGACATTTCATGTTACTTATCCCATCTTCTATTTCTTATTCATATTTAGAAAATATAGTGAGACTCCTAAATATACCTTTAGACTAGACTTTAATTACACCCTATATTTCATGAGTGAATGATTTATAGCCACAAACATTATAGTAGGATCATGAAAATATACTCCACATATGTTGTAGGCTTTAAGGTGAAACTCAAACAATATTTCAACTCCCCATACTCCATGTATTTTCATAATACCACCTTCATGATCACAGTTCATAATAGGAGAAACTCAAAAATCCACAATTACAAAAACCATTCAATTTATACCCTCAGCAAGAACCTTGGGATTCTTAAGTTCTTTCATTATCTTATAAAGCCTGTCAAATATAAAATTCGGACCATAGCTTCACAAAATGGGGTAAGACATTGCATGACTTGAATTTGAGTTTTAATATCTACAAAATCTCTTAGCCACACTGCTTTGGGAATCTAGAGACAATTGAAGCACTTCCTCTTGGAAAATACATCCAACTCTTCCTTCAATATCTTTCAAGCTCGTTTCTCTTGGCTTAATATCTTTAGCAGCTTCAACTACAACCTTTCACTATTTTGTCTCATCAGTCTCAGAAGGTGAAATACCAAATTCATTAAGATTTTCTTGTGTTGTACCTAAAGATAGATTAGGCATTTGAGAATTCCCACAAATTAATATGAAACTTCCACGGGAAATTGGTGCTTTTGTCAAATTATGAGCATATAGTGTTCATTTTATGACCTCTTAAAGTTGCAATGTACAAAGGGTGCCTCTGTTTGAAATCATAACTCACAATCATTAAATTTTGAGGATACATTCCTGCAAGGTCTCGAAAATGATGAATACTGCATAAAACTTGTGCATGATTTAGAACCATTAAATACCACAACATTGGTCTTGATTCCTCCTACAGTAAAGAAAAAGGAAATATGAAGCTCCAACTAAAGCTCAATCACTGGCTTCTCTTGATTTTAGGATATGAAGAAACTATGTGCAATTTCATACATCATAAGGTGTTGAAATCTTATTTTCTTTGTTACAAGACCCTATCTTTCTTTTTGGATGCTAGTATAGAACAGAGTGCTACATAAATTTCAATGACTGAGTTTCTCTGGGAATAAATAATACTAATATTTTGGTGGTGAAGACACAAACATGATAATGGAAAACATCCAGTTAATCAAATAGTCTTCAAATTTGAAAGGAGCTTATACATAACCAGAGTCCCTTACCAAGTTATTCTCGACCAAGGTCTCCAGTTTATATTTCTGATACTTTTCTCATTGGTCTCCATGATTATGCACTCCATTCTCTCAAAAATCTTCATTGTCTTCAAGATTCCCTTTGTCATGAACTATATCAATGCTTTGTCTTATTTGTGGAATATATCTAAAATCCCTACAAACAAAATTAGAAACTGTTCCATATTGATATGGATCCCCAACTACTTTCACCCCCCAATATCTCTTCAAGGTCCTCAATAGATGTATTTGAATCAACATCATAAATACCCACAAAGTCACTCTTATCATGCCAAAATTAAAACAAGTGTTGCATTCATTATTCTAGCGGCAATGATAACATTACATATCTACAAGAAGACAACTATGGTAGAGCTGAGATCACTCTAATTTTGTAGACTTGATAATAGACTCATCATTATAAGCAAGGTTGACATGATACCCCTTGACTAGTTGAATTATTTCTCTCCAATCATTGCCAGGTCACCTCTCTTCATATAGTGAATGTCCAGATCCAATGCACATTCCTTAAGCACTTCTATGTATATATCTCCATCTGAATTCTCTTCACAATCATCAGAATGACAAACATTTCATCTATATTTTTATGTAGCATCATTGCTTGTCCTTTATAATACCATATCTCAAAAAACTGATAAATTTACACCTATAACTGCTTCAACCTAAACCTTCTTTAAAGCTTTTTAACAAATCCACTTTGTGCATATCCTATGATCATTGCATTATATGAGACTACCTTCAAAATATTCTACAATTAGTTCACGTGACTTATCTATGCTTCCACATGTTCGTGTATGTCTACCAAGACATTCCAACAGTAGCACTATCATACAAACATGACAACATAACTGCCAAAAAAAAATTCTTGAAATTTTTTAAGGCTTCAATAACAAATCCATGTCGTGCATATCCTCATTCCAAAACTTCCAATTTGACAAAGGCTATGAGGATGTTGAAAGATTTATGAACATTGGATCTATCCCAGAGAATGGTATTTTCTTGCAAGTTTAGAAAAACGTTTTCAATAATCCCATTTATAAACTTCTGTGCTCAATGCATTGCACGTACATGTTTGTTAGAGAATTTCAAATCATAGTATTTGATGCCTTAATATGCCCACATTTGACCGAAGGCTTTCACTATTTGGTACGGGTTTGGAAGTCGGACATTTTATGAACCTTGGAACCATTTTCTATGAGTTAGGGATTTTTAGAAACTCTCGACACCCTGACGTAGTGATGAGTCGAGCATTTGTGGAGTTTTAAAACTAGTAAAATTTCTGAAAGTGAAGGGGGTCCCTCCTAAAGTTAATAAAGTCACCAAAGTACTTCGTTTAATAAAAAAATTTGTCCTCTATGTTGCATGACTTCATAAGAATAATGCATTCGCCTAGATTTTATAAACTTTGGGAGGATATAAATGCTTCACCAAAGAATTTATCCCATGAATAAACTTGGGACCCCAAAACGGAAAACTCCGCAACTTTCAAACAACAGCTCCATTTTGAGTGAAATTTGAACAATAGGATAATTAGACATCGAGGAGAAAAACCTAGGAATTTTTTAATTTCCGCTAATCCGAGAATTAGAATTTAGCCATATTTGTGAATCATCGACTGAAAAAATGAAACTAAAAATCTTGCAAACAATGAGGCATCTGAGCATGAAAACTTGCTAGATTGGGTGGAGTGGGGATAGAATCATACCTATAAGAGAATTTTGTACTAGTTCACATAGATTTTGAAAATTAATTGTTTTCATCATTTGGCAGGCTCAAAGGCATGTAAGGGAATGCATCAAAAATTTGAAATTTTTTGAGTTCAAATTTGGGGTAACATTGGCTCTGATTGGGGACTATATTTCTTGGTGAAATGCAAAGAACTCCAAAATCATTGGGGCAGACCAATCCAATTCCATTGGGTACGGAGTCAAAAAAAACTAGGAGAACAGGGTGCTACTTGCAGAAGGGTGGAGGGGAGATAGACCAAAAATGAGCAACCCAAAAATGGGACAAAACGAAAAAGGAAACAAAGCAACCAACACAACAAAACCCCTAAGTATATACATGGTCATAAGACCCCAACTCAAAGCATACCCAAAACTAATCATGCAAAGCCATTTCCGAGTTGTGAAAAATTAATGCCTAAGTGAAAAAGAGAGGAATACCCTTGAAGCACTTGCAAACTCATACATATCATGTGAATCCAATGGAGATTCAGCTTATATGAAAATATCTTAGATAGCAACATGCAACCAAAAATCCATTTTTCATCATATACCTCTTCTGTATAACTTGTCACAACTCCTTGCTTTATTTTTGGCTCAGAAGGATCATCCAAAAATATAACCTTGCTTTCCCCTATAACAACCAATTTATCTGACTCATCCTCTTCAAGAACCAATTCTTTTTCAACTAAGGTCTACAGACAGGGCATAACGATTTAATTTTCGAGTAGACAACCATTTGTAGAGGGCTTTGGAATGCCCACTATTTGTGGAGGATTATTTCCCATTTGCTCATGACAAATGAAAACATCTTCAATATTCATCTAAACTCCTTCTTGCATGATCATGTCATTATTTTCAGAACCATTATTAAGAAAACATACCTCCAGTTTACCTTTATCGGGAGGAGAGAACAAGTATTCAAATAATTCAAAGAGGGGATTATCTCTAACCTTTGAAATTTCACCATACTTTGTTGGCACATACAACGAATTGAATCTACTCCAACTATTGTCTCTTTCAAACCTATTCAATTGCTCCTCCATCTTAATTTCTGCCATGATATTTTTTTTAATTTCAACCTTAATCATGGATTCATCTGAACACATGAGAAGAGAATTAGAAATTAAACATTCTTTCTATAGATTGTAAGATAAATCCATTCTTGGATACATGGCTGATGATCATGATGTTTGAAGATTACTCTCTATAAACATACGATCAAATTTTACAAGAACCACATCCTTTCCTTTTTCACAAATAAAATCTTCAACGGGAATAGATGCAAGGTGAGAGCACATATTATCTATACCTTTAGAAAATTCAATGAAACTACCTTTACATGCATGCATTTCTTCCTTCGATAGTTTCTTCTCTTCAATATTTTTATCAAGGGATTTAGATAGCAACACATTTTCACCTTCTTTCTTATCACTAGAGTTACAAGTGAGTGCATTTATATCAACTTCTACAACATGGCCATTTTTTTCCACAATCCCACACAAAAATTGATCATCTAAACCTTTCAAGAACGAATCAGGAATAAAGACAACTTTGTGCTCATCTGATAATATATCTTTTTCAAAAGAAATGGATGATGGTTCAATTTCCCCCATCTACCTACATGTCATAAAAGACTTTGGATTTTTACTCTCAATCTAGTGCAAATTTCTTCTTTTTTCAAGATCCTTGAGTTGATAATACCTATGATTCATGTTCTTTAGCAGTAGAGCAGACTTGTGGTCTTTAGAGGGATTCAACTTATTCTCTTGAGATTCATGGATGCTTTCTCTGAAATCATTCTAAAAAGAATGAAGTATTTGGTCATCTTCAAAAATTATTTCCTCAATTATTGGTTTAGATCTTTTTCCAAATTGGTCCCATTGCTTGGCCTAGCATCAAAACATTTTTGTCAGCTATCTTGATTAAACAGAGTCACTAGCCTTCATTTTTGGGAAGGCACCATTTTGTATCTAAAAGAAGAAAATACTAATCTTTTTGCTCCCTAGTGGAGTCACCAAAAATCTATTGGTTAACATATTTGTCACTTTAATTTTATATTCTTTGCTCACATCAATGACAAATAGACCAAAAGCTGAGAGAACTTGCAACAATCATTGCAAGTGACTTAGTTGTTGGTCTGTTTTTCATTGATGTCGGCAAAGAGTATAAAATGAAAGTGAAAAATTTGTTAACCAACATAAATATAACTGTAAAAGGGAACGTGTGTATTGCAGTCCCTAATGAGAGGGTGAAATGTGTACAACTTGGTTTGAGGATTTTTTTTCTCCTTTATTCTATAAAAGGGAATTGAAGGCCAATTTTACAAGTCTTTTGTTGAATTCTGGAGCCGAGTATGCACGTAGAAAGCATAGAGAAAATGCATTTTGATTCAATGTCTTAGTTTTTGAGTTAATCTAGCCAATTTTGTCAATTTTATGGTTTCTAAACATGTATGAGTTAAATGTGTAGGTCTCATGAGGTTATTGTCTCTCAATTCATATATTTTATATGAATTATTAATGAGAATGTTATCAAAGATATTTTCATTAATGTTCATAGTTGTCTAACTTTATGTCTTAGAGTAAAGACAAGGTCTTATTCACCCTTTATGTAATATCATAAAGTTCACTCTCATTAGCTTGATTGCTACAATGATTTACACATCTTTTAGTAAGTGTTCATAATAAAATTAACTATCAATACTATTCAATCCATATACAATAGATTCATACTTTATCAAAACACTACAAATAATATATACACTATTGTACCACCACATCCATTATAACAATACAAGGTTTCATCTAAGGACTTCAGTAAATACTAAAAATTACCATTAAACTATATCAACCTTCCTTCCTCGACCCCAAGGAAAAAATAATAATTCCCCCCCAAAATGGTTCCCCACTCCTTCCTTTTCTCCCTCATATCCCTTAAAACCAAGCACATTCAAGACTTGTACTTCCCAAAGCTATTATGATAGAGGAGAGTTAATGCCTACTACCAATGATGGCTCCTTCTCAACAAAAATAAATGTGCATACTAAAATTTAAATGTCCACTATTATATTTTGAAGGTTTGAAATATAACCAACACCACAACTTTAACGCATGCCCCTCTCTAAGTCTTATAATAAAAGGTTAGGAAACAAAGACTTGAGATAAACCCTTTGGTCTATTCACTTAGGAGTCCACCTAAAAACTCAATGATAACTACATCCACATGATCAACAAGAATGACAAGAGACCTATGAATAATAATCCACTTGAGTAAAAAAGATAAGAAGACCAATAGAAACCAAACACAACAAACAAAGTACAACTATAAGTGTTTGTCTAAAGTATCACTCTATAACCTCTTCAAATATTATTGAAACTCAACACAAGAAAAGAAAAATTGACATATTAACAAAACAATATCCAACTAAGTTATTGAAAGTCAACTATTGATATTTCATTCTCCATCCAGATTACAAAATTGGCCCACTTTTTGCTTTGTAACATTTCCTTTTCAAATTGCTTTGGATGCCATCCATATTTCTCCTCCTATCAAAACATGGCACATGGACTATTTAAACTAATTAATATGCAATCATTTACTTTTTCCTAGGAAATTAAAAAAATATCATTTAACATATTAATTATATTTACAAATGTATAGATCAAGGCTTGTAAACCTTTTTGGCCACTGTGATGTGTGGCACAAAGTTTGTTAAGCCTAGCCTTGGAGGCCTTGTCCTAAAACATTAACATTCAGTTTAACTATGTACAAATAAAATTTAAAAATCATTTAATAAAACTGATGTAATCTTATGAGAAAATTCAAATACTTTCGTACTCTCCTCACCGGACTTCCTTCATGCATCGAACCTCTCATATGCTTTTACATGCTCTTTCCATACTTTCACACTTACATCAATTGACCTTTTTTTGAGCCTTAGCCCGGGAGGGATTTTTTTATCTTCTTTGTTTGGTTGCACACAAATCTTTTGTAGTTTCAAGACTTTTGTAGCTTTACCTTCTTTATAGACCAACATGTGCCAAATTTAGTCTCCATGTCATGGATAACTACTTTTTGTAGGTGTATGGGTATCTTTGAGAATGGAAAATGTAGATGGCCTTTGAACTGCTGAAGGAATGATTCCTTCAACCTATTCACAAACATTTTTCTAGCATCTTTCATTCAGACTTCCCCTAAAACCACATTGTATTATATCTTGGTATTGTAGGTACCAATGGAAGATGCAAAATATGGTGTGGTGAAAGAAGTCTATGCCCCAGGAGTGGCTGGGACATTGGAAGTCTATGCTCCCTATTCCACATTCCTAGAGTTTACTGTTATTGATTTCCTCTTGGATCTTTTGATCGATCTAGGACTAGTTGGGGAATCAATTGATTCCCTTTGACATGGTTGATTTGTTTTCAATGTTTCAGGGGCTTTACTAGATTGTTTTTTTATGTATCTTGCAAGCATTGTCAAGTCCACACCATCCAATTTGTTCACTGTTGTGAATGGTTGGTCTAGACCTACTCAAACATCATCAAACAACCCAATGTTAGCCATTAAACAAGTCTAAAATAAACATTCCCCGGGCAATTCATTCAAATGCAAAGAACAAGAAACAAAGTAAAATTGATTAAATGGAAACTACTATATATTGCTCAAAACATCCAAAACTAGCATCCCATGAGGGAATTGGTGCTTCTTTGATGTGGAAAGAATCCCTTTCCCAATTCCTTGCAAAACTTTGATGGAGAGTGTTGGTGATTGTGCTCTTTGATGAAAATCTGACCATAACCTAGCTAAGATTGATAAAATGTCATAAAAACCTTGATGAACAATCGAATTGCATAAACTTTGAAGATAATGACTTTGCATAAAGTTATGGATCCTCAATCAATAGAAGAACTCTCCATTTATAGGAAAGAAGTATGGAGGAATGAGAAACATGGAGGATGTGGGATTAAAAATGAACCAATAACAATGTGCCACTTGTCAACATGCTATTGAAGGGAGGTTGTGCACATTTTGGTCAATGTGCAAATAAATGCAATTAGGTGGAAGTTTGAAATTTGAAATATTGCTTGTGGAAGAAGATGTGGAAGAGGAGTTAATGCCACTTGGCTCAAGAAAAAGGACTTGTAAGAGGAGTTAATGCCATGTTGGAGGACAAATCCTTTTGGAGGGAGATTTCAAATTGGGGGAATACTCCAATGAAATACCCTTTTCAATGAAAATAGAAGAATTTATAAATCAATTAAATTGATTTACATGTGCAAGTTGCAAAATCTAGAGGATTTGATGGATTAGAATTAGAGTTAATTAGGATTTAATTAAATTGGGTGGCGATTAGTTTGATTTGACATTTGACTTAGATTTTTGGATTTATTTAAATCAAATGAGAGGAATAATGGACTTTAAATTAAATAAATTTTGGTTTATTTAATTAAAAGGGGTGATGTTAGATTTAATCAAATAAGAGTGATTTATTTAATCAAAGGAGGGAATATGATTTAACTAAATAAAATGAATTATTTAATCAAAAGATGGACATTAGGATTAAATAAAATTGATTTATTTAATCAACGAGGAAATACCAAGATTAATTAAATAAAATGATTTATTTAATTAAAAGAAGATGATGATTTAATCAAATAAAGTTGATTTATTTAATTAAAAGAGGAATTACGATGAATTAATTAAATAAGGATTATTTAATTAATAGGTTAGTAAAGAAGTGATTCAGGAAGAGATGATGTTAGTGGATCAGGATCGAGTGCACGATATCAATCAAGATAATTTGAACATCTACAACTGCCTCTACCCCCAATATGGAAGCCAATGCCTCTTTATCTTTGTTAGTCTCATGCCCCTATATATATATTTTTAAATTAAATTTCTTCTTTTAAATTTAGAAATAAAAAACTAAAAACTAAAAATCAAAGAAACAATGGAAACATTTACAAATCTATAAATTGACAATGAATTACTTCATTGTGGCCAGAGTTTGCTCCCTTTGCTCCCTTCCCTCTATTGCTTGACATTTTGAGGCAAACTAGGACAAATTATTTTTTTCTAGTATGTGGAGGCAAATGAAGTACACACTACCAGGTATGAAAGTACACACTATCAAGAAAATCAATTTAGATATGTTTGCAATGCAAGGAGCATTTTTATGCATAGCTATAGTCAATCATTGTCAAGTACAATTCAAATATGTTTGCAATGCAAGGAGCATTTTTATGCATAAAAATGGAATTGTAGAGGCTTATTGAAAATTTAATGAAGCAACATCACGTGGATCAAGTCCAATCAATCAAGGTTTTAAAGCAACTTCACATTTGCAGATCTATTGTTAACATATAAGTGGTTTTTCTACTTTTCTTAAAAAAGTCAAGGACATATGGTGTTTCTCTCCTTTTTTAGGAGTTTTAAAATTTTAAACCCCAAATGGTTTTTGACATTAAAAATCCCCCAAAAAAATCAGTTTAAGGGTATATGGTGAGGATTACATATTTTTTTATTTTCAGTATTCCTTAGCCCTAGCCAAAACCTTACTTTTTATGGTTTCCAATTATCATTAGAGAAATTTTGTGGCACAAATGGCACAATCATTCCTAAACTATAACAAAATCATACAATTTTTGTGGCTTTGAATGCTATGGAAGTATTTATCACTTCAAATGGCATTTGGTAAAGGTGCCATTGCATGATTTTTATAAAATTTGACAAGAATGCAAACCAATGAGCACAAGATTAAAAATCTAGGTGATAAGAACAAATCACACTAGCTAAATACAAAAGGACAATTTTTGTGAGATTTGTGAAGAATGAAAACCAAAGAGTATAGGGTTCCTAACCAAATTCAATTTATTTTAACACAACCTACAGGTGAAATAAACATTAAATCTACCAAAAATTTTGATAAAAAGTGTCATATATATACCTACCTACACTAGATGATGCCAACTACTAATAAAAATCACACATGATACAAGGGACAAAAACAAGTCACACTAGCTAGAAGTAAAAATAAAATGCTTACCACGCACGGTTCCAACAATCTCTTTACTTAGAAAACTCCATGAAATCTCCATATGCAACTTCTAGGTGAAACCTTATGGTGGCTGAGAAGAGAGCTTCCAAAAATCTCGATGAAAAAAATGACATGTAGAAGAGAAAGCTTGATGGAAAAAATGACATTTTTTTCAAACTTTTGATATGTTTTCGTGAGGATTTTTTATTTTTCATTTTTGATTCATTAGTCAGTGCTATAGTCATTGTAGTTAGCATCAACTTCAGAGTCAACTTTGAGCCCTAAATGTAATCTCTTTGGGGTGTAAAAGGCGGCACAAAGTGCACCTAATTTAGCACCTAGCTATGAAAAATGATGTATTTTGCATGGAAGTCGATAAATAAATACCATTATTTTAATTATTTAATTTTGAGAATTTATTTTAGTGGTGTTATTACTCTCAACTCTTTATCCTAGGCAAGTTATATTACTTATTCATTTTGATTTGATTAATTTACTTGGGATATTTATGTGAGGCATGTTATTTTTCCTTACATAAATTCATGAACCAAACTTTCTTAAACACACTCAGGTTTCATCCTTAGAGTTTATCCTTCTACATTAAGGTTATAAATCTAACATTTTAAAGTAGATATGATTCATTTTATACTTTATTAGGGCTTGGATGCACCCCTTATCTATGTTTCATTGCTACTATCTTGATTAGGATTTCAGATTATTTTGTATAATCTCTTTGACCCCACTAACCCACCCTTATTTAATGTATTATTGATAGATCATTCATCATGTATTATCATATATATTTGTCTATTTCCTTTATCCATGCAGATATTACATATTTTGACATGTTTTTACACTTTGTTAGATCTCATCATTCCATCCTTGATTAGATCCCATCATTGCATCCTAAAGTAGGTTTCAATCAAGAATAAGGAATCCAATCTCTAGTTTTCAAACATAAAATATATAATCTTTTAATGAATTTTTGGAAGAATTGTAAGGTAGAGAACTAGCTAAAATTATTCATAATAGGTTTTCTTTCATCTACGATAACAATGGACCATGGAAGGGATGTTCAGCTAAAATTATTTGTAATAGGTTTTATTTATAGTCAGCTTGTAAATAAATATCTTTTTGATGTGAATTTTTGGTCATCTTTTAATCATAATATTTGACCTCTAATTGTCAAGATTCCATGTGTAAACTCTTTGTGAAGAGCAAAATTCTTGCAATGTCCTATTTTTTTTTCATAGTGCATCTTAATGAAAATCGAGTGTATTAACAAGATAATTTCAGCAATATTCTCTTGGTGGTGACTATTGTCATTGTTGTGTATTACAGGATCCAAAGGAGGCCATGTATAGAGGAAGTGGATGACGTAGAACTACTAAATCACAGAGAGGAAAGTGGGAGGAAATAAATATGACAATGGAATCTGAAAATACAATAGAGGTAAGAGGAGAAAGAAACCTCAACCAAAGGAGGAAGATGTTTATGAATTCACAAATGCTACAACATAGAGGAGATAAAGTCATTTTTTTGTCCATGAGACCTCTAAGGTCAAACTTATTGGTTGAAAATGCACAAGAATGGTGATTAAATGTGATTCTATGATCAAAGGAAAAGTTTGAAAATTAGGATGGCCAAAACATGATTTCAATATGTCAAATATATGACTAAAGTGATGTTTTGTGTTGGATAGCATATTCGTTGAAATGATATAACTGGTGTACTAAACATTATTTACTATGTTTTGTATTATAAGGGCCAGATGGGGCCATGGCAAAAAATTATGTCATATCAAATGAGGACATAACGGATGAAGCGAGACATCAGGTACTCAAATTTTGACTTAACTTAGGAAAAAATGATTTGATGGAATTTTGTGATACATCCATCTTTTTTCATAGTATTATTGAAATATATAATGTATTATCCAATCTTGACATAAATTAATGCATTTTGTTGATTATTTTAGATGGAGATTGGAGCAAATGTAGAGCCTGAGCATTCAACTAGCAAAATAAAAAGATATGTACATGGTCATGGACCTAAAACTATTAAATCATGTAGAAGATAGTGAGTTAAAGAGGATATGACAATGGATCCTTTAGACACAACAAATTATTGCACTGAACAAGAGGCTGGTTAGGACTATAGTACATGGGATGAATACTTTGAGAAAATTGTTGTTTGTGGATGTTTCGTATGTTGTGGAAAGAAACAATTCAAACAAGCGATTGTACAAAGACATTACATATATGATGAGCTTCTAGTCGATAGTAAGCTTCCTACAATAGATTCAAATCCAATAGGAATTATGGTAAAGAATTTTCCAATTTGATATAAATAACATGTATACTTCATTTAAACACTGTTTTATATTATTTAAATAACTATTTTTTCTTAATGGATACTTGCAAGATAAAGTTCTTGGTTTAAAGTTTCTTGGATCACCGAATTCCAGCCTAGAGGGCATTGATCATTTATCATATGATACATCTAACAAAAATATGTGCCAATATACCAGCTCGGAAGATGAGGAATTGATGAAAACAAGTAACAGAACAAGAACCGGTTTAAAGATGCATAATTTTCTTAAAGACAAGGCAAAGGTGAACTACATACCCTATGAGAATGAATGTGATGGAGACGATGAATTTCCCCTGAGTTTGAGATCAATTTACAAAGATACATTTGATCATTGGGTATGTGCAGGATCATGATGGGACAAAAAGTGGCAATATGTAAGTGATATGATGGCCTATGTGGCTGACGACTTTTGTTTTACCCAAAATTGATGAAACGAAAAGGGTTTTTAAAGGAGATTCTCAGCTTTCCACCAATATAAATTATGCTTTACTTTGAATTTAATAAATTATTATTATTCATTTTCTATTTGAATTACGACTAAAGTCCTGATTGATAGGCTGATTGAAAAACATCTATAACTTTCAAACAGTCATATTTTTTAAATCCAAAACATGCATCACATTCTATGCTTTGCATACTATAGGATTAAAAAAAATAAAAATCAATTTCGTGAAGTTTTGACCAAGTTAAGGTGGTTAGACATACGAGTTTTTATATTTTTTAAAGTTGTAGTAAAAAATTCATAATTAATTATTTACTTGGAAAAATATTACAAATAAATATGCATCACATCGAGACATGAGTCCTCTACTTATATCTAAAATATTATAAAAAAAATTATCTTTTTATTGTGGTTAGGGTGGTCAGGCAACACCTACTTCTTATTTTTTCCCTAAAATTTGAGTACTACTACATTGAAATTTTAAATTTTCACCAAATAGATTTTTTATTTTTTTAAATAAATTTAGTATTTTAGAAACTACATTCAATTTGATACAAATCACAGAGTGTGATCCAAAACGTTTGATGGAAAAAACTAGACACAATCAAATCCAGAAGACTTTGCACTATACAATATGGATTGTGGAAATCAGATATTATTAACAAATTTTATTCTTACATATTTTTGAAATAATATAGATAACTTATTCAAAATTTTACGTCAATTTTCCTAACTCTAATTTTTCTAAATTTTATTGCCACTTAAGGGCCTATTTTTTCCATGATGATCCTGCACATACCTCATTGACTATATTGTGCTTGGCCTAGTGATCAACAACTACCTAGAGTGTATGAGGTGTTTCAATTTTGGGGATACAACTACATTATATGACCCTCCAATATTCATGGATCAAATCTAGGCCTCTTTATTGTCCAAAATGTACATGTGGGATCTAAATATAGAAATAATTCAGAAAAAACCACTAGGAGATTAATGCCATATTATGGTCTATCATATTACAGTGGTGAATGGAGAAGGCTAGCAAAATATAAGCCTAGCATGTTAGCATATGGTCTAAATTCAAATATGTATACACATCATCTCCAATTGGAAAGTGGAAAATAAATGAATAGAGGTCCTCTCATGTATATAGATGGACTTCCACACACTCACAAAAATATTGTAGGGTTTATAAATAGTAGTAAGGGAAGGGACCCTACTGTAAGACCGAATTATCAATTTTTTGAGGTTATAAATGATAAAGATGGAGATATAGAAAGAGAGATTGATATATTGATAATGGTTGAGGCTATTATGGAACTTACCATTGGGTATGAGTTATTGATTGATTACCCCTTCTTAAAATTCACTCTTGTGCAAAATAAAAGGGAAGAACAAGGTCTCCCTAGGGATGTTCTTAAGGGTAGAAAACCAAAGAATAATAAATGAGTGTGGACTGATGTTTTATAAACTATGTTGTCAAAATTGTGTTTTATTTAAATTATTGTATTAAAAAAGTAGTCTATAAAATAATGTTCCATTATTCAATTGATGTATATATGTTCATATAATTTATATTTATATTTTTTAAGCCATATTTGATTATATTTCTTTGGAATTGATACATTTATGATTTATCCAATTTTTTCCAAACATTAAATAATGCTTTTATTTGTTGATAGGAAGAAGATGTTGATGAAACACATAGTAATACCTAAGATCCAACTGGGTTATTAATATTTGGATGGGATGATCCAAACCATCCTTTAAACAATACCAGGGTGAAAAGAGAAAGATTGAAGAAAATACTACCACCTGAGAAATTTGAAGAGCTGATGAGATCCACATACACTGATGACATGCCACCTAGCCTTAATGATGATGATGATGATAGTGAAAATGTAGTGCATGAAGAAGGATTAAATTAAATTCTTACATATTTCTTTGGGGATGGAAACAATGATGACAATAATGATCATATGGTTGATAGTAACGATGATAGCACCTAGGTAATTACCAACAATTTAATGTTGATGATAACAACTGGAAAGACTCCATCAAGCAAGCATTGAAGACACATGTGTTCAAATCGGGTGCAAGTAGAACCTCAAAACTGGTATGAAAATTAATATTATTAGAAATCAAGTCACTATTTGGTTGGTTAGAAAAAGGATTCATTACCCTACATAAGTGAGTTGAAATCTATCTTACTTTGTATTGTCAATTGGTGTACATAATTCATAAACATTCATCAAATTCATTTATATTTTTTTAAGGGGATATTAAAACCATATATTGTATATAAACAATCCTAGTATAGATTGGCATATCAAACATGTTCATCATAAGTCAAAAATTCAATTGATTTAATCTCTAGCAATCTTATAGGGCACTAAAATATAAAATATTCCCTAAAGAGAATGTGTTGCCATCAACTTGTAGAGAGGCGCGTCTGTTGTTGGTTGAGTTGGGAATTGAATATAGGAAAATTTATTCATATAAAAATGATTTCATTTTATAAAGAGATGAATATCATAACAAGGTAGAATTTCCTGTATGTAAAGATAGGAGAAATCATATAGATGTAAAAGGTCCTATAGTTCCAAAGAAGGTTTTACATCACATGCCAATTATACCTAGACTTCAATGAATGTTTCTTTGCAAGTCACTTGCACAATTGATGGACTAGCATGCAAAGAACATGAGTAAAGATGGATTCATGTGAATTTCGATCGACTCCAAAGAAATGAAACACATAGAGGAAAAATGGCCAAGAAAATTCAAAGATGAACCCTGTAGTATCAGGTTTGTCTTGCAAAGAATGGAGTGTGCCCATTCTCTTTCCTGAGCTCAAATTATAGTGTTTGGCCAGTCGGATTCATAGTATACAATATTCCCCCATGTATTATATTAGAAAGGAGCACCTTATGCTGGCTCTCATTGTTCCAAGAAAATATCAAGTTAGAAACATAGATTTTTATTTTGTGCCTTTTATTGATGAGATGCAACTACTATGGAAAGGCATAAGAATGTATGACATATTGCATCCTCCATCAAATAGGTCCTTCATGTTGTATGGTGTGCTATGTTGGACTATTCATGATTCCCCAAGACTTGTTGTTTGTTCTGGTAAGATAAAATATTTACGTATTTACACTCATAATTTATTTTCATCCCAACTTTTATACTTAGTTTTATACTATTTTTTTTATGTTATTAACATTACTTGTTGAATTGAAGGGATTAAAACAAAGGGGATGTTTGCATGTCCAAGATCTGTAGAAAAAATTCAAGGGTGATATTCTAAAGATCTACATAAATTTATTTACACAAACAACATGGTTTTTCTACCACTAGATAATAGCTTTAGAAATCGCCTGAAGAATCAATTTGATGGAAAAGTTGAAAATAGAAGCCCTCCCATGATTATGGGTCCAGGTGATTAGCTTAAGAAGTATGAAGATGCTGAATTGAAAGCTCGAGAGGATTTTTTTGATCGGGGTGATTCAATTGAAGAACTAGAACAAGTTGTAGTTAATATGCCAGAAGGAATGAAAAGGAAATCCACATTTTATGAGATCCCTTACTGGAAGGATCTATTAATATCTCACCTATTAGATCCTCTGCACATCTTCAAAAATGTCTCAGATTCTATATTTTGGCATATATCAAGCAAAGAGAAGGACACCTAGTCTTTGAGGAGAGATATTTCTCTTTCGCGTACCAAAATTGATAGAAAACGTTTGTGGCCAAACAAGGAAAATGAAAAATATGCACAAGCTCCATGGATTTTGACAAAACAAATGGCTAGACCTACTAAAAACTGTCATCCATTCAATAAGGACAGCTAATGGTTATGGGTCATCATTGGCTAAAGCTTTTATAGTTGATGGACATATCACAGGATTTAAAACACATGATTTTTATAATTTTATGAAGGTATTATATATCATCATTTAATATTTACTAGTAACATTGATTAAGTACTAAATATATTTTGATATTTTGTTGTGTGAGAAAAAATTACTAATGACCTTTTCATAAATGTGTTTGATAACATATCATGCCATTGGAAATTAGGGGGGATTCTTTTCTTAAAATTGACTTAAGTAATGTCATAAGTCAATTGTCAGTATTTACAAGGTATGTGGTTATATGAAATGTTCATTTCTAAGAGACATAGAGATATTATAATGAATTTTAGTTTTTGACTAAAGGTTCATACTAATTTACTATTCTTATATTAGGTGGGTGACCTCCAAGGAGATCCATAAATGTGAAGTGCCAAAATGGATGAACGAAATTGGAGAAATTGTATGTGTATTTGAGAAGGAGCTCCCTACAATTTTCATGGACCTACAATTCCATTTACTTACACACCTAGTTGATGACATTGAATTGGCAGGTGTCGTATCAACAAGGTGAATGTTTTTCTTTGAGAGGTATTGTAGACACGAAAAAACATATAGATTGATCCTATAAACTTGATCCTAATCTTACTAACACTAGTTCGTCCTGAATCATTTCCTCGGCTAGTCATTTAATGGAGTAATCTTTATTCAATTAAATTCATTATATTGTATCTCTTAATTAAATAAATGAAATCTATCTGATTAAGTCATCCACTTCTACTAATTAAATAAATCATTTTATTTAATTAATCTTATAGTCCTTCTTTTAATTAAATAATTCACTTTATTTAATTCATCTCTAAATTCATCTCCTTTAAATTAAATAAATTAATTTTTATTTGATTTAATCTAACACCACCCTCTTTAATTAAATAAATCAAACTTTATTTAATTAAATATAATTTATATTCCTCTCAACTTTGATTTAAATTAATCCAAAAATCTAAGTCAAATAGTCAAATCAGCTAATTTTTATCTAAATTAATCATATCCTAATTAATGCTAATCCTAATCCATCAAATCCTCTAGATTTTGCAACTTGCACAAATAAATCGATTTAATTGATTTACAAATTCTTGTATTTTCTCTCAACTTGGCATCAATAAGGGAATATTCCTCAAATTCAAAAATCCCTCCAAAAGGGATCAGTACATCCAATAAGGAATTAAAGGCCTCTTACATGTCCCTTGCCTTGTTTTAAGTGGCATTTAATCCATTCCTCTTTTCCTCCAACTTGTCATTTCACAAATTTCAAATTCCACTTAACCATATTTATTTGCACATTCATCAAAATGTGCTCATACCTCCTCCAATTACATGTTGACAAGTGGCCTCTTCCTATTGGTTGGTCTTTTATCCCAAATTATTCCCTTTTCCTCTTTTTCCATCATTCTCTTCTATTTATAGTAGGCTCTTATTTGAATTTTGGATCCACAACTTCATGCAACGTCATTATCTTCAATTTTTTGAGCAATTGCCATCGTTTTTCATGTTTTCATAGCTAGGTTATGAAGAAATACCTTGATCATCAAGCTTGGAAGGAACTGGGAAATGGCCATTTTCCACATCAAAATGGCACCAATTCCCCATGGGATTGAGAGTTTATTCATTTTAATATAATTTAATAAGTTTTGTTATTGTGTTCTTCATTTAATTTCTTGTTTTTATGTTTCAAATGAATCTCATGGGGAATGTTGCTTCTAACTTGCATTTTGAGCTAATCATGTGTTTTTCTTTTTGTTTGTGCATTTATAGGAACACCATTCACAATTTTCCGCTAGAAGGAGGGCGAATCTGAAGAAAATTAACACGTTTTTATAAAACAATTGTGGTTTTTTATTGAATTTTGTTGTCTACAGGGAAACTTCACCATTGGTCGTCGAACTGTACCACTATCAATCCAGTGGCACCATATTGTGATGCTTTCAAACTCCAAACTGTGCCACTGAGGTCTTCCCACCCAAAAAAAATAAATTTCAAATTGTGACACTGGCCAGCCAAATTCCAAAGTCCATCATTGATTGAAATAGTGTTGCAATCGCGCTCACCTTTTTGCACAGAGCATCGCTATCAATCCCAATGACACTATATAGTGTCTCTAACTTTTCCAAACTATGCTGGATTTACAGACTGTGGCACTAGAGTTGGGTAAAAGGTAGTTTTTAGATTAATTTAAACATGTTCTTTTTTCATTTTGGTTGTTTTTGACTTCTAACTAGTTCTTGACCTTTATTTCTGCAGTATTAACTAGTTTTTGTAGGTTGGCTTGATCAAAAGTGAAGGTAGGAAAAAAAAATCCAAGAGTTCTTTATGGCATCATCATCTCATTGTATCAAGTGTTTTTAAACACTTTGGGGAGAAATTATAATCCCTTTTCTAAGGATTTATCATCTTCTTGTTTTTTAGGACTCAATAAATTTTGTTTGGGCTTAAAAAGAACAAAACAAAGGGATTAAAAAGAACCATAGGCAACTTACTAGATTTTGTTTTGGACTTAACAAATGAACAAACAAATCTCACACTTCAAAGTTGGTTCTTAAAAATAATTCATATCATTGCTTTGTGGCTTAAAATGAACATGTGTACTCTTTGTTTTGTAATCCCTTTTACAAGTTAATATCCTTTAAAAATATGTATCCACTTCTCTCATGCCTCATGATGATCTTAAGAATCAAAAAAAAAATTTGAGATATTAAGTTGTGTAAGTGATTACCTCCACATTTCAATTTGGGTTCCTAAAATTGAACAAATCAGGTTGCTAGCATGAGTGTAGTATATCATGAGTGTTCTCTATGTGTTTCTCAACAAATATTGATTGAACTTTGGATGTGCTTACTCACTTATGTTTAAATCCTTAGAGGGCTTGCCTTGGTGAGAAAAATTGCTCACCCCAACGGAATGGCCCAACCGGTAACACTCTAAATCCAAGTGACTTCCAACTGGTATATAAGTGTAGGTACTTGAGGAAAGTTCAAGTATCATGAGGATTTTTCTAACAAGAAGGGTAGGAATGGTCTCTTGTCATAAGGATGGTCCCCTATTAATGAAATTCCCATATTAAAACCTTTTGTTTAGAAGGCCCAAATCCCTAAATATATTTGTTGATGCAAGAAAAATTATTTTGAAGTCGTCCCACATTTTTTATGGCTTTTGGTAGAGATGAGAAGTATGCCATGGGAGTTTCATGGGTAATGATGCTTGGCTGACCCAAGAAGTGTGTGACATGGAGGGGAGCCATTGTGGTCAAGCATCTAATCATCTGCTAAGGGTAAGCATAGCTGGATTTATCCAAGTGGGAACTCAAAAAATATTGTCTCATTTTATCCTAGGATTGTGCATCACTTTGGAATCAAAATACTTTTCTTGGATCTAAAATGCTTGAAAACAAAATATTCACCAAATCTTCAAAATTTCAAACCCTTTAGGGGGAACGAATACCTTTCACAAATCCAAGTGCTCTTGCCTTCCCTAGGGATTTCATCCTTAGAGGCTTCTAAGTATTTGGATTTATAACATAATTTGTTCTCACTAAAGTTAACATTAGGAAAATTTTGCCTTGATTTCCTTGATTCCCACATAATGGACTTTGTGGGATGAGAAAAAGTTAGGACATTGGACATCTAGTTTGAAAAACCTTATCAAGAATTGTTCATGGTAAAAGGAATTCATTAAGCAAAGCTAAGAAACAATTGAACCCCACACATGTGTTCTTCCAAATGATTTCCCGAAAGATCAAAATTTGAAAACCAAAGTCCAAAGGTCTTAGTCAAAAAGCTCGCAAGGAACATTTGTCTATGCTTTATGAATTTAGAGAAAGATTGACCTTCAAATTTTAAAAATGTGCATCAAAGAACAATCCTAATTTGTATGAATTTTACTGCCAACAAAATCCAAGTCTCTTTCAAAAGTTCGCATTTCTCACATAGGGAGTACTAAGCATGTTCTTCAATACTGAGGTCTTGTCGAAAGGAGTTCTATCTAGGTCTAATTTAGGATCAAAATCAACATTCTCATACATGCCTCAAACATTGGTAAAAATTATCTCAACAACAACTCTTGGAAATATTGAAAAAATCATTCATGGTAGACTTTTGGAAAATCCAAATCATCTTGTTTGATTAGATGTGTGTAGATGAATCCTTCTCCACATATCTAGTCAAATTATCAATCCTTGTAAACAATTCTACCCCTTGATAACATCCAATATCTTGAGGTTTATAAGTTCATTATCCAAAATCCAAAAAGAAAATCAAACCAAAATCATCTTATTTGACTAGGGGTGTATATATGAATCCTTCTTTACACACTTAGTCAAATTATCATCTTTTGTACAAGTCTACTCTAGGACAACATCCAACCTCTTAGAGTTTATGAGTTCACTATCCAAACCAAAATCCAATCAAGCCAAGGTCGAGATCAAATCAAACCAAACCAAACCAAACCAAATCAAATCAAATCAAAATCTAAAAATTCCCAAAGTCTAGCATCTCCTTCAAGATTTCTCAAGTTTTCAAATAATTCACATCATCCATCTTCCATTTGTCTCATCATCACACTTTGATCCTTAATCATCCTAGATTTTCTCTTTTGTATCTAAAGTTAGATCAATATAAAGAATTAGAGGTTCATCTCACATATTCTTGAAAATTGATCCCTATTTATGGTGCAAACTAGATCACAACACAAGAAGAACATGGAAACCAACAAAGAAACATCAACTTCAAGTGACTTAATCCAAACTGCTCCCGAAATAAATCCTATTGGATCAAGCAATCCCATAACCAATCTTCCTCTACCATCACAAAATAATCAAGAGGAAGGTCAAGTGGAAGACATCACCAATAATTTATTAGGGATGACACAAGATTAAATCCTTGAAATGGCTCAAAATCCTGAAACTCATAGAATTTTCAATACCATGATGAGGCTCAATCCCTCCCAATACATGCTTGAATTGGCAAAAGAAGGGGCTAAACTCCCTTCTGATTGTGAAGTAAGCACTATTGTGAAGAAGCCTCTTGTGACCATGCCCCCAATCTCATCCACACCTCCATTTCAAAACATCATTCAAAGCATCCCACAAATCACATCATCCATTGCCCCAACTCAACCAATTGTCAACAAGGGAAGATCATTGCTTCATGCACTTCAAACACATCCCCTTGTGAACAATGAAGAGTTGGATGAAAATACCATACTAGGTCAATCGGTCCCAATAAATCCGTTGCACCCATAGGTTTCACTTTCATTTCATGATCCCCCCAACCCATCCTCTCAACACACAAACCTCTCTCCCCATGACCTCACAAGGAGAAGGTGGAATTTTTGGACTAGGAGGAATCTTTGATCCCTCATCATCATCATCATTTCTCTGAGTACACCACCCATTTTTCCACCACTTCCACCATTGCTAATAACATCCACACCACCCCTTGGGTTGGGCCTTCCCCCTTTACCAACCATCAATAAAAAAATTACAAACAATCCTCTAATCATAAATCGAAACATCACACCAAATCCTCTCATCTTGCCATCGATATCACAACAACAGGTGGAAACCATTCAAACAACCCCAACAATTAACACATCCTCTACCGTCCCCCATGTATCTCAAAACATAGTCTCCCAAGGACCAAGCATATCAATTGCACCATCCACCTCACAAACCCCAAATATTAATACAATAGTCCCTCTCATCACAACATCCAACACTGTTCCTAATCCACCACCACCACCACCACCAAAATATAGCATGAAAAAATCCTTTAGCATCATGTTGCAAATAGATCAACAAGTTGCCTATCAAAAGTCACTTCAGCAAATTCAAAATCAACAAGCTGCATAGCTAGCTGCCCAACAAGCGCAAGCATAATTAGCAGCACAACAAGTGCAACAAGCTGCCCAAGCTCAAGCTTTACTACAACAACAACAAGCTAACCAAGCCAAGAAAATAGCTCAAGCCAAACAAGTCACACAAGTATCCCACCAAGCACATGCTCAAGCTCAAGCTCATCAAGTGCAAGCACAAGCTCAATACCAAGTGCAACTGCAAGCAACTCCACAAAAAGCATATCAACAAGCCCTACAATAGTATCAAGCACAACAACAAGAAGCTCAATAGCAAGCCCAAAAACAAGCTTTGTTAGCATAGCAGCAGCAAGAACAACAACAAGCTTTGTTGGCACATCAGCAACAAGACCAACAACAAGCGTTGTTGGCACAACAAAAAATGCAGGTATATCAATAAGCCTTAATCACATAGTAGATCTTGCAACAAACTCCCACCAACATACCTAGCACTCCACCCATCAATAAAACACCTCAAAACACATTCACTCCACCTCCTAATCTATAGGACAACATGACAATGCAAATCAAATTTCTCTCATAGCAAGTTCTTGATCTCCTATCAAGGAAAATGAAAAAGACACCAAGCAATCTATGACTTTATCCTTTCAACAAGAGCCTGGCAATGGTACCATTCCCAAAGGGTTTTGAAATCCCTAAATTCAACAAATATCATGGGTTGGGAAACCATGAGGATCACATCAGGGAATTGCAAGTACATTGTATGGAATTTGCATATAATGATACATATATAATGTGGTTATTTCCTCAAATCTTGGCTGGCCCTACCATGGAGTGGTTCTCTCACTTTCCTACTGGCATCAAAACGTACCAAGAGATCGTAGACACATTCATAAAGAATTATTCATTTTACATTGGCATGGATTTTAGTCTAGAGGAACTATCTGTGCTCAAACAAGGTAAGGCAAAATCATTCACTTCCTTCCTACAATGATGGCGATCCAAGGCCAATAGGAGCAAGTGGGCCATGCTGAAAGAGCAAAAAATTTGCACCATCATTTCCAATCTTGAGAAAACCTTGGCATTTCATCTAAAAATGTAGTGCATCACTAGTTACAACCAATTGATCCCCAAGGCACTCAACATTGAATGAGCCCTTATTGCACAAGGGGGTACACCCACATATCCAAAACATAAAGACAATTGCCCTTCCACCATCTATAATGAAAAACCTCGCACCTAGGTGAAAAATAGGAACGTCACTAATGATGGTGTGGTTGATGCCAAGGTCATAATTAGTGCTCCGAAATAGAATACCCAAACATATCAACAACCACAAAACAACAATCGCAACAACATGCAAACCAATGTGGTATCACAACCACCACCCAATAATCAAGTAAAAATTTTGAATAATCAAGGGGGACCACCTCCGTGAAACAAATATACCCCCAAGAGGAAGTTCATAGCCCTTGGGGAATTAGTTGAATCCATCATGAAGAAACTGGTAAACGAGAATCTCATCAAAATCCCCACTTATGAGAATTATCAAGAACCCTAAGTGAAACCACCATCGTACAATGAAAACTACCTTTGTGATTTTCTTAAAATCAAGGGGCACACAACAACCAATTGTATGAAGCTGAAAAATTTAATCCAAGACCTCATCGATGACAAGATCATAAATGTGGAACAACCAGCTGGGAATCAAGACCTTAAGATATACATGAATCCAATGTCGGATCATAACAAAGGAAAACAAAAGTATTCCAATGTGAACCATGTGTACGATCATGTTGTCACATCCCTAGATGAATGGGTCACTATTGTTAACATCAAGGGAGCCAAATTTGATTGTGGAGTCACCACACATGGTGAAAAAGTCAGCATTGTTGGGTCATCACGGCCACCTAGGGCATCCACCTCAAATCTGAAATCCCCTCCTAATGGCTAAAATGTTTTGGACCAGTTGAAAAAAACTCCCGCTCAGATCTCCATCATGGAGTTATTGAAGATCTCATCCACCCATAGAGAAATCCTTGAGAAAGCATTGGCTTCATCTACCATCTCTACCAATCTTGATACTGAACAATTCCAAGCTATGGTTGGAAACATTACCACCCCAAAACTCCTCACATTTTTTGATCACGACTTCCCCACCCAACCATCTCACAATCACACACTCCACCTTGAGGTCTTGGTTCATAAAAAAAATGTCAAAAGGTTCTTGGTGGATGGGGGTGCAGGTCTAAACATCTATTCTCTTGAGCTCATAAAAATCTAGGATTCTCTGAAGACTCCATTGAAAAAGGCAAAGGCATCACAAACCGAGCTTATGACGATCAAGAAAGAGTGTCTCAGGGCACTATAAAACTCCCTATTCAAGTAGGACCAACCATTATGGAAACCACCTATCAAGTCCTTGACCTTGATTTTCCTTATAACATCCTCCTAGGGTGGCCATGGATCCATGAGATGCAAGCAGTTGCATCAACATTCCATCAGTGCATCAAGTTCTCATATCAAAATCAATAGGTCACAATGTAGGGTGATCCTGAGCCCTTTGCTTACTACAAAAACCTAGAAGAAAAATACTATAAAATTCCCCCAAGTCCCAAAGAATGATGAAGGCCCTTCAATTCCATATATAGACCCAACTAACATTGCCTCCACTTCCGGGACAAAGACACCTACCATTCTTGATATATCTGAAATCAAGGTCATTATACAAGAAAATGGGTATGGAGATTACAAAATGAAGAAGGGAGCTTTGTAGTAGGGGAGTTACCTCAATCCCCTAGATCCCATGGATAGTCATGACCTGCCAATACAGTTGCTCAAACCTTCAGATCGGATCCCTCCTGATTTAGAAGTTGGGGGAATCTAGGCTGAGAAGTGGTGTATGAGAGAGACATATCCAGTCTCCTCTATCAAGATGAAAGACTTGTACTGGCCCTTCCTATGGATGATGCTAACAAAGGAATTCAACTAATGTTGGGCATGGGCTATAATAGGAATGAAAGTCTTGGAAAAAATAGCAACGATCGATTGGAACCTATCATTATTGAGAAGCACATGAAAAATCTTGGCCTTGGATGTACCCCTCTAAGTATAACCATACATGGAAGAAGTCCCCTTGTTAAAACAATCAAAACTCTCACTAAGCTATCAGTAGCCGCCCTTCAATTACCAGTATCTACAAATCTACCTTTAGAAAATTTTACCTTTGACATAACTAATGTGTGTAGTAGTGACAAGGATCCCATAACTGACTTGCCTATGATTTTTGAAGATTCCTCCCTATTTATGATTATTACCCTATCTTTTGAGTTAGACCATCAAACCCATTCAATAAACCTAGTATATCCCCAACTCATAGATTACAACCAACTAGGACCACCAATTTTGGACACATTCAAAAATGATGAGGCGCTCTCACAATTCATGGGATTATGAGATACGGTACATATGGAGATCACAAAGCTGAATTTGACATCATACTGGATACACAAGCCTATTACAGGGAAATGATTGAATCCTTCAGTCGCAAAAGTGATAAATTGAGAATAATCTCTAGGTCTTTGAGTGAAAATCACACTGTGGCATTCTCTGACCCAAAAATAGTAAAAATAAAGGACGCATCCAATGGTGAAAACCTCTCTAAGGCACCAAAGGATGAAGGATTCAATCTTTCCTCTCAGTGCCATTCATCAGGAGAATTCAGTGGTTTTGGCATAACAGTGCAATCCAGTTAATCTAGGAATGGAAGAACTACCACACAACATTCTATGTCAAGTCACTTCTCACAAAGGAATAGGAACTCCTAGCTGTGTTCCAAAAGGAAAAAAAGATAAACTTTGCATGGACCTAAGTCGACATGCTCGGGCTTGATCTAGAGGTTGTAGTTCATCACCTAGTTGTGTATCCCGAAGCAAAGCCAGTAAGATAAAAGCTGAGAAAAATACATCCCTAGATAGAATTGTTGGTCAAAATGAAATTACAAAAGCTCCTAGATGCAGGGTTCATACGGTCGATCAATTATCCAAAGTGGGTCTCAAACCTTGTACCTATTTCAAATCCCACTGGGGGCATCTGCATCTGAATGAACTTTCAAGATCTAAACAAAGCATGTCCAAAGGATGATTTTCCACTTCCAAACATTGACATGATCATGGATATGACGACATGACATGAAATGCTATCCCTAATGGATAGATTCTCAGGATACAATCAAATGATGATAGCTAAAGAAGACCAACACAAGACAACTTCCACTTGTTTGTGGGGAACATATTGCTGGAATATGATGCCATTCAAGTTGAAGAACATAGGAGCAACCTACCAAAGGGCCATGACATTAATATTTCATGATATGATTCATAAGACTATGGAAGATTATGTGGATGATATATTGGAAAAATTAAAGAAACAATGGGATCACATATTAGCTCTAAGCTCCATCTTTGACAGACTAGAAAAGTAAAAGGGCTGACTCAATCCAAAGAAGTTCATCTTTGGAGTACAATCGGGCAAGCTCCTAGGATACATCATATCCATGAGAGGAATCAAGGTAGACCCTACCAAAGTCAAAGCCATCATAAAAATGGAGGCACCCAGGACATTGAAATAGCTAAGAGGTCTACAAGGAAGACTCCAATCCATCCGTCGATTCATAGTGCAACTGGCAGACAAGGCAATCCCATATTCTCATCTACTCCATAAGGGGGTAGCATTAAAATGGGATGAGAAATGTGACCAAGCATTCAAAAAGATGAAGGAGTACTTTCTCACACCACCAGTCCTTATGCCACAAATTCTAAGGAAGCCCTTGATCTTATATATATTAGCAACAACAACGACCCTTGGTGCTCTCTTAGCACAACATGATGAAAATGGGAAAGAGAGAGCTATTTACTACATCAACAGGACCATGGTGTGACATGAGCTGAACTACACATCCATTGAGAAAGCCTACCTAGCAGTCATGTTTGCAGCATAGAAATTTAGACATTACATGCTAGCACATCAGATCAAGCTCATTGCAAAAATAGACCCGCTCAAGTACCTACTTTCTAAAGCAACTCTCACAAGATGAATGACGACTTGGGTTATGATCCTGATGGAGCATGAAATTGAGTATATAGAACACAAGGCTATTAAAGGATAAGAAATCATAGATCAATTGGCAGAAGCACCTATATATGCAGAGAATCCACTTGTTTTAGAATTCCTTGATGAATCAATCTTCAACCTTAGTGTAGTAGATCACTCAAAAATTTACTTTGATGGATCCTACACACAACATAAATCAGGAGCGGGAATATTATTCATCACTCTGCAAGGGAACTGCATACCTAAATCATACAAGCTTTCATTTCTGTGCATAAACAACATCATGAAATACAAGGCTCTTGTCATAGGGCTAAGGATCGTAGTGCAGTGGCAGATCATGGCACTTAAGGTCTACGGGGACTCACAACTCATAATCAACTAGGTAAACAATTAATATCAAAAAAAGGACAACAAGTTGACTCCATACAAGAATTTGGTAGAAAGTCTCAAGGAGTTCTTCATTGATGTCACATTTGAACAACTACCAAGAGAAAATAATAGAGCAGCAGATGCAATGGCTATGATTGGATCACTCCTAGAAATCTCGCACAACATCTCAAAGAAAAAATTCCTCATAGAGTAGCTTCTCGTACTAACATTCGAGTACCATATTTTGAATTTGTGTGTGAAATTGTTGGTCCCAATGATCTGTGGTACCATGATATTTACACTTACCTAAGAATAGGATTCCTCCCTGCCAACATAACCTTGAACCTCATAAGAGCCTTTGTCAAAAATTCATCCTATTTTTTCATCCTAGGAGATACCCTGTACTGTAGGAGCATTGAAGGGACCCTTTTACATTGCCTCAACACTAAGGAATCCTTGAATTCTTTAACCAAGGTACATAACAGCATTGTGGTTCACATTCGAGCAGTATGAATTTGGCCAAGAAACTGTTGAGGACGAGGTACTATTGGCCTACAATGGAAAGAGAAGCACCTAACTATGTCAAAAGGTGTTTGCAGTGTCAACAACATGGAGACCTCATCCATGCACCAACTTAGGAGCTTAACCCAATTATCACACCTTGGCCATTTTCATAGTGGGGGCTCAATATCATTGGAAAAATCACCCCCACCTCATCCAACGGGCATAAGTTTATCATCACTACCATGGAATACCTCACGAAGTGGGTGGAGGCCATTCCCATGACCTATATCATAGAAAAAAAGATATCCAAGTTCATCCTGAATTACCTTATTTGCCAATATGGTGTCCCTCAAGCCATTATCTTAGATAATGGGACACCTTTCAACAATATAGATGTTCACGACCTATGCCAAAATTTCAAAATCCAACATTGCTTTTTCACTCCATACTACCCCCAGGGTAACGACCAAGCTGAGACTACAAATAAGACCATTCTCAAAATCCTAAAAAATATAGTTAATGAAGTTGGTCATAACTGGAACTTACAACTAAACCTCACCTTATGGGCCTACCAAACAAGCATCTACACACTAATAGGTGCAACCCCTTTCTCCCTGGTCTATGGATCAAAAGTCATCCCCATTGAGATCGAGCTCCCATCTCTATGAATATCATTGCAGAATCTCATTACAGATGAAGAATATCGGATGTCACAACTGAATGAGCTATAACTACTAGATGAGTGATGTATGGATGCCTTAAACCATTTGCAAGTATACCAAAATCATCTCAAACAAATCTACAACAAGAAGATCGAGATTCGGACCTTCCAAGTCGGTGAGCTGGTACTAAAGGAAAATTAGAAAAATGTGTCAAATCTAGATAGCAAGGGAAAGATTGAACCCAACTAGTTGGAACCATTCATCATCACAGTGAGCTACAAGTCAGGGGCATATCAACTATCTACGCCTGAAGGGGAACCTTTACAGAAGCCCATGAACAAATCTCATCTTAAAAAAATTTATGCCTGATCTTTTAAGAGTAAAACAAAAAATACAAAAAAATCAAAAAATCAAAAAAATCAAAAAAAAAAAATTAGAAAAAGGATTGAAAAAAAGTAAAGAAAAAAATCATCCTTTAGTGAAACCTAGTTCGGTGGCGCTTTGGGCAATTACCTTGTGTAAATATATCACCCTCCATCCACCAAGATCTTCACAGCTTATTCTGCACACTTACCATTCATCCATCACATTCCATTAATCCTTCCATCCACATCTGCATCATAGCTTGATCCTGTGTTCGTATCGGGTTCCACCCTAGTACTATTTGTCACATTCCTAAGGTTAGTTTGTCCTGCCTATATCGAAGTATTCTATCACATCACACTGGGGGCATGTTATTTTACTTGCATCAAATCAGATTCGTGTATATCCTTGAAGTCTTCCTTAAAATCTCAAAAATCAAAAAACATCATAAAATCCTTTGAAAATACAAAAACAATCATAAAATACTTTTAAAAATCCAAAAACATGTCAAGGATCCAAAAATCCAAAAGTGGAGTCATCTTATCGAACTACGTTGTCTTTGAGCTTGAACGTAGGTAAGGTTGATCTTTGATCATCCCTCGAGACACCCTAGGTCAGTCCTTTAGGAGTCTATCACAATAAACTGGCAATCCATTTGTTCTTATCTCATCAGTAAATCAAGTCTATGTCAGTCAAACTATGTGGTCTCTGCGTGTATAACATAGGCAAGTCTAATATTTTGATCAGCTCCCAAGACCCCTAGGATAGGTTTTTAAGTTAGTCTCTTGGTTAAAATCTCAGAAAACCCAAAAACATTGGAAAATCCAAAAATCAAAACATTTGTAAAACATCTCAAAAATTCAAAAAATCCAAATATTTGAAAAAATCCATCTGTCTCATCTCACTATCACCTGAAATAATCTCATTCATAATAAATCATCATCGCTTTCACCCTTTGACAGACCGATCGGAAGCAAGTCTAGTAGGTTCAACAGTGAAAACCCAATCGTCAAAGTCTCAAGTTAGTCAACTTGGAGTATCAATATCCTATCATCTAGTTAATCCCAAATCATCTAATAACAACATGTCCTAGGATGCATCCTTCCTACAATGGACATCAACATCAGGCATCACCATAGTTTAGTCTTGGCTAACGGTATGAAGAAAATTAGCTTGTTTGTTTACTTTATATTTATCTTTTTGACTTATCTTATTTTGTGTGCATTTCAATGACCTCTCAATGATGTCCAAACAAAAGGATTTAGAGAGAAAGAAATGGGGCAACGATCATTATCTTTTTATCTATCGTGCTTGTTGGATATTCTTGTAATATAACTTGGTCATGTGTACATTTTTTAGGTGCAGGGAAGATGTTCTAGGTGTATTGTTGACCACACAGGAAGGCTTGTCTTTCTATGTTTTGGTCTGAGATGTTTGGAATATCTTAACTTCATTTTAAATAAGGTTTTGTATAGCTGAGTGATTTCTGGATTTGATTGTGTGTGAATTTTTTGCATGATGCAAAAAATTCACACACAATCAAATCCAGAAATCACTCAGCTAAACATTATGGATTGTGGAAACTTGATATCATTAAGGTTCTATATGCCAGGTGTGAATAAGAATACTCCTATCTAATTTTCAAGTCAAAGTCCATCACACTAGGTACAATGCCATCTTGGTTCTTTATACCTTGATGCATCACACCTATGTGTATTATAAAACATAAGGTAAATGGCCCTTTTAAAATCCAAATTCTTGATAAGAAAATCATCATCATCATCATCATTCATAATGTAGGTGTTGGATCCTCTTTTCATTTTCTTCTATCTTCTCTCCTTACTAACATAGTACCATGAAAGTTAATCAAAAATATCGCTAAATGCATCCACCCTACATCCACAAATCATGAACATAATGCATATCATATCATATCATATAGGAAACATAAATGCATTCATTTCATCATTAATATAGGTTGATTATTCTAAAAACATCACATAAACATCATAAATTTTCATTCATTTTATAAAGTTATTATCACATAGGCATCATTAAATCATCCATTGCATAAATCACATATACACTATCACATCATCATCATCACACATCATAAATAATCACACATTCATGTCATAAGCATATCACATCATAATAATATTGTTACATATCATAATCATTTGCATTTCATAAATCATGTCATAATCATTTCATTACAAATCATTGCATATCATAAAACATTATTTCATATCATAACATTGCATTCATGAATCATTGTAAAATAGGAATCATCACATAGGCATGTCATATCACATAGTATAAAAGCATAATCATCTCACATCATCATCATAATCATGTACATTACATATCACATCATCTTAAATAATTACATTCATATAATTGCATTTGAACCACTAAATTCATAAATCACAATGCATAATCATGAATCATTGCATGTCATAAATCCATTACATATCATAGGTCATTTCATATCATACATCATCATAATCATTTTGTATCAAAATAATTTACATATCATATAGGTTTATTAAGCATATCATAAACATACATTTGCATCATCATATCATAAATCATCACATCTTCATCAAATGCATAAGAAAATATACAAAAATTAATGCATCCTTAACCATGAGCATCAATAAACATCTGCATATCATGAGTCATAGCATTGCATATAGGAAATTAAATACATCCATCCATCATGCATAAGTAAAATAGGACGCATCTCATAAATGAATCGAACCATATCATATATATATCATCAAAAAAATGTAATTGTCATGGTACAAAGATCAAGATCAAATGTGTTTATCAATCAAATATATAATCAGGGCTATCAAAAATGGAGCCCATGGATCTCAAAGAATGTTGTCTATGATCAAATATGTGAAGCTAGCCCTACTAGCTGCTACCCTCCCCCACCTGTCTCTTGACATGATCCTCAGCATGTCTCATGCCTTTCTACTATGAGTACTCTGGTACTCAGGCCCCTGCTGGTACGACCTATCTATAGTGCAACCTATAATACTCTGCCTCTCGGACAACCTCATGGTACATTTGTATCGAGATTGTCTTGCCCTAAGAAGTGGAGGCCGTACTCTCGAGCTTTTGTCTTTGGTCAATCTCTCGATCTCTCTCTAACCTAGTTTGGTCTCTCTCGGTATTCAATGCTTGTACCTATTCTTGTAAACCCTGGACCTGTGCCTGTAGCTACTATATCAGGGCATCTCTTTGATCTAGCTGAGGTGGTGGTGTTGGTGGAGGTTGTTGTTGGTGATCTCTCGAGGCATCATCTCTATGTCTATCCTCATCTTGGGGCTTCCTGTCCCCATCTTTTTATTGATCCATGGGCACTTGATCCCTCTGTCTTGGAGGTGGTCCACCTCCTCCTCTACCCCCATCCCCATCTTTGTCTCCTCTACCTCCCCGCCCCTGCCCTTGCCCTACTGATCTACCTCTAGGCCTCCATTATAGGGGTGTTCCTCCTAGATTTGTCAGCCTGACAAGTGGTCTAAACCATGCAGTATATGCCTATGTCACCCCTGCATCTTCCTATCCCTGATCATAAGGCCATGACTTTTTCCACCAGCTATCTAAAATATGTCACTGCCTCATCAGTCAGGATCAGCCTGCCCCATCTTGTCTCCCTCATAATGCATGCAAAGATTGCAATGTACTGGTCATTAGGACGATCTTATCTGTCCCTAAACTATCGATCCACTCTATCTAGAAGACACCTCTTTATCATGGTATTCTCTCTCCCCTACATAAGCATATCCTACCTCACAAAGAAGAGTTATGGTACATCATCATACCATGCAAGCATGTCGAGCCAAGGCCTCCATGTAAACACTATCATCTCATCTATAACCCTCCTCTAGTGAGGGATGTTGCATGCCCTTGTGTGAGTGAAAGTAGTCAAGGCCTCTCTGTATCACCAGACTATAGGATCATCTAGCTCTAGGGAAAATAGTGTAACCTATGAGCGAAGCAACACTATGTGCTCCCACACCCAGACATGCAAAAGTGTGACCTCGGCCCCAATAGCTCTGCTATCCAAGTATGAAAACTCATGGAGATCATGGTAAAGATAGGCCAACATCACCAACCCCCATGCAAAGAACTCTCACCATCAAAGAATTCATTGCCAGGCGAGACCCCATCTTGGATTGAAATATCGATTGTTTCAATCTGGTGCCACAAGGCCTAAGATAATAGCGACAACGATCAATCAAAAAGTGGTCACTGTGCCCCTAAACTGCTCAAGCTCGATCTGACCCTCAACAAAAAAAATCTCATCGAGCTCCATGACCTCATAGTAAGCATCTCTTCAAACATCCACATCATAGATCACTCGCTCTTCATGGATGGGAAATCGAAGAATGCTCTAGACATCCTCCAAGATCACTGTAGCCTCACCTATGGGCAAGTGAAATGATGACGTCTCACTGTGCCATTGCTCTACCAAGGCAGTCATCATGGCCAAGCATGTCTAGACAAGAGTGGCATAGGTGATGTACCACAATCTTATCGCCCCAAGGTGCTCTTGGAGTAGCTCATGCATACCAGCCAATCTGCTAAGAACTAGGGACCTTTGCTCCCACAAATGAAGAATCCCTAGGTCCTCCCGCACAAGAAAAGCCACAATGTCAAGTTTCATAAAAAATCAGGATCCTGTTCTAAGTTGTCGCAATTGAAACAACATATGCGGTGATATTTGCAATTGTGACACTATTTGGAAGTTCCAAACTGCACTGCTAGGGCCCCCCTAAACTCCAAACTATGTCATCGCATCGTAGTTTGAGTGCACCCCTAAACCTAAAATCTAAATTGCAACGTTGTGGCACAATTTGCAAGTGCGACTGATGTTGACCCCTAAACCCTAATATCTAAACTAAGCCATGATGGTGTAGTTTGCAAATGCGGTGTTCTTTAAGGTCGTGCAACATTGATTATGCACTTTCAAGGATGCTATATAGCGTCGCTTGACTCTATTTGACCTTTGACCCTATTTATTGCGCATGAAAATCAAAAAAACAAGTCGGGTAAGGGTCACATACCAGTGGTCCTATGCCTGTTGGTTGTTGGTACACTCGCACTCGATCCAAAATGTGTCATGGAAGCACTCATTGCACCATCTTGAATAGTGCTCAAAGCTCAAAATCACAAAATCTCTTAAGGGCTAGGTGTGCAAATGAATTGAAAGTAACCCCTTGAGGCCTATTTAAGCTTGAAAGTTAGGGTTTTTTTAAGCCTGTTTAGCCATCCAGCTAGGGTTTTGGACCCCTGATCCCATTTTCACCTGACTGAGGGTCATTTTGCATCATTTTTTTTGCGTTTTGGCATGTTTTTGCAATCTTGGACCCGTTAGGTAGCTTGTCCTCTTTTTTCGTGAGATCACCCAAAAATCCAATTTTTTGTCCGATCTCTCGAGGGGGCAGTATACCAGTGTAATCCTTCTCACTGGGGCGATAGTGGGGCCTCTGAAAAATCATTTTTTTTTAATTTTGATCTTGTAAATTTATTCTTTGAACCAACGCAATAGGTACATTGCTTCAAAGAGGGGAAAAATGTAGACACGAAAAATATACATATTGATCCTATACACTTGATCTTGATCTTACTAACACCAGTTCATCCTAAATCATCTCCTCGGCTAGTCATTTAATTGAATAATCTTTATTCGATTAAATTCATCATATTTCCTCTCTTAATTAAATAAATCAAATCTATCTGATTAAGTCACCCGCTTCTATTAATTAAATAAATCATTTTATTTAATTAATCCCTAAATTCATCTCCTTTAAATTAAATAAATTAATCTTTATTTGATTTAATCTAGCACCACCCTCTTTAGTTAAAGAAATCAAACTTTATTTAATTAAATCTAAACTCATATTCCTCTCAACTTTGATTTAAATTAATCCAAAAATCTAAGTCAAATTGTCAAATCAGACAATTTTCATCTAAATTAATCAAATCATGATAATGTTAATCCCAATCTATCAAATCCTCTAGATTTTGCAACTTGCACAAGTAAATCAATTTAATTGATTTATAAATTCTTCTATTTTCTCTCAACTTGGTATCAATAAGGGAATATTCCTCAAATTCAAAAAATCCCTCCAAAAGGGATGAGTACATCCAACAAGGAATTAAAGGCATCTTACATGTCGTTTTCCTTGAGCCAAGTGGCATTTAATCCATTCCTCTCTCCCTCCAACTTTTCATTTCACAAATTTCAAACTCCACCTAGCCATATTTATTTGCATATTCATCAAAATGTGCTCATTCCACCTCCAATCACATGTTGACAAGTGGCCTCTTCATATTGGTTGGTCTTTTGTCCCACATTCTTCGATTTTTCCTCTTTCTCCATCATTCTCTTCTATTTATAGGAGGCTCTTATTTGAATTTTGGATCCACAACTTCATGCAACATCATTATCTTCAAGTTTTTGAGCAATTGCTATCCATTTTCATGTTTAAATAGCTAGGTTATGAAGAAATCTCATCAAGGAGCATCAAGTCATCACCATTGATCATCAAGCTTGTGAGGAATTGGAAAAGGGGCATTTTCCACATCAAAATGGCACCAATTCCCCCATGGGATTGAGAGTTTGTTTATTTGAATAGGATTTAATAAGCTTTTTTATTGTGTTCTTCATTTCATTTCTTATTTTTATGTTTCAAATGAATCTCATGGGTAATGTTTCTTCTATCTTGCATTTTGAGCTAGTTATGGGTTTGTTCTTTGTGTTTGTGTAGGTATAAGAACACCATTCACAGGTATATGAAAACTCTAAAAATATATGTTTGACAAAAGGCACATCTAGAGGGTTGCATGGTTGAAGGGTATGTATTGAATGAAGCATTTTTCTTTCTGTGTGAATTTCTTGGTAAGGATTTTGAAGATGGGCCACACTTTTGGGATGAAGAATGATCATCAGATATTATTGATGGAGAAAAACCACAATCTAATGGTGTTCAAGTAGAAATTAGTAAGTAAATTCATTATCAATGTGGATGTTTTTCTTGCAATCATTAATTTACTCTATAATTTATTTGTGAAATTAACAACATGACATTTGGAGTTTGAAATAAACATGTTGACATAAAATAGGTGTAGACAAAATTGCTATACTTGACAAGTTCATTATGTACGACATGGACTTTATGAACAAATGGATTGATTTGTATGATAAAAAGAGAGAAGTGTTAGAAGTAAGGAGACAGTTTAAGAGATTGAACCCAAGGAATACTCCACTTCCCATTGATCTACTTGGGGAATGGGGCAAATATTTTACACTAAAATGGGTTAATGAACAAATTCAAAATCAAATAGAAGATGCAAGTATAGATTCAAACATAACAAAAGATGAAATCAACATGTCTAGACGATGTGAAAGAAAGACAGTTGGAATTTTACAAAATTTTGTTTCCTTACAGTTTTGACACTATTAACTATTTTAATATTCATCATTATATTCATTTTCACTGAAATAAATGGTCTTTAACAGGCGAGGAAATATCCAGCAATGTGGGCATATGGTCGGCATTATCGTGTAGAAAGTGTATATGTAAAAAGATGATCCTTCGATTGTGGAATCATGGTTGTCTTCAAGAAATCTAGTTGATCAAGCTCAAAAGATAAGAATATAACTGAAGGGAATCTACAATATGTTGGGAAAATACAAGAAATTATTGAGTTGGATTACCGCTCTTTTAAATGTTGTATTTTTAAGTGTAGATGGTATGAAGCATTTGAGAGGACATGAAGACATGATACCCATAGTGGATTGTTTTCTATAGATTCATCATGCTTCTTGCCGGAGGATAAGGAGCCTTATGTTCTACTAATTCATTGTGAGCAGGCATTTCTTTAACTCAAACAAGAAGCGGTAGTGATCATTAATCTATTAATTCATAGTTTATTGTGAATATATACATGTATTTATTAATCAATAAAATTGTTATAACATACGTCTAATATATGTATGTCGTTCATGTGTAGGTATTTCTCTATGAAGATATTTTGGACCTGAAATGGATATTTGTCATACATTATGATCCAAGATTAAGACATTTATTTGAGGATGCATTAGTTGATATTGAGCGATAAAATGATGGCCAAGAAAATGAGAGAGGGATTAGAGAACATTGAAGAAATTGACATCCATGATTATTTTGAAGATGGTTATGTTTAGGCACAAGAAGACAACAATCTAGAGTTAGACGATGTTATGGAAGACAACAATATGGATGGTATAGAAAATGATGATCCAAATACATATGGTAACAATATAGATGGTCTATAGTCAAATGATGCAAGTCAAGATGAGGATGATGATAATATTAAATACTTGAAAGAACAAATGAACATTGACAATGATACGTTGGATGATATTGTAGTAGACAATAATGTTAATGACCAATACTTCTAAATTTTCAGAATTATTTGTAATCCATGTTTAAAAAATGATGATTCTTATGGCCTAAACTTTGAAATACTTCAGTAATATTATTTGTGTCGATACAGATTACCTATTGCAATATCCTTAAATTGTTCAATCTTTGGTATGAATGTTTGGTAGAAAAAATTAGGATTACTTGGATCCTTCTTAAATTCATTTTGTATCAAAATATGTTCATGAAGACATGAAATTTAATAAAATATTAATGCACGTAACTCACAATTATTTAAACAAGCAAATTTGTTAACTTTATTATTCTCAATAGGGAGAGATGGAGGGAGAAGTGAGATAGAGAGTAGCAGAGAAGAGGAGGGAGGGACATAGATATATGAGGATTGAGGATCCAATGTATAGGGTAGAGGGTTGAGGACCTATAGGGTTGATGGTTTAGGGTATTGGATTGAGGGTATAGGGTTGAGGGGTTAGGGTTGAGGGTACATTTGGTAGAAATGAAAATTATTATGAAATCAAACATAAAATCAAATCCTTTTTTTATAAAATTGAAATCATATAGGATTAATTTCTCCAGAAACTATAAGGTTCCATTAATGACTTCTACCAAGATTTTCTCAAGAAAATTAAAATATCTTTATTAACCATTTAGAGCACATACACTATCCTTAAAAAATAGAATAATATACTATGTTTTATAATTTTTCTATTGGATAATGATTGAATGAATAAACTATATCATTATAGAGTATGTCTATCTCAAAGAGACACATTTTGATTTAGTAAGAAAAATTATATGTTATCTACTTGTAATTTTCTTAATGTTTAATGTTTGAATGAATAAGATATATGGTTATACAAAATTAGTCACTCTCTTACACTTATGAAGAAATAATAGTTTAGGATGCTTTTATTATATACTCACACACATGTCTAACAAGTGATAAAATAGAAGTAAACATCATAGTACATCTTATAACTATAACACATTTTTTATGGATAACATAGGCCTATGATATTATTTATTTACTATGTTCTAATCCCTAAGATATGCACATAGGACTAGGCAATCATGAATTCAGCCAAAAATTTATCTAAGAAATAATTTTAAATAAAATTTATAAAAAAATCATAAAAAGGAATATTAATAAAATTGTGTTATCTCATTTGTTATGCATTACTCTTTTTTATTCATAATAAGCAGCAGAGTTGCATGCATTATATTGAGTGCAAAAAATTACATATTTTTAGACCAGCTAGTAACTTGGAAAAATTTGAATGGCACTGAGTGCCCACGACCACCCTTACAAAAATCCAAAATTAACAAGATGTGCCACAGGCTGCAGATTTGATAACAATCCAAACAAGTCTATATCGATTCAAAACACTAGACATTAAAATACCCAATAGCCACCCCACCTGATACCATCCTTCATTCTTCTTCATTGTAGAATCTAATGGATTCCACCAAGTTTGAAAATGCATGACACCATTCCAAGCCTTCTATTTGATTCAATCCACCCATCTATATAGGAAGTTGTAGCCAACTATTTCCCATCTCCTGTGGTGCTCCAGACCTTCAGCTCTCACGTCCATGATGAAGGGATGCCACTTCACATCTACACCTTGTAGAAATATTTTGTGAATGTCATTCGGTAATGGAATTCCAACTCGCAACTGTGCCACCGCTACCACGTCCACATCATCGAGAAAAATTGCTACCTTGAAGACCATCCTAAGTAGGATAAAGCACCTCAATTTTGGTAGGTTTAGATCTAGCAACGATGCCAGAAAATGAGAGGCAATTTCTGAATTTTCCCTTGTCCCATTATTGGAGAATCAGAACTTCTTCCCAATCACCATCTGCATAGCTTCCAAACATAGGATGTCTTTGTTCAAAAATATCTTCTTGAGAATTTGATCCATTATGAAGCCTGAGAAAGCGGGTTTCTTTTTTGAGCAATGTAACTTAATTGGAGTGTCCATTTTTTAGGCTATCTACTCAATTCTTGATGCTTCATTGCTTGATATAGTCGCTTGGCTTGGCTAAGTGCATTAATTCTTTCTGCCTCTAGCTTCACTGCCTCTTAATTTCATATGGCTCCCTCAAGGTAGCATTTAATTTCATTTTGGAGGACTATACTTTCGCCACCCTTCTCAGTTCGATGCCACCCTCCTCAGTTCGATGCCACCAACTCTTGTTAATAAACTATGCAGCCACCATTTTAGAGGGTATTTAATATTTGAATCCTTGGACACAGATATGTCTCATGTGGTTGATCTTATATCAATGCATGTCAAATCTCCTCTCCTCGGGAATTCTTATGGCCATACAAGTGGTTAGCCTTGAAGGTTGATGAGATGACAAGGCCTATGTCATCCTCCTCCTAAGGGATGCCCAATTTTCTATGACACCTTGTGCAATGGGTATGTTGAAGAGGTGTGGAAGGTCAATTAAGAAGAAATTGGTTTATTTTTTGCACACATTTGTGTAGTGTATGAGGTCAATTGGTAGGTCATTTAGAAAATGATTTTAATATTATTATTTATTTTATTTTATTTTTGTATTATAGAATAATATTATTATATTTATTTTTTAAATTTTATGTAATAATTATTATATTATTATATTTATGTCATTATTATATTATTATTTATGCTAATTTATACTTAACTATGTAGAGTAAAGGATGTCGTAATTTTAAAACCTAAATATCCTCATTATTAAGGTCTTGGCCATAATTTTCATTTTATTTTATAACTATTATATTGTTATATATTATTATATTTATTCTTTAACAAAAATATCTTATATTATTAAATTTATGTGATTATGTTTTTTTGGTCGAAAGGAATTATGCTTGTATAATATATTAATATAAAAATCTTATTACAAAATTGCCATAGCTGGAAAATAGAAGAGTCTACAGAATTTGTAGTAATGATTTGCTGCCACCAATATCCCATATACAACGATCCAAAGCCAAAAATGGATGTATCTATCAAACTACTAAAATACTAGACATAATCTCTATTCACAGCTAATTCCCCATATAAGCCCTTATGTCATTATTATATTATTATTTACACTAATTTATACTTAACTACGTAAGGTAAAGGATGATGTAATTTTAAAACCTAAATGTCCTCACTATTAGGATCTTATGTAATGCCCTACCACACAAACCCCAAAGGACAACATAACTAACAACAATTATGATAAAAAAAAATTAAAAAAAGATAAGACTAACATGAAATATGAATCTTACGAACCACAACATCAAAGAATGAAATTTAATCCCACGTCTATCCTAACTATGTCCTTTGGGGTAACATGACTACATTATGAATAAATGCTACCAACATGAACTAATTCCATAATGAAGATTACTAATCACAAGTGTTCATTTTACAACCATAGTATTAAAGAAAATAAACATCATACATACAACCATAACATTAAATATACATCCATCCATGATCAAATAGTAATACCAAAGAGTACATCCACTACATTATATATATATTTTCGTAGATACAACACCATTAAAGAACATATAACACAAATCAATGAATACATATTCCACATTCCATGCATGTGGTAGATCATTACATTGTTAACAATTTTACATCAAGCTTCCCTTATAACGATGGGAAGGATAATATAATTACATGATAAGATACAAATGAAAAGATTACATAACATAACAACAACGCCAACTCAAGTATGGTACAAGATCTGGAATCTCTGCATTAAGTACCACATCCCTACTCACAAACATCAACTGGAAACCCAATGGAGTGCATGGAACGTTCCACCCAACCATGTGGAATGCTAAGTTCTATACCTCATGCTTGGAGATGACAATAAGGACCCACTACACAAACAGTCAAGGAGACATAGGCTAACATGACTCCAACATACAAAAGTAAGACACAAAACATAAAGAAACAACTGCTTATAGAGGTGCAAGAAGAACAAGGGGAAAATAAAAAGGAATACAAGGTTTCTATAGGGAGGAGTGTCATCACATAGTTTGCTATGGGTTACCCTGGTGTAACCTTCCTAGGCTACTGGACCCCCATCTTGGGTTACCCTAGACCACCTCTACCAGCCATCAAACCCCCATACAAACTCATTAGAGATCAACATACCTTCAAATCAGACCAGAAAGTTGATCTTGCCATTCTAGGCCTTCTCACTCATCCCAAGCCTAAACAAGCACTTGAGCCATGAGTGAGGCATTATCTTGATTTTGAGTTTAATGATCTCTTTATGATGTTACCATTCATTACACTACACTCTTTGATTCCTAATTATGGATTGTAAATCATCCTTTGAGATCATGTTATTGTTGCCACTTTGATGGGGAATCATTTTTTTGGTGATTTGTTAGACTTCCACAGGTTGGGGAAAAAGTTTTCCTTATGATTGGATTTTCATGTTGGTTCTTTATGAACACTTGATTCTATACTTGATGTATGATTATGTGGGTCCTGGAGTTGTTATCTTTGGATACTTTGTGCAAGTTGGTGCATGCCTCACTTTATGTGATAATTCATTTGGCTCTATATGTTGTGCAATATGATGTTCATTTTCTTCATGCTAAGATTTTAAAAGGAAAACTTGTGATTAGTAATCTTCATTATGGGAGTTGTACGTGTTGGGAATGTTTATTAGTATGATTTACAGTTCATGTTAATTTCTTTTCAAAAAATAAAAAAATATTGTGTCATAGTTGTTAGTTTGTCGAGTTATCCTTTGGGGTTTGTGTGATGGGGCTTTACATCTTGGCCGTAATTTTCATTTTATTTTATAACTATTATATTGTAATATATTATTATATTTATTCTTTAACAAAACTGTCAAATACATATATTTTTTATTATATAGAATATACATTATATATTAATTTTGCTAATTTATACTTGACTACATAGAGTAAAGGATGCCGAAATTTTAAAACCTAATATATATGTATTTGATAATTTTGTTAAAAAATAATATCATTATATTAAAATATATATATATATATATATATAATATAATATAAATTATATATTAATTATACTAATTTAGACTTAACTAACTACGTAGAGTAAAGGACTAAATATCCTCATTATTAGGATCTTGGCTGTAATTTTCATTTAAATAAACATACTCTAAAACCCTCGTTGAAACTTTATTTTTGGTTGTAACCAATCCAAATACGACATTATATGCATGAAAACTGATAGTGGTGGGGAAAGCAACAATGAAAGGTCAAGGGAAACCGATAGCGGTGGGGAAAGCAACACAAAACTGATGGGAAAATGGTGAAAAATGATGGACGGCTGATATATTTTTACTATCAACCAAGGTCTCCCATTTATTTTCAACTATCTATGGGAAAAAATGACCTCATGAAGCTCAAATAAGGAAATTCCTTTGGCGTAAAAATTATCACATCATTCCATAGAGTACAAACACTAATATGCTTCGACATCATATACTAACTCAAAATTAATAATTATACTTAATTCACATATTTTCTCAATGATGACAAAGTACAAAAAATTAACTAAATAAAAAGTATTTATCTATGTGGAGACTAAATAGAGTTCTTATGTCCATCTAAAGAAATTTAAATAAGATTAATTTAAAAATATAATAAATGTAAGTTCAAGATCTTTTGATTCAAACAAATTTAAGACACACACATAGAAATAAATGATCATGATCATAGACATGGCTTTGAAGAATAATTTTTTTCATATCCTCATTGAGTTGATTCATCAATGGTGGTTAATTCCCTATCAAGCAGGGCTTCTGAAAACTATCACTTGAATTATTTGTTGGGACATATATTGTCTCTTGATATTCATAATTTTTCTTCCTTTGAAATTATGAATTGCTCTAGGTAAGCTAACATCTTGGTGGATTCACTTGCTAATAGGAAATTGATTAGGGTTGATGGTTTAGGGTATTGGGTTGAGAGTATAGGGTTGAGGGATTATGGTTAAGGATAGAGGGTAGAATGTTTAAGGGTTTAGGGTTTAAGGGTTTAGGGTTGATGGTTAAGGGTTGAGGGTAGAAATTTTAGGGTATAGGTTTGAGGGTATATGGTTGAAGGATTAGGGTTGATGGTCCAATGTATAGGGTAGAGGGTATAGGGGTTGAGGGTTGAGGGATATTTTAATGAAAGTAAAATGTAGGCAAGCAATTGAAGGCTAGTGAATATTGGGAAAGGATTTTTTGTTCTAACAACCCTAATCCCTTTTCCCTTAATCCCTGCTAGATCAGAACAAATAGGTACTAAATTAGGTGCTAAATCAAGTGCTAAAGTAGTATCTAAAGTAGGCATCTAATTAGGTGTTAAATTAGGCACTAATGCTGGCACGACACTCAGAGCTAAACTCAATGCAAAATCGGTGCTAAACTTGGTGGTAGACTACATAGTAAAGCAGGCTCTAAAGTAGGCATATAATTAGGTGTTAAATTAGGCACCAATTCCACCACTACAGTCAAAGCTAAAATCGGTGGAACTCAGCAGTAAATTCGATAATAACCTCAACGCTAAATGTGGTGCTAAACTTGGTGTTAAACCCGACGTTAAACAAGGCGCTAAATTTGGTGCTAATTTGTGCTGAATTTAGCACTTACTTGTTCTAATCGATGCAATAAATGCCAAAAATAGCACCATCCCAAAAAATAGCACCAAATTTTTCAAAAAAAAAGGAGAAAAATACATTAAAACAGTGGGTGGAAGCAAAAAATGGAGCAAAAAAGGGAGCTAATCATAGGGATTTGTTGTAGTCTAGGGACAACATTGGAAAATGCAAATGAGATTTGAAATCACCATGTAGAATAAGTAGATTTTTTTTGCAAGGTAGGTCACGTTGAAAACATGGCAGAAAAGAGGTGACAAAGTGGATGAACATGGGCTACAAATGAAGGGGAGACCAACAAAGGAGTCACACCATATGTTATGGATTTTAAAAATTTCAAATTCATTAAAATATTTTGATCAGGCTTCGCTAGGTGAAAAGGAGTGCACCATTTGAAGAAGTTATAATAGTGGATTAAAATCAATGTATGAGAAAACAACTTGTGCCAAGGGAAGAAATAAGCACATAATTTAAAGAATTAAATCTGGAGAGACATAGAAGCAGATTGAGTGAAGTAAAAAGGACAACATATATAATAAGTTTTAATTTCAATTAAAAGGAAGGGATGCATAGGTAAGAGACAGCAAGGGCTACACATGCATAGAGAAGAGGTTGCACCTTATACGTGAAAATAGTAAATGAATATTGTAATTGAAATAAAGATGGAACATAGAATCAAATTTCTTTTTGAATGTAATTATTATTTTTGTTGCCTGGAAAAGTAATTTTAACCTGTTTCAATTTTAAAAAAATAAAATTGCCATATTGAATTGTTACTTGAATGTGAAAAGATGGTGATGGTTTTCATTAAATGATATTGAATTGGGAACTTGATTTTTCATTTGCACAAATTCTGAAATTGTGAATTTGAGATTCAAATTGTTTGGAACAACGTAGAGGATTTGCGTTTTCCCTTTGTGTCAATAAGAGACATCTTGATGATATTAAAAATTAAAAAGATAGGTAATATCTTTTGAATCAATAATATAAAAATATTAATCAAATGAACAAAAATATTTTAGTTTAAAATTAGCAAACCTCCATGTAGGACTCAATAAACTTTTATTTAATTTGATTATGTTATTTGTAATTTATTGAATATTTAATCATGAGAATGAAATTTTTATTATAAGTGGGTTTCAAGGGTGACATTATTTGTTAAGGACTATGGATTGGTTACATATATAAAACAAGTAATTTTCATGGATACCATTTACATATGAATTTATTTTCTTCCCCTTATGTGTAGTATTCACAAAGGAATTGTGAAAAGGGGCCCTAGAAAGTGTTGTGTGCCCACATAAATAGTTCACATCAAACTTAGTGTAGAGAAAAAAGATACATATTTTATGCCTTGATCTTGTTTGGAAGAAGGTTAAATAGGTAATATGAGGAATACAGAATTTTCCCAATACTTAGGCATTCAAGGATGGGACTTAAGGAGTGTCTAAGAAATATTATGTTAACTCATTTAATAATATGATTAATTAAATAAAGGTAATTTATTTATTTAAGTGAAAATGGTATAATCTCAAAGATTATTATCAAGATAAAATATATTTCATGTGTACTCAAAAGGATCCAAGAAGGATTTCTTGATTCACCAAGGGCCTTAGGTCAAAATTTTGAGGTGGGTTTCAAGTTGTTTATTATTATTATTATTATTATTATTATTATTATTATTATGTACTCCTAAAGATGGACCTCAATTAACTTTCATTATGCATTGTAGTATTTAGAGAGTGACTCAAATGAGTCTAAAGTCTTTGGTTAGAGAATTCTACCCATCTTGTTTTGATGGATGGATTTCTATCCTACTTTGATGGGTAGATGATGGATCACCATCATATTTTGATAGATGGATGCCTATCCTATTTTAATGGATGAATTACAATAGTGTTTTGATGGGTGAATGCGTATCCTTTTTTAGTGGATAGATGATTCTCTGAGTATACAAGAGAGTGAACACTTAATAACTTAAAATAAAATATTAAAAAATAAATAAATTGTGATAATTTAAGGAGTAATAAATTGGGTTGTTATATCATTTAACTTTAACCCACCAATAAATCCATGTTATCATAACCCTCATCCCCACAAAAAATATTATATGCCTCCTAGTGTTATTCAAGTGGTTCACCTACAACTGCCATTCATTAATCAAGAATGGGAGGAAATGAAAGTAACTCCTAAGAGCCTACAATTCAAAACTACAAGGAAGAAATTCGAATTATAATATGTGTTCCCTCATCCATTTAATTGAAAAATCTTAATGGTCTCATTCCCTTAAAATTTAGAAATTCTAAAAATTGAGAAATATAAGGGAAAGGATGACTCATGGGATCATGCAAAATATTTTTCATGGCATGCTAGGAAGTTTCATATAGTGATAATTATCTCCTCCAACTTTTCCCCCAAAATTTTGGCTGACAAGCCTTGGAGTGGTTTATGAACCTCCCTCATGGATATATCTCCACCTTTGTTGACTTATCAAAATAAAAAATTACACACTTTTCCTACAACATCAAACATGAAGTAACTATGTTAGACCTTTCCAACATGCTAAGAAATAAAATAGGGAATTTTTTTCATCATACCTACAATATGGAGAGAGATTGAAAGTAGCCTTCCTTGTCCTATTCTTGAAAACATAGTCATTATATTTGTCCAAAACATAAACCAAGAGATTTCACTTCAATTGCAAATTAATTATTCTTCAACATTCGATGAAATAATCAAGAAATGGGTTTCCATTAAGAAATACCTCAAAGCCAAAGGTCTAATCAATATATATAATGAAAAAAATGACCAATATAATGACAAACTAAGGTTCTAATCAAAGAATAAGAATGTAGTAGGTGATGGAGTCATCAATTCCAAACATGTCCAAGTGGCAAGCACAACTAACACAAATAAAAATGATACCAAACCTCGTCACACTAATCACATTTTTCCCCCAAGGACAATCTAAACCAAGCACCCAAACCAATCAAAAATGTAATTTCACTACACTTGGGGAGCCCTTAGACATGTTTCACAAGCGTGTTCAAGATAATATAGTGGCATTCCCCATGACACAACTATTTTATGAATCCAAGCCCAATACTTACTATTATAAGGATAATGAATATTTTTATTATCATAGGGTCAAACTTCATTTGATGATCAAATGCATGAATCTTAAGAACTACATCCAAGGCCTCACTAACTGAGGTGAAAATAATATAAAGAAGTGAATTCCTCATCATCAAATGATCAATTGGGAATATACCAAGAGTATTTTCCTAAACATTCTCAAGGTCCTTCCACCTAAACAAATACCCCTAATAAACCTAATAACAAAGGGAACCATAGTAACAATATCAACTACAATAAAGGTTTCTTTCAATTATGACAATGTTGTCAAGTGTATCACAAAAGTAACTTCACAACTTGTCATGATCAAAATAAAATACAAAGACCTCAAGGGTATCGTTATCACTAGATGTGGTAGAGTCACTATCTTGAGACCATACAACACATCCTCTTAAGGAACTTGTAGACATGGAAAAAATACCGACACACTTGATCCTGATTGCTAACATCATTTCATCCTAAATCATCTTCTTAAGCTTGTCATCACATTTCATCCCTTAATTAAATAAATCATTATTTATCTGATTAAGTCATTCTCTCCTATTAATTAAATTAATTAATCTGATTTAATAAACTATATGTCTCTATTTAATTAAATAATTCATTTTATTTAATTAAATATCTAAATTCATCCTATTAAATTTAATAAATTAAACCTTATTTAATCTAATCTAACATCATCCCCTTTTTAATTAATTAAATAAAAAATCTTTATTTAATTAAAGTCTAAATCATTTTCATCTCAACTTTGATTTAAATAAATCCTAAAATCTAAATCAAATTGTGACATCATCTAACCTCCCATTAAATTGATAAAATCCTGATTAATTTAATCATAATCACCTAGTTTCTGTAGATTTTTCCACTTGCACATGAAAATACATTTAATTGATTTATTAAATCCTTATTTACTCTCAACATGGCATATTTAGGGGAATATTCCTCCAAGTTTTAAAATCCCTCCAAGTGGATTTGTCCTTCATACAAAGCATTTATCTCCTCTTACATGTCCTTGTGCATTGAGCCAAGTGGCATTTAAGTCATTTCATGAATTTCAAAATCCACCTAATATCATTTATTGGCTCATTCACTAAAGTTTGCTCAAGCTTCCACCATTCACATCTTGACAAGTGGCATTTGGCCATTGGATGTTGAATAATCCCACATTGCTCCATTTTACTCATTACTCCATCTTGTCTTTCTATAAATAGAAGGCTCTTCTTCTCATTTGGACATCCACAACTTAGAGCAAACTTACTATCTTCACATTTAGAGCAATTTCATCCATTTCCATGAGCATTTTCCATTATCATAGCTAGGTTATTGCAGATTTTACCAAGGAAGAACATTGTTCTTCCTCACCAAGTGGATCAATCTTCATCAAAATCATCAAACCACACAAAGGATCTGGGAAAGGGACAATTTACAAATCAAATTGGCACCAATTCCCCCATGGGATTGGAAGTTTGCATGCTTAAATAAGATTTAATTTCTTTTCATGGTTTGTTCTTCATTTTCCCTATTTTGAGCATTGTAGATGAATTTCATGGGGAATCTAAGTTCTAACTTTCATTTGGATCTAATAGTGTGTTTATTTTCTATGTTTGTGTAGGTCTAGGATTGGGGTTCACATTTTGGCACTAGAAGGAGGGAAAATTTGAAGGATTTCATCACATTTTTTGAAAAATTCTGTGTTTTTTTGTTTTTTTTTTGCAGTTTACAGTAAACTTAACCGTTGAAAGTCAAGCAGAACTATATTGCACTGCTCCAACTTTCAAACTCCATCATTGGAGTCTTCTTGCTCAAAAAAATCAAATTCCAAACTCAACCATGGGCTCTCCTAATTTCAAATAGCGTCGCTAGCATAATAGATCTGCAATCGCAGTCTTTGTTTAACTGCAGAGCACTGCTCTTCGTAATTAGCGATGGTATATAGCATCACTAACCTTTCCAAACTTCGCTGCACCCATGAATTACACCGCTGGGGTGGAGTAAAAAGTTCAAATTTAGCTAATTTTGACATGTGCTTTTTTATTCTTGACATTTTGAACTCCTAACCTATTTTTTGTCTATGTATTCCTTGGTTTTAGTCAGTTTGTAGGTTGAGGCAAGGAGGGAACAAAGAGGAGTCTTTTACTATGACATCATTGTCTTATTGTATTAAGTGTTTTTAAACACTTTGGGAGAACTTATAATCCCCTTCTAAGGATTTGATTACCTTCATACTTTTACGACACACTAAATTTATTTTGGGCTCTAAAAAGAACACTACAAAAGCTTTCATTTTTTATTTTTTATTTTGCTACAAAGGGTTAAAAATAACTTTAGAAAAACTTACTAGATTTTGTTTAAGGTTAACAATTTAGCAAAACAACTTTCATCTTTCTTGTTGGTGCCTTAAAAAGAAGCTAATCATTGCTTTGAGGATTTAAAATGAACATGTGTATCTTTGTTTTGTAATCACTTTCCCAAAATAATATCATCTAAAAGATGTATGCACTTCTCTCGCACCTCATGACGACCTTGAGAATCAAAAGGATTTTGATGATCTTAAGTTTTGAAAGTGATTGCCTCCACATTTCATTTGGGATTAAAAATTGATCAAATCTTGTGAGTGTGAGTGTAACATATTGTGTGTGTTCTCTCTTTGATTTTCAACAAAGATTGATCGAACTAGAGATATGTTTGCTCATTTTTGTTTATCTTAGAGAGCTTGCCTTGGTGGGAAAAAGTACTCACCCCAAGGGAATGACCCAACCGGTAACATGCTAAAGCCAAGCAACTTCTAGCCGGTATATAAGTTTGGGTACTCAAGGAAATTTTGAGTATCACGGGGATCATTCTGACAAGAAGGGTGGTAATGGTCTCTTGCCGCATGGGTGGTCCCCCACGAATGAAATGTTCACATTAGAGCCCCTTTTTTAGAAAGGCCAAAATCCTAAACTATTTGTTGGTGCAAGAACGGTCATTCTGAAGCCACCCCACATTCTTACGGATTTTAGTAGAGATAAGAAATATGCCATGGAATATTCATGGGTATTGATGCTTGGCTAACCCGAGAAGTGAGTTCACTATAAGGGGGAGCTTGTGGGGTCAGGCATCTAATCATCTGCTAAGAGTAAGCGTAGTTGGATTTATCCAAGTTGGAACCCAACAAATATTGTATTTTCATCCTAGGATGGTGCATGCTCTTAGAATCAAAAAAACTTTGCTTGGTTCTCAAAACATTTGAAAAAAAACATTCACAAAATCTTCAAAATTTCGAACCCTTTGGAGGGAACAAATATCTTTGACAAATCCAAGTGCTCTTGCTTGCCCTAGGGATTTCATCCTTAGAGGTTTCTAAGTATTTGGGTTTAATCATCATTTGTTTTCACTAAAGTCAACATTAGGAAAATTTTGCCTTAATATAATCGATTATCCACATAGTGGAATTTGTGGGATGAGAAGAAGTTAGGACATTGGACACATATTTTGAAACTGTAATCAAGAATTGTGTGTGGTAAAAATAACTCATTAGGAAAAGATAAGAACAATCGAACCCCACACATGTGTTCTCCCAAATGATTTCCTGCAAAATCAAAATCCGAAAACCCAAGTTCAAAAGTCTTAGTCCAAAATCTCATAAAGAATGTCTTTCAAGGCTTCATGAGGTAAGAGAAATGTTGGTTTACAATTTTTACAAGAAAGCTTCAAAGAACAATCCAAATTTGTATGAATTTATTGTCACTAAAATCCCAATCTCTTTCAAAGGTTTTCTTTTCTCACATAGGAAGTTTCAAGCATGTTCTTCAATACCGAGGTCTGGTAGAAAGGAGTTCTATCTAGGTTTGATCTAGGATCAAAATCATCACTCTCACCCACCCCTCAAAATCAAAAATCACCTCACCAACAACTCTTGAAAATCTTGAAAATATCATGTATTCTAGACTTTTGGAAAATCAAAATCATCTTGTTTGGTTAGATATGTGGGGATGAATCATTCTCCACATATTTGATCAGATTATCAAATCCTTGTGAACAAATTTACCTCTTGATAAAAATTCAACATCTTGGGGTCTAGGAGTTCATTATCCAAAATCATCTTGTTTGATTAAGGGTGTCTTGATGAATCCTTCTTTACACCTTTAGTCAAATTATCATCTTGTGTACGATTCTAATCTAGGACAACATCCAACCTCCTAGAGTTTACAAGTTCACTATCCAAATAAAATCCAATCAAAGTCCCAAAGTATAGTATCTCCTTCGAGGTTTCTCAAGATTCCAATCATCTGCATCATCCATTTTTCATGTATCTCACCCCCATCTTTTGATCCTTAATCATCCTAGTTATTCTCTTTTTTGTGCCTAAAGTTAGATAAATCTAAAGGACAACACATTCTTGAAAATTGATCCTTATTTTATGGTGCAGACTAGATCATAACACAAGAAGAATATGGAAATCAACAATGAAACATCAACTTCAAGTGACCTAAGCCAAACTGCTCCTGAAATGAATCCTGTTGGATTGAGAAATCCCCAGAGCAATCTCCCTCTTCCATCACAAAATCCTCAAGAGGAGGGTCAATTAGAGGATATTACCAACAATTCCTTAGGGATGGCACAAGATGAAATCCTTGAGATGGTGCAAAATCCTAAAAATCATCGAATTGTTAATGCCATTGATGAGGTTATACCCATCCTAATATATGTCGAAATTGGAAAAAGAAGGAGCTAAACTCCCTTCTGGCTATGATGTAAGCACCCTTGTGGAGAGACCTCTTGGGATCATGCCTCCAATCCCACCCATACCTCCATGTCAAAATATCACTCAAAGGATCTCACAAATCACATCATCCATTGCTCCAACTCTGCCAATCATTAACAAGGGAAGCTCATTGCTTCATGCCCTTCAAGCACATCCCCTTGTGAATAACCAAGAGTTGGATGCAAACACCATATTAGGCCAATCTTTCCAAAAAAATCCATTACACCCATATGTCCCTCTCACATTTCATAATCATACCAATTCATCCTCCTTTCATACAAACCTCTCTCCCTATGACCTCACAAGGAGAAGGTGATTTGTTCAGAGTAGGGGGAGTCTTCGATCCCTCATCATCATCTATTCAAGAAAATGCACTGCCCATATTTCTGCCATTTCCAACTCTACCACTTACATCCACATCACCCTTGGGGCTGGGTCTTCTCCCTTTGGCCACCATCAACCAACAAAATCTAAACAACCCCCCTATCATGAATCAAAGCATCATACTGAATCCTCCCGTCTTGCCATCGATATCGTAGCAATAGATGTCTACCATCCAAAAACACCCAACAATCAATACATCCACCATCCCTCAAATCTCTCAAAGCATGGTTTCCCAAGGGCCAAGCATCTGAATCGTGCCATCCACCACTCAAACCCTGATCATCAATACAACTGTTCCTCTCATCATAATGTTCAGCACCATTCCCAATCCACCACTGCCACTGCCAAAACCCAACAAGGCAAATTCATTTAGCATCATGTTGCAAGCAGCTCGACAAGCCGCCTATTAAAAGGAACTTCAACAAATCCAAAATCAAGAAGCTACATAGCTAGCTGCCCAATAAGCACAAGCACAATTAGTAGTACAACAAGCACAACAAGCACAACAGGGTGCTCAAGCCCAAGCTTTACTACAACAATAGCAAACTGCTCAAGCAGCTCAAGCCACACAAGTTGCCTAGGCTGCATAAGTTGCACATGCAGCCCAACAAGCACATGCTCAATCCCAAGCCCAATACTAGGCACAGTTACAAGCAATCCAACAACAAGCTTATCAACAAGCCCTACAAGAGTATCAAGCACAACAACTAGTGGCTCAATAACAAGCCCAAAACCAAGCTTTGTTGGCACAACAACAACACGACCAACAACAAGCATTGTTTGCTTAGCCACAAATGTAGGCATTAATCATACATCAAAGCTTGTAGAAAATCCCCACCAATGCCCCACCCATCAATCAAACACCCCAACCCCCTCAAAACATGTTCATCCGACCTCCTGATTTGCAAGACGATGTGACACCGCAAATCCAACTCCTCTCGTAGCAAGTGCTTGATCTTCAATCAGGAAAAGCAACAAGGACACCCAATAATCTATGTCCCTATCCTTTTGATAGGAGCCTTGCAATGATACCATTCCCAAAAGGATTCGAAATCCCCAAATTTAAAAAATATCGTGGGTTGGGAAACCCTGACGATCACATTAGCAAATTTCAAGTACATTGCATGGAAGCTGCTTAAAATGATACATATCTGATGCGGCTATTTCCTCATAGCCTGGCTGGTGCTGCCATGGAGTGGTTCTCTCATTTTCCTATGAGCATTAGAACATTCCAAGAAATTGTAGACGCATTCCTCAAAACTTATGCATTCAACATCAGCACAGATGTTAGTCTAGAGGAATTATCAACACTCAAACAGGGAAAGGGGGAATCATTTGCCTCCTTCCTACAATGATGGTGATCCAAGGCCAATCAGAGCAAGTGGGCCATACTAGAGGAGAAATAAATTTGCACTATCATTTCCAATTTGGACAAAAACTTGGCATTTTATCTGAATATCCAGTGTATCACCACATATGACCAATTGATCCCCAAGGCGCTCAACATCTAAAGGGCCCTTATTGCACAAGGGGGCACACCTACATATCTTTAACATCAAGATAGTCACCCATCCACCAGCTATAATGAGAAACCTCACACATGGGAAAAAAATAGGAATGTCACCAATGATGGAGTGGTTGATACCAAGGTCGTCATTAGTGCTCCAAAGCAGAATACCCAAACACATCATCAACCGCAGAATAATAATCGCAATAACATGCAAGAAAATGCAGTAACCCAACAACCACCCCACAATTAGAACACCAACCTCAATAATCAAGGAGGACCACCTCTACGAAATAGGTATCCCCCCAAGCAAAAATTCACATCCCTTGGAGAATCAATTGAATCCATGATGAATAAATTGGTCAATGAGAACCTCATCAAAATCCCAACTTATGATAATTACCAAGAGTCCCAAGTGAAACCACCCTATTACAATGAAAATTTCCTTTGCAATTATCATAAGCTCAAGGGGCATACGACCGCCAACTGCATGAAACTGAAAAATTTCATCCATTGATGAAAAAATCATAAATGTTGAGCAACCGGATGGTAATCAAGATCTGAAAATATACACGAATTTGATGTCCGATCATAATCAAGGAAACAAAAAAGGAAAGAAAAAATATGGTAATGTGAGCCATGTGTATGAAGGATTTATCGCATGCCTTGATGAAATGGTCATTATTGTTAGCATCAAGGGAGCCAAAGTTGATTGTGGAGTCACCAAACGTAGCGGCAAGGTCACCATTGTCAGGGCATCAAATCCAACTAAGACCTCCACCTAAAATCAGAAATCCATACCTAATGGTTACAATGTCCTTGACAAGTTAAAAAGAACCCCTTGCTCAGATCTCCATCATGGAGTTACTAAATATTTCAGTTGACCACAAAGAAATCCTTGAGGAAGCATTGGCTTCATCTACCGTCTCTGCCAACCTTCATACAGAGCAATTCCAAGCTATGGTCGGTAACATCACCACTCTGAATCTCCTCACATTTTCTGATCAAGACTTCCCCACCCAACCATCTCATAACCATGCACTTCACCTTGAAGTCTTGGTTCACAAAAATAAGGTCAAAAGGGTCTTGGTGGATGGGGGTGCAGGCCTCAACATTTGTCCACTCAAGCTTATAAAGAATCTGGGAATCTCCAAAGATTCTATTGAAAAAGGTAAAGGTATCACAATCAGATCTTACGATGATCAAGAAAGAGTGTCTTAGGGCACTATTCAACTCCCTATTCAAGTAGGGCCAACTGTTATGGAAACTGCCTGTCAGGTGCTCGACCTTGATCTTCCATATAACATCATCTTGGGATGCCCATGGATCCATGGGATGCAAGCAGTTGCATCGACTTTCCACCAATGTGTCAAGTTTTCATACCAAAACCAAGAGGTCACAATCTATGGTGATCCTAAACCATTCACCTATTGCAAGAGCCTAGAAGCCAAGTACTATAAAGTCCCAGGTGATCCCACAATAATGGGTTACACTTTTTGGCCAAACTTGACATTGAAATCAACATTTTTTGCGAGATCTTCACTTTCTTACACCTAGAGAAGATAAACCATTAAGAATTTGGAAATGAAGCAAACTAGTGATTTGTGATATTTTGTGTGTAGATTCTAATTATATTTAAAAAAATAAATTGTGAATCATTTTATGTAATTTTTATTAACTTATTTTTTCTACTAAACATCGTTTTCAAAAAGTGATGTTTACTATCAGTTGCATAACTTTTTTTATAGAAAGGATACAATTCTAATTTTTTAAATACAATTTTCTCACACCAATATCTAGTGGATGGATATTTTTTTATAATTTTTTGTTGCATATATATTTTTTAATTAATTTTATAAGTCAGAGTAATTACAATTTGGATATATTATACTTTCAACTACATAACACTTTTTGTATGCATTTGAATTAACTTATTCTTTTTATGTTAGAATAATGACATCAATAGCTAGTGTAAATGTATTTTTTAGATTTTTTTTCTCTCTTTTCCTATTTTTCTGTATGTTTGAAACAAAAAACTCGATGTTCATTGAAAAACCTACATTCACAAGAAATAAAAATTAAATATAATAATAAAATTATACTTTTTGGGAAGCTTATAATAAGGACTACATGTTTACAAAAGATAAATTTTAAATGAATTAATTTGATCCCTAAAAGATAAATCAAAAGTGGTTTCTTATAAAAAATTTGATAGGTGTAGAGGAGACTCCATTATAGGTATGGTTTAAAACTAGCGGGTTTCTATCCAAGGGGGTTTGATATAAGTGGGTTTGATCAAACCCTCTTCAATTAAAATCCTTTAAATGGAACCTTTTAAGGCTTAAATTATTAATTTTTTTAAAAATATGTGATTTCAGCAAAAAACAGGATGTCACAAAAAGTGTAGCCCATTATTGTGGCAACACCCTCCCCCAAGTCCCAAAAAATGATGAAGGTCCCTCAACTCCATATATAGACCCATCCAACATAGCCTCCACTTCTGGGACAAAGACACCTTCCATCCTTGACATATCTGACATCAAGCTTATAATCCAAGATAATGGTTGTGGAGAATACAAAATGAAGAAGGGAGCCTTCATGGTTGGGGAATTACCTCAATCCCCCAGATCCCATGGACAACCACAACCCACCAATACAACAGCTCAAACCTTCAAATTGGATCCTTCCCGATTTAGGAGGTGGGGAGATCTAGGCCAAGTGGTGGATGAGCAAGACATATCCAGTCTCCTCTATCAAGAAGAAAGACCCACACCATCCCTTCCTATGGATGATGCAAACAAAGGACTTCAATTCATATTGGGTATTGGCTATAACATAAATGGAAGTTTTGGAAAGAACAAGAATTGCCAATTAGAACCTATCATTGTTGAAAAGCGCATGAAAAATATTGGCCTTGGGTGTACCCCTCCAAGTGTAACCATACATGGCAGAAGTCCCCTAATTAAAGTAGTCAGAACCTCCCTTTAGCTATCGGCAACCGCCCTCCAGTTACTCGTGTCAACATGTTGAGTCATAGATAACTTTACCTTTAACATAACCGATGTGTGTAGTAGTAGTGATGACGAGGAAACCATAACTGGCTTACCCATGGCTTTTGAAGAATCCTCCCTACTCATGATTCGTACCCTATATTTTGAGTCGGAACACCAAACCCACGAAATAAACCTGGTCTACCCCCAGCTCATCCATTACGATCAATGAGGACCACCAATTCTGGACACATTTGAAAATGATGAGGCAATTTCAGAGTTCATGGGATTAAGGGATACAATACCATATGGAGATCATAAGGTTGGATTTGACATCACACTGGACACTCAAGCCTATTATGGGGAAACGATTGAATCCTTCAGTCACAAAAGTGAGAAATTGAGAATAATCTCAAGGTCCTTGAGTGAAAACCACACTATGGCACTCTCTGACCCTAAAATAGTAAAAATAAAGGATGCATCCAATGGTGAAAACCTCTCTGAGGCATCAGAGGATGAAGGATTCAATCTTACCCTCACTGCACTTCATCAAGAAAAATCAGCGGTCCTAGCAAAACAATGCAATCCTATCAAGCTAGGAATAGAGGAGCTACAACACATAACTTTCTATGTTGAATCACTTCTCACAGAAGAACAAGAACTCTTAGTTGCATTCCTCAAAGAAAGAAAACTAAATTTTGCATGGACTTATGCTGACATGCCTGGACTTGATCTAGAGGTAGTAGTTCATCACTTGGTTGTATATCCTGAAGCAAAACCTGTGAGACAAAAATTGAGAAAGATGCATCCCCAAATAGCCTTGTTAGTCAAAATGGAATTGCAAAAGCTATTGGATGCGGGATTTATACACTCGTTTGATTATCCAGAGTGGGTGTCCAACCTAGTACCTATTTCAAAGCCCACTAGGGGCATCCGCATTTGCACCGATTTCAGAGACTTAAACAAAGCGTGTCCTAAGGATGAATTTCCACTACCCAACATTGACATGATAGTGGATATGACAACTGGACATGAGATGCTATCACTAATGGATGGGTTTTTTGGATATAATCAGATCATGATAACAAAAGAGGACCAGCACAAGAGAACATTCACATGCCCATGTGGAACCTACTCCTAGAATATGATGTCATTTGGGTTGAAGAATGCAGGAGCAACTTATCGGAGAGCCATGACATTAATCTTTCACGATATGATCCATAAGACGGTGGAAGATTATTTGGATGACATATTGGCTAAATCATGGAAAAGATGGGACCACATATCAACTTTGAGCTCCATTTTTGAAAGGTTGGAAAAGTACAAGGTTTGACTCAACCCAAAGAAGTGTGTCTTCAAAGTGCAATCAGGGAAGCTCCTAGGGCATATCGTTTCAATGAGAGGAATCGAGGTAGATCCTACTAAAGTCAAGGAGATCCTCAAAATGGAAGCACCCAAGACACTAAAGTAGCTAAGAGGTCTACAAGGAAGGCTCTAGTCTATCTGCAGATTCATAGCACAGTTGGCAGACAAACAAATCCCATATTCCCATCTACTCCACAAGGGGGTAGCATACAAATTGGATGACAAATGTGACCAAGTATTCAACAAAATCAAGGAATACCTACTCACATCGCCAGTTCTAATGTCGCCAATTTGAAGCAAACCATTGATCCTATACATATAAGCAACAACGGTAGCTCTTAGTGCTCTCTTAGCCCAACATGATGAAAATGGAAAGGAAAGAGCAATATAATATATCAGCATGACCATGGTAGGACATGAGCTAAACTATACACCTATTGAAAAAGCTTGTCTAGCAGTCATGTTTGCAGCTAAGAAGTTCAGAAACTACATGCTGGCTCATCAAATCTAGCTGATCACAAAGATAGATCCACTCAAGTACCTACTTTTGAAAGCCACTCTCATAGGACATACGGCTAAGTTGGTTATGATCTTAATAGAACATGACATTGAATATGTGGAACAAAAGGCCATTAAAGGACAAGTAATTGCTGACTAGCTGGCCGAAACATTGATGTATGTCGATAATCCATTGGTATCAGAGTTCCCTGATGAATCCATCTTCAACATAAATGTAGCAGACCACTGGAAAATGTACTTTGATGGATCTCACACATAGCATGGGTCAGGTGCTGGAATATTCTTCATAACGCCACAAGGTGATTGCAAACCCAAATATTATAAGTTTTCCTTTGCCTGCACAAACAACGTCGCCAAATATGAGGCTCTCGTTATAGGATTAAGAATTGTTGCACAATGGAAGATCATGGTACTCAAGGTCTATGGAGATTCATAGCTTATCATCAACCAAGTCAATGGAAAATACCAAACAAAGGACAACAAGCTGACTCCATACAAGAAACTAGTGGAGAGCCTCAAAGAGTCCTTTATTCATGTCACCTTTGAGGAGATACCAAGAGCTAACAACAGGGAAATAGATTCTATGGCCACAATTGCATCACTCTTGGAAATCCAGCACAATGTCCCAAAATAGGAATTCCTCATAGAGCAGCTTCTCATACCAGCATTTGAGGTACCAAAGTCTAAATTCGTCTATGAACTCATTGGTCCCAGTGATCCCTGGTACCATGACATCTACACCTACTTGAGAATAGGAGTCTTTCCTGCTGACATAACACCAAACCTCAAATGAGCTTTTGTCAAAAAGTCTTCATATTTCATCATCCTAGGAGAAACCCTCTACTGTAGAAGCATCAAAGGGACCCTATTACACTGCCTAAATATTGAAGAAGGCCTGACTACTTTAACCAAGGTACAAAATGAAATTTATGGTTTGCACTCAAGTGGTATGACCTTGGCTAAGAAATTGCTGAGAACCAGATATTATTGGCCCACAATGGAAAGAGATGCACATGACTTTGTCAGAATATGTTTGCAGTGTTAGTAGCATGGGGACCTCATCCATACACCAGCTCATGAACTTCATCCCATTGTTACACATTGGCCCTTTTCCCAGTGGAGGCTTGATCTCATCAGTAAAATCACCCCCACCTCATCCAATGGCCATAAATTCATCATCACCGCCATGAAGTACTTCACAAAGTGGGTCGAATCCATTCCCATGACCTACATAACTAGAAATTAGATATCCAAGTTCATCCTGAACTACCTTATTTTCTGATACAATGTCCCTCAAGCTATTATCTCAAATAATGGGACACCTTTCAAAAATCAAGATGTTCGGGACCTTTGCCAAAAATTCAACATCCAACATCGCTTTTACACTACATATTATCCGCAAGGCAATGGCCAAGTAAAAGTCACCAATAAAACCATTTTGAAAATCTTTAAGAAAATAGTCAATGATGTCAGTCGTGACTAGCATCTATAGCTAGATACTACCTTATGGGCTTATTGTACAAGCATCCGCACACCAACAGGGGCCACCCCCTTTTCCCTAGTCTATGGATCAGAAGCCATCCTCCCCATTGAGATTGAGCTCACGTCCCTAAGGATTTCACTGCAAAATCTCATTATAGATGAAGAATATTGGGTCTCTCAGCTAAATGAGTTGGAGCTATTAGATGAGCGATGCATGGATGCCCTAAATCACTTGCAAGTCTATTAGAATCGCCTCAAACGTAGCTACAACAAGAAAATTAGGAGGCAAACCTTCCAAGTCGGTGAGCTCAAACTAAAGGAGAACTAGAAGAGCATGCCAAATCTATAGAGAGAGGGTAAGTTTGAGCCCAACTAGTTGGGAATTTTCATCATCACAGTGAACTATAAATTAGGAGCCTACCAGTTGTCAATGCCCAAAGGGGAACCTTTATAGGAGCCCATGAACAACTCCCATCTCAAAAAAAATTATGCCTAATCTTTTAAGGGTAAAACCAAAAATACAAAAAAACATATATATAAAGATCCAAAAAAAAAAAATACCAAAAAAATGATTAAAAATAGTAAAGAAAAAAAATCATCCTCTAGCAAAAACCACTTCGGTGGTGCTTTGGACAAGTACCTTGGTGAAAATATAGAAAATAGGAACCAAGTGTAAATAAAGCACTCTCCATCCACCAGGATCTTCATGGCTTATTATACACACCCATTCATCCATCGCATTCCATTAATTCTTCCATCCATCCATCCACGTTCGTTCCATAGCTTGATCTTGTGTTTGTATCATATTCCACCCTCATACTGCTTGGCATATTCCTAAGGTCAGATTGTCCTGCCTATATCAAAGCAGTATATCACATCACATTGGGGGCATGTTACTATACCTACATCAGATCGGATTCATGTATATTCTTGTGATCTTCCTTAAAATCCAAAAATCCAAAAATATTCAAAATATCCATCAAAAATCCAAAAACATCCAAATCATGTCAAAAATCCAAAAACATTCAGAATCTCAAAAATCTAAAAATCATGTCAGTGGAGTCATCTCACCGAACTACGTCATCTCTGAGCTTGAATGTAGGAACGGTTGATCTTTGATCATCCCTTGAGATATTTTAGGTCAATCCTTTAGGCGTCTGTCACAATAAAATGGCTATCCATTTTCCCATCTATCTCATCAGTAATAAGGTCTATGTCAGTCAGACTACATGGTCTCTATGTATATAACATAGGCAAGGCTAATCTATTGATCAGCTCCCAAGACCCCTAGGATAGGTCTTTAGGTTAGGTTCTTGGTCAAAATCTCAAAAAATTGAAAAACTTGAAAATCAAAATAGCCTCAAAACATTTCAAAATACCAAAAAATTCCAAAAATTTGAAAAAACCCAAAATGGTGCATTCGTCTCATCTCACTTTCACCCACAATAATCATCATTCATAATAAATCAATCATCATTTTCATCCTTTGGTAAGTTAGTCAGAAGCAAATCTAGCAGGTTCAAAAGTAAACACCTAATCGTCAAAGTCTCAAGTCTAGGTCAGTAAGTCAACAAGTTAATCAACTCAGAGTATCAATAGCTTATCATCTGGTCAATCTCATCATCACCTGATCACAACATGTCCTAGGATGAATACTTCCTACAATGGACATCAACATCAGGCATCACCATAGTTTAGTCTTGGCTAGCAGTATGAAGAACATTAGCTTGTTTGTTTACTTTATCTTGGTCTTTTGACTTATCTTATTTTGCACTCATTCCAATGACCTCTTGATGATATCTAAACAAATTTATTTAGAGAGAAAGGAATGGGGCAATGATAATTATCTTTTTATCTATTGTGATTGTTGGTTATTCTTTTAAAATAACATCATCATGTGTGCTTTGTTTGGTTTGTAGGCAATGTGTTCTAGATGTCTTGTTGACCACATAATAAGGCTTTCTTTTCTATGTTTTGTTTCAAAATGTTTAGAATATCTGAACTACATCTTGAATAAGGTTCCATATGTCAAGTGTGAATAGGAATACTCCTATCTGATTGTCGAGTCAAATTCCATCACACTAGGTACAACGCCATCCTAGTTCTTAATACCATGATGCATCGTACTTATGTGTGTAATCAAACATAAAGTAAATGGCCCTTTTAAAATCCCAACTCCTAGTTTCATTATCATCATCATCATAAAGTAAGCTTTTTGGATTTTCTTTCTTCTATCTTCTTTCCATACTAACTTGGTGTCATGATAGTTACTCAAAAACATTACGAAAATGCATCCACCTTGCATTCACCAATCATTAGCATAATACACATCATAGATAATATATAATCATTTACATTCCATTATAGATATCATCACATAGGCATTAATAAGTTATTCATGACATAAATTATCACAGAGTTCATCATTATCATATCCAAATGCACATCATATGATAATAGTCATTTTCATTCCACTTTCCATTACATTTCATAAAACATCATCTCATCTCGCATAACAATGTTCATTACATCATTTGCATCCACAAATCAATTATTGCATCACATAATCATCATCATAAAAAATTACATCATAGATCATCTTGCGTTGTAACAATTTCATAATAAAACATCAATTGCATAAATCACATAGTGTCACATATCATAAGGAACCATTGCATACCATCTTATAAAGATCACCATCTCATAATCATATACATTACATTGCATTACATCATCATTGCATATTATCATATCATTAAAACATTAGTTCATAATGTAACATCGCATTCATTGTGTTACCATTTCATATCATAAATACCATGTATCATCTCATAAGGGTATAACATTTGCATTTCATACATCATTCACAAAAGCATAAGAAAAGGAAACAAAAAAATATGTCACCTACATATCACTATATACATTTCATAATGCATCACATAATTCATTTAGGACATAATATAGAAAACCATTTTACATATCATGATTGCATCCCTACATTGTCACCATAAAATGCATATAAAATGTACAAAATAAAATGCATCCATAATCACTACATCATATCATAACACAAAATAAACTAAATGCAGCACAAATAAAATAGGACATCTCATATATATATAAACATGAGTAATTGTCAAGGTACAAAATCAGGATCAAATGTATATGATACAATAGGGGCAATAACAAACTGGAGCCCATGAATCAAAAATGAATATTGTCTATGATTAAAATGAGCAACTAGCCCTACTGGCTACTACCCTCTCCTACCTATCTCTTGCCATGATCCTCTAGTGGCCTCATCCCTGTATGTTGGGAGTACTCTGGCACTCGGCTTGCTGGTGGCACCGCCTGCCTATAGTGGAGCCTGTAGTACTCTACCTGTCTAACGGCCTCCCAATATGCCTAGATGGATATTGTCTGGCCCTGGGATGCAGAGGTTGTGCTCTCGAGTTGCCTCCTCTGGCCTATCTCCTGGTCTCTCTTAGACCTAGCTTGATCTCTCTTTATCATGAGTGTTATAACTTGTTGTCGGGATTGATCCCTCTCATTTGTCAAAACCTGCACCTAAGCCTACAATTACTGAATCAGGGCATCTCAGTGATCTGGCTGGAGAGGTTGTTGTTGGGGGACCTCTCTATCCCCATCTCTGGGTGGGGTCTACTATGGCAGCTCTCTGACCAGTGTCTAGACCCAAGGTGGTGTCTATTGTGGTTGTACCTGGGGTGGTATCTGGTGTGGAGGTGGTCCACCTCCTCCCATGTCTCCATCCCTATCTCTATCCTCATCAACCCTACCTCCCTGCCCTCGACCTCGGCCTGCTGATCGGCCCCTAGGCCTTCATCATACATGCACTGCACCTAGATCTGTGAGCCTCAAGGGTGGTCTAAACTAATATTTGTAAGCCTATGTGACCCCTGCATCACCCTGTCCCTGATCATATGGCCATGACCTAGCCACTAACTGTCTGAAGGATGCCACTGGCTCATTTGTAGGGATAGGTATGCCCCATGCAATCTCCCTTGTAGTATGGACAAAGATGGCCACGTACTGGTCATCGAGCCTATCTTGTACATCACCAAACTGCTTGGCTACTCGATCTGGAAGATATCTCTCAATCATGGTGTGCTCTCTACCCTACATCAACTTGTCTTGATGAGCAAAGAAAAACTATGGTACATAATCCATCCATGGACCTATGCCAAGCCAAGGCCTCCAGGTAAACTTTGTCATCTCATCGATAACTTGTCGCCAGTGGGCAATGTCACCTGCCCTTGTATGTGTGAATTTGATCTATGCACTGCCATATCACCAAACAATTAGATCATCCAGCTCTAGGGAAACTGGTGTTACCTTAGGTCAAAGCACTACAATGTGCTCCCAAGCCCAGACGTGTAGCAAAGTAGGCGATCTTGTGTAAATCTCTATGAAGTGAGGCCAACATCACTAAAACCCATGCAAGGAACTCTCTCTGAAAGAGCGTCCACTCCCATGCTAATCCCCAACCCAGATTGAAATATTAGCCCCATCGATCCGGTGCCACAAGAATTGATATAATCGCCGCAACAATCAATCTGAAGCTGGGCACTATGCCCTGATATCTCTCTAGGTCAATCTGGCCCTCGGAGAAGACAATGGCCTCAAGCCCCATAACCTCATAGCAAGCATCCCTCCCAATATCCACGTCATAAATAACTCTCTCGCCATGGATGAGTAGTTGTAGGATGCACCAAACATCCTCTAGTGTAGTCGTGGCCTCACTAGTAGGAAGATGGAAGGAGGATGTCTCATCATGCCATTGCTCCGCCAAGGTTGTCATCATCCCCAAATGGGTCCAAATAGGATGAACGTACGCAATATACCAGAGACCAATGGCACCAAGCTACTCTTGGAGTAACTCATGTAACCCGTCTAATCTGTAGAGCACCAGGAATCTGTGCTCCCGAGAATGTAGTATCCCGAGGTCCTCCTACGCAAGAGAGGTCACTGCGTCGAGTTTCAAAAAAAATCGGGCCCTCGAACTAAGTTCTCGCAATTCAAATAGCAAATACGACATTGTTTGCAATCGCGGCGCAGTTTGCAAATTCCAAATTGTGTTGTTGTGGCACAATTTGACCGTGCCCCTGGGTCCTAAACTCCAAAATAGTCTTGTCGCAATGCTATTCGCACATGTGGCTGGCTAATGACTGAAACCCTAATTTCTAAAGTCGCCCGCAGCAACCCTCTTCGCATATGCAGAGCACTTAGAGGCTACATGACACCGATTTTGTATTTGCAACAATGCTATATAGCATCGCTTGACTCAAAATTGACTTTGACCCTATTTATTACACGAAAAAAATCAAAATCACAAGTCAAGGAAGGGGTACATACCACGGGTCCTGCGTCAGTTGGTCGTTGCTGCACTCATACTCGCTCTGACACATGTTGGGGAAGCAATCTTTGCACCAACTCAATCAAATATTAGAGCTCAAAATGAAAAAATCTCTAAAGGCTAAGTGTGAAAATTATTTGAGAATGACCCCTTAAGGTCTATTTAAGCCTGAAAATTAGGGTTTTTTGACCTAATTTGGCCATCCAGCTAGAGTTTTGGTCCATCGGACTCGTTTTTTCCCAACCGAAGGCCATTTTGCATCATTTTTGGCATCCCAGAGCCTTTTTGGAACCATCGGGCACCTTGTCCTCTTTTTTGATGAGATCACCAAAAAATCTAAATGTTTGTTCGATCTCTCGAGGGGGCAATATACTAGCATAATCCTTCTCGCTGTGGCAATAGTGGGGCATCTAAAAATCAAGAAATTTTTCAATTTTGATCACAACAGTTTATTCTTTGAACCAATGCAACAAGTGCATTGCTTCAAAGAGGGGCAAAATGTAGATATGGAAAAAATACTGACACACTTGATCTTAATTACTAACATCATTTCATCCTGAATCATCTTCTTAAGCTTATCATCACATTTCCTCCCTTAATTGAATAAATCATTATTTATCTGATTAAATCATTCTCTCCTATTAATTAAATTAATCAATCTGATTTAATTAACCCTATGTCTCTATTTAATTAAATAATTCATTTTATTTAATTAAATCTCTAAAGTCATCCTATTAAATTTAATAAATTAAACCTTATTTAATTTAGTCTAACATCATCTCTTTTTTAATTAGATAAATCAAAATCTTTATTTAATTAAAGTCTAAATCATTTTCATCTCAACTTTGATTTAAATAAATCCTAAAATCTAAATCAAATAGTGACATCATCTAACCTCCCATTAAATTGATAAAATCCTGATTAATTTAATCATAATCACCTAATTTCTCTAGATTTTTCCACTTGCACATGAAAATACATTTAATTGATTTATTAAATCCTTATTTTCTCTCAACATGGCATATTTAGGGGAATATTCCTCCAAGTTTTAAAATCCCTCCAAGTGGATTTGTCCTTCCAACAAAGCATTTATCTCCTCTTACATGTCCTTGTGCATTGAGCCAAGTGGCATTTAAGTCATTTCATGAATTTCAAAATCCACCTATCATTTATTGGCTCATTCACTAAAATTTGCTCAAGCTTCCTCCATTCACATCTTGACAAGTGGCATTTGGCCATTGGATGTTCAATAATCCCACATTGCTCCATTTTTCTCATTCCTCCATCTTGTCTTTCTATAAATAGAAGGCTCTTCTTCTCATTTGGACATCCATAACTTAGAGAAAAGTTACTATCTTTACATTTAGAGCAATTTCATCCATTTTCATGAGCATTTTCCTTTATCATAGCTAGGTTATTGTAGAATTTATCAAGGAATCACATTGTTCTTCCTCACCAAGTGGATCAATCCTCATCAAAATCATCAAACGACACAAAGGAGTTGGGAAAGAGCCAATTTACACATCAAATTGGCACCAAATCCCCCATGGGATTGGGAGTTTGCATGCTTAAATAGGATTTAATTGCTTTTCATGTTTTGTTCTTCATTTTCCCTATTTTGAGCATTGTAGATAAATTTCATGGGGAATCTTAGTTCTAACTTGCATTTGGAAATAATAGTGTGCTTGTTTGCTATGTTTGTGTAGGTCTAAGATTGGGGTTCATAGAACTTAATATAGTCTCTTAGATAATCTTGGGAAGAATCTTGCATCAATATCCATCTTGGATCTTCTTGAAACATCCCCTGTCCATATAGAAATACTTGAAAAAACCTTACAAGAATTGCAAGCCTCCAAAAACATCAATCCTACCCAATTTCAAACACTCATGGGTCTTCTATCATTCACATATCAACTTTCCTTTAGTATAAATGATATACCACCCATGGATCCATCCCATAATAAATCCATTCATATTAAAGTAATCATATCCAAACATAAGGCTAAGTGAATCTTATTGGATAATGGTTCTTCCTTGAAATTGTGCATGCCAAAATTCATTAAACAAGTTGGACATTCAACATTAGATTTGGACCCATAGGTTATCACCATCAGAGCAATATAGAAAGAGATTTGGAAGGCATAATTTTTTTTCCTATTTAGGTGAGCCCAATATAGTAGTATACAACTTGTGATGCCATTTATTTTGATCCTCCATACAACCTTCTCCTTGGTCATCCATGGTTTCAAGCCATGCAAGTTGTAACATATTCATATCGTAAATACCCCAAGTTCCCCCATAATGGCATTGAAGTAACCATATATTCTAATCCACATTCATTTGATAATTTTTTCTCATTGGAAGCCATATATAATCATTACCACCATTGCCCAAACACCAATTTTGCACCTCCAAATGAAAGATTATCACCATTTCCTTATTACATTGACCATAACACTCTTTCATATTCATCCACTTCATATAATACACTCAACTCCATTGATCCCAAGATAAAAATTGTTGAAAAAGGTTGTGAGGATTATACCTTGAATGAATCTTTTCATGTGGGCTTGATGCCTCGTTCTCCACATTCCTAAGGTCAAACTGCCCAACAAATATTTAAAAAAAATCAAGCATAAGAAAATATGGATCTCCATTATATTTCAATTACCAAGGACTCTAGATAATGATCATATTGAAGGAGATATCAAACAATAGTTATATATGGAGGATATAAACATTAATGATACTTGCCTTGAGTATTTTCAAAAGATATTTTCTATTCAATTTCACATGAGTCAAAAAATACATTATAAGTGGAAAGGATTCAACATCCATGAACAAGGTATTGTCAAAACAATATCTCCTCCTACTAATGAAGATAATCAAGGATTTGGTTACACATCATCTCCAGTACACTCTACAATATTTTTAAATACATCTTATAACATTAAGGTAGCTTCTAATGATGTGTATAATATTGATAATGGAGTTATTGTAGCCTCCTTTTATGATCTAGATATCTCCCCTCTATTCACTAACCATGACATCTTAAAAATTGGCATTCCACTTTAATATAGTAGACTCATTAATTGGGACCAATAAGGTTCACTTGCACTAGATGTATTTGAGAGAGATGAAGCACTTTTGGCATTCATGGATTTAAGTGAAGATTTTTTTTTGGTTCCAATATTGGGGGAGCATGATGAGATTGGATTGCACAATTTTTTGTATGACCACTTCAATAGGTTCCCCCAAAGGCGTGTACTTTCATCGTTGAGGGTAATTTTTTCGAGCGGGTGGTCCTCTTTGAGAATTCACATTTTTGATCATTTGTTGGTTGTTTTGTGGCTTCGTGTTTGGTTGTTGGGTGTTTTGTTGTATGTTGGTCTATTTTGAGGCACTGAAAACCACTTTTGCATAAACTATGCCATCAATAGTAACATTCTTGTTTTTGGCCCATATTCAAGGTTTGTCATTGGACTAGATGATGGATGATTCTCTTTGTATGCTTGTGTTTCTCCTTGTGCGATGAGGTATTTTTCAAGGTTAAGACCCCTAGGGATGATTTCTTCGTATGATGAGACAGATTGCATTTTTAGTTGGAAGGATAAATTTGTTTCCATGTTAGCAATAATGATCTCTATCTTCTTCTTTTTGGGAATTGGTCATTTTCATTTATTATCTCTATGCCTCAATCGTTGCAAAAAAATTGCAAATGATTCACCCTTGTTCTATTTTAGGGTATAAAGTTCCTCCATACTTACATCCATATCAAGGTTGGAGGAAAAGTGTTCCACAAACTAATCTATTATTTCTTGAAAAGTTTGGATTTTAGGAGGTAAGTGAGAACTATTCTATGGCTTGGCCTCCCAAACTACATGGGAAAAGACACATCAAATAGGAGTCATTGTATGCTACTTCCATACATGCCACATAAAATTCCTTGATATGATCTTCTAGATTTCCATGCCCTTTGTATTTGTCAAATTTGGCGATCTCAAATATTGGTAGGAATTATATCATTGCAATGTTTTGATCAAAAGGATATGAACACAAATCTCATTGTGCACATGATTTCCTTTTTCTTCCAGCTTGGATATCTTGAATTTGTTGTGTAAGTGTTTTGATTTGTGAGGAAAGATCATCTTGATGATGGTTTGGTGGTGGAGCATACGTGTCGTATTGTGGGATGGTAGAGGAATTGTATGCGGTATTTTGATAAGGGGGTGTGTTCGTGTTGAATGTGTTCTATGGTGTGTATGGTGGATTTTGATATTGTGGATTAAATGGTGATAATGGTGGTGGTGTGTTTTATGCTCCTTGTGAATTTTGGTTCAGAGACATTTTGTTGCTAATTTGTGTATGGTTGTTGTTGGTTGTAATACAAGCCTTGTTGTACAAGCATTTGTTATTGTTGGGAATATTGCTACACTTTTAATTGAGCTTGTTGTTGCACTTACAATTGGGATTATTTTTGTGCTTGCAATTGAGCTTGTTGTTTCTCTTGCAATTGATATTGTATTGATTTTGACCTTGAGGTGATGGAATGGTGTTTTGATTTGGGACTAATTGGTTTGATTGAATGTATTGGCTTGATAGGATGTTTTCATTTTGTGGTGGACTTTGGGGAATCATGTTGTGAGTGGCTTGTGTTGGAGGATTGATTTTATTTTGGGGTGGTTGATGTGTGATCAAATTTTGATTGTTGGATACTTGATTTTGATCTCGCACATGTTGAGTTTGTCATGAAACTTTTCCTTGATTTTGTTGTGCTATCAATCCTTTAAAAATTTAGGATTGTGATGGAAGAATGTAAGTTTGAGGACCCATTTCATTTTGCATTATTTGAGGGACTCCTTGATGTTGAATCAAAGGTTGGGATACTTGATATTATGCCACTTTGTGTTGTGATGTTAGTGACATACCTTGATTTGGGACCAATTGATTTGGAGGATATTACCTTGATTGATTTGGTATGTGACCAATTTATTTGATGTATTTCCTTGATGTTGAGGCACTTGTCATGGAACCATTTGATTTTGGGGACCAATTTTATTTTATTGTGATGATTTACCTTTCAATGTTGTGTTCATTTGTCCTTGGAGATGGACTTAGCATTGTTGAACACTAGGGAAATTTGTTTGACCATTTCGGTAATTTGTTGTGATTGAAGAATATGGTTGGGCATGAAATTTTGGTGCCATGTTTGTGTTGTGAGCATGCGATTTAAGTGGAATTTTTGGATGTTGAGGGTGTTGTGGAATGGAGGTGTTCTGTTCCAGATGCTTTTGTTTTGAGTACCCAAATTTGTGTTGTTCCCTAGACTTTGAGTGTTACCAAGTTGAGTTCCTTGTTGAGTTGCAAGACTAGATGAAACCACCCTAGAAGTTAAAGGTTGACTTGGTACATGTGATAAGGAAGCTTAAGTGATGGATAGAATGAAATTTTGGACCAAGGGTTGTGTGATAGATTCTTGAGGAATGGATGCAACATTTACCAAAGGTAGTTCCCTAAGTGTGTTCAAATCAAATGAGGAAGGGAGTTTAGCTCCTTCTTTTTCCAAGGCTAACATGTATTGGGTTGGGTTTAACTTCATCATGGCATTGATAAGGTGGTGAACCTTTGGATCTTGTTACATTTTAAGTAGTTCATTTATGGTAAGTTCATCAGGATTATTGGTAACATCCTCTAATTGGTACCCCATTTCTTATGAAGTTTGAAGTGGATTTTGTGATGGAGTTATGAAAACTATAAGATTAAATTATTGCATTGTAAGGTTTTGTTGGTTTGGATCACTCATTGTAGATAAATTTTGGTTTTTCTCCATGCCTCTCTTGTGTTTTGACCTTGTTGTTACCATAAAACTTGGATCAACTTTTGGATTAGTATGATGGGATTTGTATTTTTAGTACTCTTGAGTTGATTCAATTTTTTTAGAAGTGAACCTCGAAGGGATTTAGGACCAATGTTTTTATGAATGGTTAAAGGATGAGTGATGTGGATGATAATGAACTCTTAATTTTGGACAAAACTAGACTTAAGTTTTGATTGATCCTTTAATAAGGATGCTAATGAACTTGTAAATCCTAGAAGTAGACTTGTGACTTTAGGATAATTTTTTTCAAAAGGATGTGTGATAATCCAACAAAATTTGTGAAAAGGGATGTGTTTCCAAACATGTAGCTAGGTTAAATGGTGTTTGGTAAAAAAAAATTTCTAGGAGATCTGCTTATCCAAAATTTAAAGTTGTTGGTGAAATGGTTTGATGTTTGGATGCCAATGTGTTGGTTGATGTTTGATCCTAATGTTTAGAACTAAGAGGCACATGCATGACAAGATAAAGGTGTTGAAATACATGCATTTTCCTTTGAGTGTTTAAACCTAAGAGACCAATGATTGTTTGATGAAAAAAGTTTGGTATGATGCATTTCCTTGTTTTCCTTTGTTGTTGGAGACCAAAATGTTTTGAAAATAGGACCAATGGAGACTTGCTTTGTGGTTCAATTCTTCAAATTTGATTAATGTGATTTTATTTTTTACCACATGGAGATCTTGATTATGTTTGAAACTAAAATTTCTACAACCAAGAAAAATGATTTCCACAAAGCTTGAAATTTGTGAAAATCAAGATGCTAAAGTCATAGTCCCCTAGGTTAACTTTGAAATAATGAGTAGAGATATGAACACAAATACTAGGAAGCCACTAAGATATTTTTTTAATAAAAACAAGATATACCTAAGGACATGCAGTAGTATAGTGTTGTTTAAGTGTACTCCATTATATTCAAAGGGTTTAAAATTTTGTAACAATTTTGATGTTTTTTTTAAAGTTTAAATGTCAAGCAATGTATTTACTGAATCAATGGGTGAGGGGGATATTTTTCAAGCCTTCTTTCATAAGACTTACTAGTTTATCTCAATAAAATCAATCAATGGCAATCCTGGAGGAATAAAGGTATGTTTCTTCATTATAGGCTTACCTCACCCTCAAAAGAGTGATGCAATCCAAATTTATGGAGGGGTCAAATAGGACATACCAAGGTCATGTACCACCTTGAAACTCTTAGCTTTGTAAAAGAGAATGAACACTTAAGCTTTATGCTTCAATCATAAACTGGACATGGTAAGTAACTTCTAGGAGTAGTGTCATTCCTGTGCACTACTTTGAAGAATAATTTCAAAAAACTTGCATGGCTTGTAGATACAAAGGTTTTTAGTGACACCATAAACACCATTGGGTATACTTCAAATAGGAGACACTAAAGTCTCTAGCTTTCCCTAAGTGACCCATTCGTTGAATTTATGATACTTTCTTTCATTTTTACATACTTTATAATATATAGCATGTTGATAAATGTGCTTGAAGGTCACCGTGAGTTCTCCATTGTGAGATGTATCTCAATGGAGCCCTCTCTAATAAAAGAAAAAATAATGTTATTTATCTTCACCCAAGATTGCACGAAGCACAAGGGGAGAGGATACTTAGCAAGCCTTGGGTGACTCAAAAAGGTGTAAACTAAGAGTGTTTCTCTTCACCCAAGATCGCATGAAGCGCAAGGGGAGTGAATACACACTAAAAGTTTACCAATTATGGTAAGAAAAGTAGACAATGGTTCATTTTAGTGCACTAAAAAGATATGTGAATGTTCATTTTAATAGCACCAAACTAAGTGCAAATTTGTATTGTTTAATTTTAGATCCAAACTAAATGTGAAGGGTTTGGTTCAATTTTAATCCAACTTTAAAATACTCATATTATTGTAAGTTCTTAAGCCCAAATTGAAAGTTATTTACTCTAAAGAATGAAATAAACAACAAGTTAGGCCATCCTTTCATGGGTGTTTAAGAACACTTTAGAAGAAAAGATTAAATGATGCCATTATAAGTGTTAATGAGCACTGTTAGAACTGTAAAAGTTTGAAAAAAATCATTGACCATTTATACTCATTAATTTCCCAAAGAGGTTCATATCATAGACATAAAATTTCCTCACATAGCATTTTCACCAAGGTCCGGGTTAGATTTTGTCATATAGCCCCATAAAATTCATCTGACATTAAATCTTTAACATTTGAAAATATCGGCATAAGTTGATGTAGGTCTCACCGATAATAATATACATCTCTTTCAGAATATCGGCAAGAAATCAGTTGTGTCACACTGATGAGGACATATGTTGGGAATACACGGGTTCATAGTTTCTGTCGGTAGGACATTGGCTATCGGCATGACGATGTAAGGTCATATCGAGCTAATCCTTTCCCACCGCTCGAAGCATAATAACATGTATCGGCTAGACTAGAGTCATTGGAGTGAGGTTCCAAAATATAACCCGAGACCATCACTAGTCTTTTCGATAAAGCAAAAGGGTGACTCATTCGGTGAGACAATGATGTCGGGGAGAGTTCGGGGAGTCTTACTGACTCCTCATGTTATACTGATAGGATTGAGCGTATGGAGATAAAAAATTATTAGAGGGAAAATATACGTGGTTTCGTTGAAGAAAAGGTGTATCGGTAAGATAAGTCTCAGCGGGGAGATCTAAGAGAAGTCACAGTGAATATTATTATGTCGGCAGGACAATTACTTGGTCTCAGTGACTTAAGTTGACAAAGGGAATATCTCGGTGAGACAAAGAGCTTTCAGAGTGAAATGAAGAATTGTTGGCCCGATTCGTTAAGTCTGGGCGATAGTTTTCTTCGGTGAAGGTCATGGCGATATAAAAAACTTTAAAGGAAAACTATTGGGGAGACTTCTGATGTCAGGGGAACTACAAGATGTCTTAGCAGATGTGTGAACGTTGAACAAATGGATCAACCATAGATTTGAAATGTCTTTCCAATATGATACATGATATGACAACGAGAATTTTGAAAAAATTGCTTCATTCATGTCTCAGTGAAGACATTAATGGCGCCACGAAGCATAAAAGATTTTTCAAATCAAGGTGAGCTCAATTGAAATTATTTTTTGCAGAATTGGCAGTGAAGGAGAGCAGAGGAATGAGAAAAACAATTGGGGCATTCATCTAACTTGGATTTTCAGGCGAAATACAGTAAGTTCCTCATCCTCTGAAAATTTGTAAATTTCGAAGAATGGAAGGCAAGCCATTGCCTATTCAGTTGTGGACTGCTGTTTGGGACAACAAGTTTGCTAATTCTAGTTTCTTGCATTCTGAAGAATATTTTGTAAAGTCATTGTACAAGTTTTATAATCATCCTTGTGACTATTCGTTGTCTAATGAAATAAAGAGATTTCTCAGGCCTAAGGATTTTAATGGACAAATCAGCCACAACTGGGGGGATTGGTATTGTTTAGAAAATGCCACCATGATTAGGGTTTATGGTTTTTAAAGTACTCCATTTATTTTGCCTAGGATAGTTCAAGATAGGATTGCATACTTAGAGATTTTTAGGAAAATGGATTTCTCTAGTTTAATGAACTTAAGCTCTTATGGGAAGCAAGCTTTTATGCCAAGAACGATGTGCTTTGGTGTTTTTACTATGTTAGAAAAGGAGGGATACAATTTAATTCTGGATAATTTATTGCATTATAACATGAGGAAAGCGCCATCAAGGAAAAACTTTGATCTAAAGGGATATATTCATCCTACCAGACAGAGGATAAACTTTGGAGGGTATCAACATGTTCCATATTAGTTTGATGACATAATTAGAAACTTGGAAGCAGAAGAAGCAGGAATGGTAATTGAGAAACATGATCAAGAATTGTTAGATACTAAGTTGTTGTCTTCCAGTGAAGAAGTATTAGAGGCTATTAGGCCACAAGGTCCATCTGGAAAGGTATCGAGGACAGGGGCTCAGGATTACACCTATTCTGCCAAAGAGATAAATATTGAAGAAACTATGGATATGGATACAAGACATAAAGAATATAGATCTTTTATACTAGATGATGAATTTGTGAAAACCTCATAATTCAAAACATTTTTATACAAACAAAAGGGAAAATAAATAAGAGGTCTGGTTGACAATGTCACACTAGGAAATGAGGAGCAGTTGTAAAAAAAATTGAGGGATGATGTGGAGAAAGAGATGACAAGCATGACCCCTGAGAAAGGGAGAGAAATGTTGGAAAAGGCTGGTGTCATGATTTTTTGAGGGCTAGATCTCAATTCTGCATTGGTTTTTGACAGTTTCTTGAAAGACAACAATGCTACACATAAGCTCAATATAGAAAAGGTGATAGAAGTGTATACAGGATCAAAATGCAATCTTGATGAAGAGACATTGATGATCTGGGCTTTATATCCCCCTCACAAGAAGTCAGTTGCAATTGATACTGAGAAGGCATTTGGACATGTCATGACTTTGAAGGCTGGAGAGGCTGATCCGGTTGCAACTACAGAAATTGGGATCAATATAGAAAAATTAAATAAAGCCCAAATACAAGCTTTGATCAAAGAGAGAGAAATGTACAAAACCAATAATGAGGGAATACTGAGAGAAAATCATCATTTAAAGGACTTGGTAGGTACTGCAATGGGGCCAAAAACGATTCTCACCCAAGGTGAAAGTTCATAGGTGAAGGACCATTGGGAAGGATCAAGTGCATACTCTCAAGGGAAAATGGACACACTTATTGCAATAATCAAAAGGAGGCAGGTCATTTTAATCACTTGGTTAAATAAACTTTGGGGAAAACATTCACAATACGTTGATGCAATAACAGAACATAAAAGAGTGGATGGTAGAATCCAAGAGAAACTTGAGGAAATAAAACAAAAAGATACTCCTAATAATGCAAAGATTGAAAATGCTAATCGTATCATGGATAAGCACAAGGGATTCTTTGAGGAATTACAAGAGGATGCGCAAGAATTGATAGAAGCCGCTGAGAAAAGATTGACTAAGTGATGTGATGATAAAGGAGAATTAAAAGAAATGGCTACATGGAAGAGCGAATGTGAATTAATACTCCAAGAGATGTTGAAGGCAACCACTGCAAAAGATACAACATTGGATGAAGCATGTGAGCATAACGAACAAATGATGGTGATGGAGATCATGATCCGCGATGCGTTAGGAGATACAGATACACACGAGCGCCGAGACTACACAGAGCACATGTCTGGAGTTCACTTGTGGCTTAATAGAACTTAGTTATGCTAATCTTATTAGTGTTTTATGCTTAATTTTTTTTTGAAAGGACACGTCCTTCCACCCGCTAATGTATAAATATTCATTGTTTACATAGCAAGAAGAGGACAATTTTAGATAGATAGAAAGTAGATTTAGGAGTAGGGTAGGAAATATATTGAAATTATTTTCAAAATGTTTATCATATAAATTTTATAGTGGAGACCATGAAGCATGCATTATTTTTTGGAGAAATCAATGGAAGATATTAATTTTTGTGACTCAATAATTGTGTTTGTTGTTTGTTGAAATTAAGCAACTACTGGGTTGTCCCCATAGTGTTATTTCTCTTTTATTTGAATCTACATATCCAAGTTGATACCTCAGTTTCATCTAGACACATTTACTTCTCTTGTGTGATCAGTTAATTGGTTTCTTTTAAAGAATTAAACTCCTTTAAATTGATTACAGTAACCTAGAAGTAACATTGGGGTTAATAAGAAGAGCTTTGTGGTTGATATAGCTATCATAGTGTCTCCACAATGGTCTTTTCTTGTTGTTCAAATTAAGATATCAAGAATATATTTAATTTGTCGAAACACATTTGTTGTTCTTGTGTGGTTTATTTGATTGGCTCCTTCAAGGAAGGGTTAAATTCTTTCAAGTAATCACAGTAACCTGGAAAGATATCATTGGGATTCATAAGAAGAGTTTACCAGTTACCTATTTGCACATTTATGCAAGTCATAAATTTAATGAATTTGTATGACAGTCATAGAATCTCATTCTCAAAGTGCCAAACAACCAGAATTGTAGCCAATATTAGTTGTCCATCATAACACTCCATTGACTCAATTTGCCCAACAAGGCACTGGTCTTCCCCATTTCACCATTTAGTTTTATCCATTTTATTTGCATTGATCTCTTAACAAACATATTAATTTTCACCTTGATATTGCATATAAAATTTATACCAAATTAGGATCACGTCTTTCCACTATCAGATTGCCATTGTGGACAGTTTAGTCAAGTAGGAAGCATAATTTAAGATCTACATCATTCATATAGGTGCACCTGCCTAGGTTTAGCAGAGCCTTAAGAGTAGAAGGTTCAACTATATTGGTTGGCCTTGTTAGTTGACCAATAACATTGTGAGAGCTTGGCAACCTCTCGTGGTTCATTCAAACCAACGTTTTTGAGACCTAACAAGCACTTTTCTCCTTCACTTCAAGATTTTATACTCCAACTTGGAACCTCTGAAAATGGGGGAAATGGAATGATTGTATGTATTTGCATCCACTTTCAAAAAGATCCCACTCAAGGATAACCCTAGAGATCTCAATGAAAAGGAGATTGAAATCTTGTAATAGGGTTGTCTTAAGGGTTGAAGATGATTTAATGATGGGTTCACCACCAAGTATAGACTTGGAAAAGACAATGAAATGAAAGTTGTAATATAAAACCCTAATCGAATGCAAACTAACTCTAAATGAACTAGAAAGAGGAATGAGATGCAATGGAAAATAGTGAGATAGAAAGTGTGCACCTAGGAAAGTAGAGAAGGTAGAATGGAGGTCTGGATCACTAAAATATATGCTATTAATGCTAATCAAGACTCATTCTCCAAGCTAGGTGAATTTGTCCAACATCTCAGAAAATATGCAAATACAAGTTTTAGCCAAAAGGGTATCCAAATATGTAAAAATATTTGTCAGGCTTGTACAGTGAGACTCATTCACCACTTGTGGTGAATTAGTCCACTTCTGCTTTTTTGGAAGTTTAGAACTTGATTTCATTCCTCTTAGTCTGCTTTGCTCTTTTTAACTAGTTTCTGGATCCAAAACTCCAAATTGAAACCTATAGGTCTTCTCCAAGCTTCTCGAAAACTTGATGACAACTTTGACAACTTTGGATCACTTGAAAACTTTTCTCCAATCTTGCTCCTTAGGAAATTTGTAACCTATCCCTGCAAATCACACACAAAGGAGAGGGAAAAATGTTGTGGGATTAGTGGGTAGGGGTTTTCCTTGGTCAAACCCCTTGTTGGTAATTAAACCTTGAAACAAATATGAATGGAGAATGCTGAATGAATAAATATCAATGTTTCAACTCACTAAACCCTAGCAATAAGGTGCTACAAATATTCTTGAAATGGCTACAATGGATGCAGTTCTTGAATCTTACTTGAATGGAGTTGATCTTTCTTGAAACACTTGCTTGAATCATAAACTCTACATCACAAATGTTAGCACAATAACAAAAATGAAGAATGAAATCTTTGACATGATGATTGATGCTTGAAGAATGTTCTAAAATGCTTGATAACCTTCCCTTGAATGCCTTTGAATACTCTTGTGACTTCTCTTGAATGTTAGATGACTTGTGAACTTTCTAGGTGAGAATATGAGTGAAAGAACCTTGTATTTATACCCAATTATGCAAGAATTATTGAAATTAAAACACTACAAGCCAACATCAGATCTAGGAGAGTAAAATCCTACCAAAAATTTGAATTAAATTTGAATTTTGGCCACATAGACTTATTCACCCAAGGTGACAAATGAGTACACCCAAGCCTAATTTTTGGGAATATTTTAAAAATTCCTTAGAAAGGTTTAAAACTTGCTTCGGGACAAAAAGATCAGGTGGGACCCATTCACCCAAGGTGGTGAATGAGTCCCAGATCCCTAAATCTAGGTCATAAAAGCCAGAAACACCCGCATTATGATTGGTTACTAATTAGTGTCGATATTATCCTCGAAAAATATGCAATAATGAGTCTTGTGGATGCAAAATAGGCCCAATTAAAGCATAATAAATCCCAACTATTAATGAAAAGCCTAGAGAAATGTGAAAGTGTGTTACAACACTTGACAACACTCCAAATAAGGCAAGATTAATGTTAATTTTGATTAAAAGGAAATTTATTAGGTTTAGTTGTTTGATAAAACCCTATAAAAGTGTGAAAGTGTGTTACAACACTTCACAACACTTTAGCAAGGTACTAGATTAAAATCCATTAGTTCACAAGGGCCCAAGACCTAATGTGAATGTGTCAACCACATTACAACACTAAATCAAGGCAACCTTAAGCCAAAATCACAAGGAGGGCCTAAGAAAACCAGAAAAAGTAGAACCTAGTTACTTTTTCGGAGACTCCACAACTTCAATTTGCTAAATAGTTAGCCTTACACAAGCAAATAAAAAACTAGTAAATGATTAGAGAGAAAATCAAATTGAAAAATCAAAGTAAATGTGAAGATTTAGTTCTCTGTTTTACCTCAAAAATGTGATGCTTTATCAGTCCCACAACTACATTGCAATCTGACAAATGTGTGGCTTTGGCTTCAAACAAATGCGCCAAAATATGACAAATTTGTGGCTCTAGTAAACCTGAATCATAGAAACAAAAAATTGTCAAATGCATTGGTAAACACCTACATCGCTTTTTCAACAAAAAATGTGTTGCAATGCAAATAATTGTGAGCCAATGCACACAATTACACCGCTTTGGCATAAAATGATTCACATTTCCCCAAAAAATTGAAACAAACAAAAATCTCAAGGAAAATTCAACAAATTTGATTAGTAAAGCCCTCCTTCTAACGCAAAAATGTGAACATGATCATGAACTAAGATAAACATGATTGAATTACAATAATTAAATCAAGTATTTAGCTAATTAAGCCATGCTCCCAATGGAATTCTTGAAATATTAAACTTAAAAGACATTAAACATCAAATATCAATGAAATGCTTGCAAAGGAAACATAATTAATACATCAAACCTCATCCCATTGGGTGATTGGTGTTGAATTTATGTTGAATGTCAACCCTTTCCCAATCCCTTGGTTGAAACAAGCTCTTGATAGATGCTCAAATGGAGAATTGATGAAAAATTATGCAAAATTGACAAACTGATGCAAATTGATCAAATGCTCATAAGGATTGCTCTAAAAATGATTATAATGTAGATGCTCTCAATGAATGTGGATGAAATGCTCAACAAATAGAGGTTATAAAGAAAATTAGGTGAATCAATGGCTAAGATCAATTTGATTAATCAATGGATGCAAATTGATGAGAATAATTGGCATGGATCAAAGATTCAATCCATGGAGGAGATTGAAAGTTGACATGGATTGATGAAATTGATCAAGGGATAAGATTGATTCAAAGAAACACAAATCCTAAAATTTAGGAGGAATGTGGAAGATATTTCCATTTAAGAGGGAAATTGTTTGAATTTGAAATGGAGGAATATTCCATGAGAATATTCCTTTGCAAGTGGGAGAAATTGAAGGGATGAAAGAAATTAGTTAATTAAATAATTAGAATATTATTTAATAATGCAAGATGAGGGAACTAAAAGATTTAATTAAACAATTTGCTCATTTAATTAAAAAGAGGGAATTAATGATATTTAATTAAATAATTTAGATTATTTAATCAAATGCGAGGACTTAGGGAATTTAATTAAATAATTCACATTATTTAATTAAACAAGACAAAAAATAGTATGAAAAGGGTGAATCAACCTAATAATGTAGATTATTCGATTAATAGAAGAAAATGATGAAGTTAATTAAACAATTATGATTATTGAACTAAATAGTCGAAAAAGGTCAAATTAGGACGAACATGGTGCTAATAATCGAATTCGGATGCACAATATCGATCAAGAAAATTTTAAATGCCTACATAATGATTTGTAAATAATGTCCAAATGTAATCAAACTTCAAATAAATGCAAATGAATGTCTTTAAATACAGTGATATAACAATAAATCATACAAATATGTGTTTAGTCAACTTATAATGTCCAATGAAATGGTTGGAATTAGTCAAATTTAAATTTAAATTTTAAAACTTCAAAGATCAAATCCACAAGTGTAAGATTAATCCGATGCTTAAAAATTTGAAATGAAAAATTCAAATTAAAAATAGAATATTTCGAAATAAATATGCATGAATAAACATAATAAATAAATAATAAAAATAAATTTATAAAATATATAAATCTAACCATCATCCATTCATTCATACACAATTACATTAAACCATTCTCAAAATAAATGCGAAACTAAATTAAAATTGAAATGAGTAATACACATTTCACCATTATGTTTCCTTGTTTAACCTTTAGCCATTGCAACGTATAAAAGGCAGGGTTAGAGAGTTTAAACATCATAAAAAAGAATTGACTGACGTGCAGCAGGGGCCACCATGAAATTTAAATTTCAATTGCTGAAGCAAAATAAGGCAATTCATGACGTCAGACTGGAAACATTATTATACTTTCTAATCCTCAAAAGATTTCATTTCGGGAAAAAACGAGCAATTGCCTTTACATTCATACGATAAGACAAGTGAGTGAGTCAGAGATCGCTATAAGTCTCTTACAAAGTGCCCATCCACAGATATTAATTAATTATGGTCTAAATGCTCATATCCAACTCTCCCAAGTGGAAGACTAAAAGTATTGAATATTTTTATCCACCTACCACGGGAGAATGATTCTTGCTTTGGAAAATGATATATGATAATTATTATGTTTCTCATCTGGATTTCAAAACAATATATTAAAAGGTCGGCACAATGTGCTGTAGCGCAAAAACATTATCTTCAAATGATGTTGTTAACGTCTCATGGATTTGGAGACAAATTAAAATGAGTAATTTTGAAAATAAAAATACAGGAATACAAAATTATTCTAAATTTCAATATATCAGATTGATTTTAATTATTTTTAATTTGTTTAAAATGAAATAGTGTATGTGAGCTTCTGGTTTAAATTGTGCATGTTTTTTGTTTGAGATTTCAGATCATCTTTGGTGATTCTTTTTTCTAATTGTCTAAACATCCAACAAAAAAAGTTTGCATACACAATTAATACCTTGTGGAAAATACCTCTTACTTATCAAGTGACGAGTTAAAGGGGCTCTATAATCAATGGTTCATAAAGCACAACACTTGCTGAAAGTTTTGCAAATGGGGTTGCAAGCTAAGTGAACTTAACCCAAGGGAAAACTTTATGGGTAAGCGCGCTTGAGCTGGAGTAGTACTAGGATGGGTGACCTCGTGGGAAAGCCTGTGCTTCACCTCTGTGAGTATCACCTAGATGCAATGAGTGCTAAGTGGACCATTCATTATCATGAGAGAGGGATTATTTTGAACCACTACTCATGAAACATGGATCAATGAGTTTGACTCATAAAACTACAGGGTTGAATCTTGATAACAATATCGCAACAATTAATATGTTAAAAAATAACTAGTGAATATATTGTTTGTTATTTTGAAGGTTAAGGAATATTTGACTTTTAAAATAGCAAACAACTTCTTGTTTGACATAAATTTAATTATTATTGTTTGATATTTTGAAAGTGAAAGAAATTTAACTTTCAAAATAACAAACTACATATAAGTGCAACTTCAAATGTTTGTTTGTTATTTTGAAAGCCCGTTTAAGAAGGTTTGACTTTCAAAATAACAAACAAGTGACTATTTGTTTGTTATTTTCAACATAAAAAAAGGATTGACTTTCAAAATAACAAATAAACAATTAGTTGTTTCCACTATGAAATTTTTATGGTTTATGTTAACCCTTTTTTAATTCTAGATCATTTATTACAATTTAAAATTTATTAGAATTTATAGATTGACTTACTATAACTTGTAAAAATATTATAGATAAATATAATATAGTATTTTAATTTATAATATTAATATAGATGGTTTTATAATTTTTATTATAAAAATACAAATCAATTTAATTTTTTTTTAAAACAATGTATTTGTTTTCAATTTTTAAAATAGTTTTAATAAGATTATCTTAAATATTTTTTAATATGAATTTAGAAACTTATTATAGAAGTAAATTTAAGATTTTGACATTTATTACTAATATTTATCATTGTTTTATATAAATATATATGATTTATAATATTTATTATAAAAATATATATTAAATTAGAATCTTTTCAAATATAATATAATTGTTTTTAACTTTTAGAATATTTTTAATAAGATTATTTTGAATATTTTAATTATAGGGAGGATATCTAATTTTTATGTTTAAATTTATTTGCTTGATAAAGTGTTTCAAATTTAATTTCCAATCTTATTTTTTTCCTTTTACAAATTAAAAAAATCTTAATTTTGATAACTATGGTGCATAAAAATAAAATTTTCCTATAAAAATATAATTAACTTTATTTAATATTTTTTTATTTTATATAATTATATTTTTTAATTATTTATTAAAATTATATTATAAAATAATAACTAAATTATTTACACTACTTTATTAGAGACAAAATTTATATTATATTTGTATTTAATATATATATATTAAATTATATATATATATTATTTTTATTTTTTATGAATGGGCCTAGCCTAGAAGTTTAAAAGCAAGAAATCATGCGGCCAACGCAGTGCCAATGGATCCTAGGGGATCCCTTTCATCCAGATTTTTCCCCCATACATCAGCGGGGTTTGGAGTGACGTCAGGAGGAGCACTCCAACATCTTTATCTTTATCTTTTTCCACTAGCCGCCCAACCAGAACCAGAAATAGGCGGAAAATGTAACCACCTTTATTTTAAAATCAAACCTTCTTTGAGTGACTTTCAAAATAACAAACCACTAAATGTTTAAGTTCAACTGTGTATTTCTAATCTTGAAGGTCAAAGAAAGTTCAACTTTCAAAATAACAAACAACTCACAATTTAAGTTCAACTGTTTGTTTGTTATCTTAAAGATCCAATAAGGTATGACTTCCAAAATAACAAACAACTGGCTATTTAAGTCCAACTGTTTGTTTGTTATCTTGAAGGTCAAACAAGGTTTGACTTTCAAAATAACAGACAATTGACTATTTAAGTTCACCTGTTTGTTTGTTGTCTTGAAGGTCAAAGAAGGTTTGACTTTCAAAATAACAAACAAGTGACATTCAGTTGTTTATTTGTTTGTTTGTCCATTCAAAACAGACATACAGTTAAAATCAAAAACACTCATACTATTATTCATACACTATCAAGAAATTATACCTATTAATTATTTTGACGATTTAAAAAAAATCATTTTCAAAATAATAAATAAACAATTATTTAAATTTTCATAAAAAATTAACTTCCAAAATATCAAATTCTAACTGTTTTAATTCAACTGTCCCTACCATTCTTCCCCGTTCCCAAAATTCCACAAGAGACTGTTTAAAGTGGCCGGTAATCTCCCACAATCTAAACCAGGAGGAGCCCACAACCAGGCATATAGCTAACTTAATCATTAAACTAATTGAATAGCTTTTTTTTTTCCTGATGGACAGAGGGAAATGCAAAATGATGATGACAGCATTCTCTATCCGATGTTTTTGCTTATCCTGGGGTCCCCCATGCCTTCTTTTTTCTCTAAAATTTCTCATGCTTTACTCATTTCAACAGCGCCTCTGGATTTTAATCAAGTTAACAATGATATCAGAAAAGTTTATTTATACTCCTCACTTCCACTTTATATCCCATCATCAATTTACCAATGCGTAAATGTTTCCTTTTTGACAACATAACCGCTGCTGTTAAAATAAAAGATCTCCATATAAGAGAGATGGAGACTACCATTTGAGATATCACTTCTGCTACTGTGATTTTTTTCTCACGTGGAATAAACGGATAAATAAAATAAGCACCAAATCTATAAATGATAAACATAATTGCTCCACTTCACAAAATATATTTTGGATCCATTTCATTATTATTTGTCGTAATTTGGACCAGACATTCGATGTCATTGGGGGAACGTCACAACAACGATGAGGGAGGGCATTCAAGATCTATTGGGGATTAAGTAGCATTTAGTTTCAAGCTCCAGAGATAGTAACATTTATGTTTGGCGGCTTGTCAAATTTGTTGTTGAATTCAGTTCCATTCACGTAAACTGTACTTGTTAATTACAGGTACAGTTAGTGTGCTGACTATATTGGTTTAAACTTTTATTTTATCATGAGAAGTGTTATGGTGGGGTTTTATGGAAGGGATTCAACAACTATTTTTTTATAAAAGAGAGGTATTTTGAGACAAAAATAAAATGTTATATGATTAATCAGAATCGGAATGATATTGAGGAGTCTAAGAAATTTTCTCTACCGTTTGTCAATTATCTAGAGTTTTTAGATTCCCTTTAATTATTTTAAGAAACAAAAAATTATCTATCTTTATATTTTTTAATCTCTTTGCTTGCAAATCAATCATCAAGGAGTGCATAAACTGAAGAACAACAACAATGTCATAGATACTTCAAATTATCATTTGTGTATTTCAACAATAAAAAATATTTTATTTATTTATATTTTCCTCACTATTGTTCCATAAAGAGTACTTATATAGGTTTGCTTTGAAGGTTTTGTAGACATTGTCTACCACAACCTTTTTAGAGGGGGTTTTTTGTTCCGATGCATTGTTAGAAATACTACCTCTTTTTTTTTAACTTTTGAAGATTTTGTGACCTTTTGGATTAGTCTTCATTTTCTAGCTTTGCGGGTCCTTTTTCAAGGATTTTCTTTCGTCTATAAGCCCTTTTATGCTTAAGTTCAAAGTTTGCATGGAGGAGAGCCACGTGTCAAAGCTACACAACTCCTACTGATCCTAGAGGATTAATTTTATAGTGCAAAGCGTTGAAGTGCCACGTGGCAGCTTTGCGCACCATTGTTAAAAGTGAGCAATTTTTTTGTTTTATTGTGTGCTTGCACTTGCATCAAGCCATCTGTCGAGCTAGCATAGCCCAGAAAAAATTCTAAGCATTGCAAGTAGTTGATGGTGCATGATTGATCGAGATTTTTGGTGGGCCCACCACGAGGTAATGGAGGAGGCTGACGTGTAGCAAGCTTGTGCTTGTTCTAAAGAACAAAGACTCATATTATTTGAAAAAGCACACCATTGGCAAATGTCAATGATGAAGTTAGCAATCGATTGCAACAAAATGTTGATGAAGGATAGGTGGCATCATCACCATCCACAGAGGGATGTTTATGATTGCCCAGTTAGGTCGCTTCAATAGTTGCCATGATGTCATTTCTCATAGATGAGGAAGTGCAGAATCTTTTCTGTTCCCACATTTTTCATGTGCAAAAGGAGAAGTTTTGTATTTAAGCCTAGAGGGATAGTGTATTAAAGGTTCATCATCTTTTACTGAAAACACTTAGAAGAATTGATGGTTAATTTTTGTAATTTCTCAAATCTTAGTAGTTAATTTTGCAAGAGAGAGAGATTGAATGCATGAATTTGTGCATAATTGGCCTTTGTAATGTGTTTTTTCTCTCTATATATAAATAAGAATTATGCTCTATTCTCTTCATTGAGAGATTGTAACTTTATCAACTATTGTAGCGAGCTTTTATAGTTTTAGTTATATGTCTTGTATGTGGATCTTTGGATCATGTTAGCACTCTTTCAATTTTTTCTAAAATTTCATAAAGATAAGATTATGATACGTTATATGATGGACAAAACCATTAACGTGTTTTGGCGCATCACCTTAGAATAGTTGTTTGTATGTATTTTATTTCATCTCTCCCCCTTTTCTTCCCCCTTAGTTGAAATGTAGAGTCATATTCTTAAATCTTGGAGGTTGTTCTGTGAATAGAAATTCAATCCCATGTTCGTAGAACTTTTCAAAAACTATATCTCCTAAATGTTAGCTTTTGAGATCAATAGTTCTTTTTTGGCACGTTCGGTGGGACCACTTCAAAGCTAGATTAGAAGCGGGTTTATGAGCTTGATACCCACCACAAGGTCATTGACAACATGCAATCCTAGAATATTCTTCCCCCCATTGGTGACTTTCGAATGACAAATATCTATAGGAAGCAGAACAACACAAGCACAAGCTCAAATATACCAAGCACAAGCACTAATGGTTGTAAAAAAAAATTTAGCATGGAATAGCAATAACCCACTCATTCCTCTGAATCCTCAATCTATGTGGCGTTCGATTCCCTCTAATGCTCTAAAAGTGCTCCCTAAGTTCACAAGAGAATATTATAAGACACCAACAAAAAAATACAAGATGTTGTCGATGTGTGCATGGTATATCATGTGACAAAGAAAAATGTGGCATTAAGGTTGCTCACTGCTTCTTTTAAGGGTAAAGCTCTAGATTGGTATAGATCCTTGTCCCCTAATTTAATCAGTACCTAGGATAAGCTCGAAGATAGATTCTTCGACTAATTTATAGAGAAGGGTGACTGGTCTTCCTTACTCCGAAAATTGATAAACATTAAAAGAGCACCCTAGGAGGCTATCAAAAATTTTAATACTAGGTTTCACAAAACCTAGCAAAGGATTCTTACAATGGCTAGACCCCTAGCAGGTATGGCTATTTTTTCCTACTTGAAGACATTCAATTCCAACATAGCTATGATGATTTAGTCACTAGGAGGTCAGACCCTTCTGGATGCATATGACTTGGTCCTTAGGGATGAGAATAACCTTATAGATGCTAGAAAACTTCCTCCCCAACCACCCATGCCTATATTCCCTAAAATACCACCCCCACCACCAAAATATTTCCCTAGTAACTTCTCCACTCCTTCAATGTATGTGTATCCTAATGCATAGACTAATACAGTTGCTTCTACCTCCTTGGCCGTGGAGGTGAGTGATATGAAAAATCTATTGCAAACCTTTTCTAATGAGATCATTAACCTCAAGAGGCAGCAAGCCATGCCTCTTAAGCCTCATTACTATAATTTCCAAGGAAACAAGCCTCCCTTCCAGTATAACCAATACCAAGAGGGGTGTGAGTGAATAATCAGGCTCATCCTTTGAATCAGATAGTCCTAGTCCCAACTCCACTATAGGTTGTACTGCTTAATCATAATAGAGAGCTAAGGAGTCACAACTGATACTTGAGTGCATATTCTTATCAATATCCTAGAGTGGAAAATTCCATCCTAATGGCTCAAGTGCAATGCATTTCCCTAGAGAGGGAAGAGGAAATTGCTCTGAACCATGCACTGTTCTCTTTGATGGAGGGAGAAGATGTGGTGTTCCCTAATGAGTCATCAACATTGATGACTCCTCAAGTCTAGTCAGATTATTATACCTGATCCAAATGATATTTACAAGAGAGAAGATACCCTTGATGCCACAATCCAAGCCCGTCTTTAAGAAGAACCCAAAAACATAAGTAGTAGCTCCAGTGTTCTAAAAGTAGAACAAGCAAATCTTGAGTAAAACAAAAGAGTTAAAGGTCCAAGCTTTTGAATCATTGAATGTGGTGGAGCAACTAAAGAATGCCCCTACCCATGTCTCCCTATGGGATATTTTGGCTATCTCGAGCATAAATATTTGTTACGAGAAGCTTTGGAATATGGAAAAAATCTAGTGCATGTTGATGTGGTTCCTAAGCATAGTCAAGTGGAAAGAAGAGAGCCAGTTAAAGGTTCATAGGCCCAAGGAGTTGTAGCATTCACGAACACAAAAGAAAAGGTGGTGAAAGAAGAAGTAGATAAGTCAAAACCCACCCTATTTTTCTTAACTCTCATTGTAGGGGATAATTTTCTACATAATTCTATGATTGATTCTAGTGCCAACACCACAGTTGTGCCTAAATTAATTGTAGATTCATTAAGACTAGAATATGAGTCTCTTGCTAGAGGAATCATGCAATTATATGGGAAAAGGGTCCAAGCTATAGGTATAATCAAAATTCTTCCCTTAACCCTTTATTCATGTCCCAACATTATGGTTGCCCAAGAGGTGGTAATAATAGATATCCCTCCCATTTTTAGGTTGCGTATTTTTAGAGATTTTACTACTAATATTGGAGGATATTTGTCTTTGGATTGGTCTCGCCTAATGTTAAGGACTCAGCATGGTGCCAAAATGAAAGTGTTTTCTAAACCTTTAGACTCTGAGCACATCATAGATGATGTTGTGATGAATTTTGAGGCCACACCACACATATTTTTCAAATAATGAGATGTATTATATGGAAATGTTAGAAGATGAAGAAACAAATAAAGCTAGGATCCCAAAAGAAGAAGTTCTAATTAATAAATTCATGAGGAATGATCCACTTGGCAATTATGATCATACCGTCCATAACACATATGTGATCTATGATGAAGATCAAGTCATCCCTCAAGTGACCAAAAGTCAAGGAAGCCAACATAGAAGCCCAAATGATGAGTGTGGCCTTTGGACTCTAAACTTTGATGGTGCAAGATGTAAGGCAGGTTCAAGAGCTAGTATCCTCCTAATATCCCTTGTTAGAGATGAGACTTTTAGAGATTTTTTATTCCTGTTTACCTATACAAATAATGAAGTTGAATATGAAGTCCTAGTCTAGGGGTTACATCTTGCAAAGCGGATGGGAATAAAATGGTTAAAGGTCTTCAAAAATTTAGAGCTAGTGATAAAATAGATAAGAGGAACATAAGCTACAAAAATATGCAGACACAATCCTACTACCACAGATTATGGGATTTAATCGAAGGATTTTAAGCCTTCAACATCCAAGTGATTTTTAAATCTTAGAATGTTGAAGTAGATAGAGTGGTGACAATCAGTTCCCAGTTCGACCCGGTAATAGACTTTTTAAAAAAAAATCATATGGTGTGGGTGATCGTGAGAATGACCATCCTAGATAATGATTAAAACTAGCAAGTCTTTGAGAGGGATTCTCAAATCACAATGTTTATTCAACAATTTGGCGAGCTTACAGAATAATTACAACCAAAAATTATAAAGGCTTACAAAGATCAGATTATCTAGCGCAAAACCAACAAGCTTTTGAAAGGATTAATCATTCTACATAGCCTATTTGATTCTAATGATGCCAAAAATGACAAAATAAAATTTGTTGCAAAAAAGGTGACTACTTTGATCTAGATGTTGGAGGTGGTAGAAAATTAAAATTTGGAAAGGATGTCCCTCAAAAAGATAAGAAAAGGTTACTATCCTTTTGTAGTAAGTGTGATAAAGTCATGGCATGGACCTATGATGATATGAAAGGGTATGATCATAGTGTGATCCAACACACTATAGACCTAATTGAAGGAGCTAAGCTAAACTGCCTAAAAAAGAGACCAATTAACCCAAAAATAGAGTCTCTTATGGCCCAAGAACTAAAGAAACATATTAATTTAAGGATCATATATCTAATTAAGCATTCTACCTGGGTATCTAATTTGGTTCTTGTTAAAAGAAGAATGGTGATATTAGACTTTGTGTGGATTTTAGAGATTTGAATAGAGCATCTTTAAAATATCACTATCCCCTTCCTTCCATGGAGAAAATCCTTCAAAGAGTGGTGGGGTTGGAGGCGTTTTCTTTACTGGATGGTTTCTTTGAATATAATCAAGTATGAGTTAAAGAAGAAGATCAACATAAAACTACATTTACTACAAAATAGGGAAAATTTACATATGCTAAGATGCCTTTTTTTCTTTCAAATGCAAGGGCTACTTTTTAATCGGAAATGAATATTTTTTTTAAGGATTTGATCAATTTGATTATCCTTATATACTTGGATGACCTTACAATATTCTCCAAGTCTAAAGAAGATCATTTCGATCATTTAGATCAGGTCTTCTAGAGGTGTCAAGAGTTTGGGGTGTCTTTTAACCCTAAGAAATGTATTTTTGGATTCCCACAAGGCAAACTAGTTGGGTATGTGGTCTCTAAAGAATGGATTTCCATAGACTCTGAAAAGGTGAAGGCCATCAAGGAATTTCTCTATTGGTGAATAAGAAAGGAGTTCAGTCTTTCGTGGAAAAGATTAATTTTGTCAATAGGTTTATCTCTGATTTTTATAGATTGGTTAGGCCTATCACTCTTATGCTAAAGAAGGAATCGTTTGTTAAATGGATCCCCAAAGGAAGATTTGCATTTGAAAAGATAAAAGAAGCAATTTCCATTTCCCCGATGTTGGTCAATCTTGCCTTCTCCAAGGGATTTATCATGTATGTCTATGGGAGTGAACATAGCATCATGGCAGTGATTACGTAAAAATATTCAAGAAACCTACAAGGGTATGAGACCAAGTATAACTTTGTTGAAAAGAAAGTGTTCACCAATGTGAAAAGCCTCAAGAAATTAAAAAATCTAGTGGTAGGAAATAAAATAATGATTTATGTAACTCATTCTGGTGTAAGGTAATATATCATGGAAGGCGAGATCACAGACAAAAGAGAAAAATGGATCACCAAAGGGGTAAGTGCACAAAGATGAGGGGCCAAAAATGAGTCTTAAGTGGCCACTTCTTTTTCTAAAATCAAGAAATACTAACCTTGGATGAGAAATTGAGGATACTTACACTCAAAATTTTAAGATGCAACAAAAACAAGGACTGTAGAGCTTTGAATTTACTTTCTAAACTACTATTTTTTTTAATATGGTAGAGATTAAGGGGTTCAAACACATTACCCACACAAATTAGTCCTACTTTTTTTCAAAAAAAAAAACATAGCATCCCTTGTGGGTAAGTCAAAAGGTTAAATTTTTTTAATATTTTTAAAATCGCTTTGGTGAGAAATTAGATAACAACATTTATTGCGGTCTTGAATTTTGTTGATAATTTTTTAATGAATATATATTTTTTTACAAATTTTCAAATTGGACACATCCTAAAAGAAAAAAAATTGATTGTGCTAACCCTATAATTTTTGAAAACTAATCAAAAATCAAGATTTGTTTTTGAATATGTGTAGAATAGAGTCTAGTTTATAAAAATGTATTTTATTTGAAATTTCAATGAATGGTTGAAAATGAAGTAAAAAATACCAAACAATGGTTTTTGACAAAAAATGGATACACCAACAAAAGAAATTAAAGATTGAAGACTTAACATAGTCAAAATATGAAAAAAAAATTACATCGTTAAATAGCTAAGAGAGAGCTTAACATTACCCAAGTGTTTGTTTTACTTGACCTTGAAACATGTGCAAACCTGATGGTTAGCATGAATGAGATTATGTGAAATGTTGTAGAATATGCAGAAACACACTTTTGGGTGTTGGAAAGGCAGTCCAAGCCTTTGGGTTGGAAATCCAAAGCAAATCCAGCCCAAAGGCTTGGGGATTCCCAAAGCAAGGCATAACACAAGTGCGTTATAGTGTGCTAGCATTATGTCTCACTTTAAGTTTTTTCGTGTGTTTTCTTTATTTATTTCTTTATGTTTTGGATTCCCAAACCAAGGCATAACACAAGCACGCTATAACACAGTCGTGTTATGGCTCACTTGAATTTTTTTGTTGTGTGAGTTTGTTAAATGTATGTTTTATGTATGTATATTTGTATATATATTTGTATGTATGTATGCTCGTATGTATGTATGTTTGAATATATATTTGTATGTATGTATGTTTGTATGTATGCTTGTATATATGTATGTTTGTGTGCTTGAATGTACATGTATGAATGTATCTATGTTTGTATGTATGAATCTATGCTTATATGTGTCTATGTATGTATACTTGTATGCATGCATGTATCCATGTATGTATATATGTATGTATGTATGCTTGTATATATGCATGTATGTATGTAAGTTTGTATGTATGTATGTAAGTTTGCATGTATGTATGTTTGTGTGCTTGAATGTACATGTATGAATGTATCTATGTTTGTATGTATAAATCTATGCTTATATGTGTGTATGTATGCATGATCATGCATGTATGCATGTATGTATGTATGCTCGTATGTATTCATTCATGTATGTATGTATGTATGTATGTATGTATGTACGTATGTATGTATGTATGTATGTATGTATGTATGTATGTATGCTTGTATGCATGTATGTATGTTTGTATTTTTGTATGATTTAATATATGTATGCATATGTTTGTATGTATGGTTGTATGTATGGTTGTATGCATGTACATATGTATGAATGTTTGTATATTTTTATGTATAGGGTTTAGGTTATTAGGCTGAGGCTTTAGGGTATAGGGATGAGGGTTGAGGGTGTAGGATTTAGGGTTTAATGTATAGGGTTAAGGGTTTATGGTTTAGGGTAAATTAGGGTAGAAGGTTGAATGTATGGTTTAGGGCTTAAGTATGGGGTTAACGGTTGAGGGTATAAGGTTAAGTTTATAGGCTATATAGGGATTAAGGTTAAGGATATTGGGTATAGATTTTAAGGTACAAATTGAGTGTATAAGGCATAGGGTTAAGGGTTGATAGTGTAGTTTTTAGGGTTTAAGTATAGGTTTGAGGGTATAGGGTTGAGGGACAATGTTCAAGGTTTAGGGTATAATGTTGAGAGTATAGGGATGAGGGTTGAGGGTGTAGGGTTTAGGGTTTAAAGTATAGGGTTGAGGGTTGATGAATAGTGTTCATGGATGAAGGTATAGGGCTAAGTGTATAAGGTATAGGGATTGAGGGTATAAGTAATAGGGTGAAGGGTTGAGAGTTTATGGTTTAGGGTTTAAGTATAGTGTTGAGGGAAAATGTTCATAGTTTAGTGTATAAGTTTGAGGGTATAGAGTATACAGATGAGGGTTGAGGGTGTATGTTTTAGTGTTTAAGTTATAGGGTTGAGGGTTGAGGGTGTAGGGTGTAGTGTTGAGGGTTGAGGATTGAGGGTTTACAATTGAGGGATAGTCTTCATGGATGAGTGTATAAGATTATGTATTTAGGGTATACAAATTAGGGTAAATACAATATTGGGTATAGGTTTCATGGTATGGGTTTTCGGTATAATGCATAATGTTAAGGTTTTATAGTGTAGGGTTTAGGGTTTTAGTATAGGGTTGAGAGTTAAGGGTTGAGGTACAATTTTGAAGGTTTATGGTATATAGGTGAGGGTATAGGGTATAGGGATGAGGTTTGAGGGTGTAGGGTTTAGGGCTGATGGTTGAGGGATTAGGGCTTAAGTATAGGGTTGAGGGTTTAAGGTTGAGGGATAGTGTTCAACCTATTGAGTGTATAAGGTTAAGTGTGTAGGGTATAGGGATTAAGGTTTAGGGTATGGGTTGAGGTAATAATGCATAGGGTTAAGGGTTGAGAGTGTATGGTTTAGGTTTTAAGTATAGGGTTGAGGGTCAATGTTCAAGGTTGAGGGTATAGGATATAGGGATGAGGTTTGAGGGTGTAGGGTTTAGGGTTTAGGGTTTAAGGTATAGGATTTAGGGTTGAGGGATTATGGCTTAATTATAGGGTTGAGGGTATAGGGTATAGGGTTGAGGGTTTATAGTTGAGGGATTAAGTATTGGTTTTAGGGTTTAGGGTTGAGGGATAAAATTTTAGGTTTATGATATATAAGGGTGAGGGTATAGGGTATAGAGACGAGGGTTGAGGTTATAAGGTTTAGAGTTTAAGGTATATAGTTGAGGGTTGAGGGATTAGGGCCTAATTAATAAGTTGAAGATATAGGGTAGAGGGTTGAGGGTTTATAGTTGAGGGATAATGTTTAGCTCATTGAGTGTATGAGATTAAGTGTTTAAGGTATAGGAATTAGGGTTTATGATATTGGGTTTAGGTTTTATGGTATGGATCGAGGGTATAAAAAATAGGGTGAAGGGTTGAATGTGTATAGTTTAGGGTTTAAGTATAGGGTTGAGAGATAATATTCAAGGTTTAGGGTATAAGGGTGAGGTTATAGGGTATAGGGATGAGGTTTGATTTTGTAAGGTTCGGGGTTTAAGGTATAGGTTTGTAGGTTGAGGGTATAAGATTGAGGGTTGATGGTCTATAATTGAGGGATAATGTTGAAGGTTAAGTTTCTAAGGTACATGGTTCAGGGTTTAAGGTTGATGGTATAAGGCATAGGGATGAGGGTTGAGGTATTAGGGATTAATTATGGGGTTGAGGGATAATGTTCAAGGTTGAGTATCCAAGGTTAAGTGTATAGGGCATGGGTTAATTGAAGGGTTTAAGATATTGGGTTGAAAAATTAAGGCTTAAGTATAAGGTTGAGGTTTGAGGTTGTAGGGTGTAGGGTTTAGGGTTTAAGGTATAGGGTTAAGGGATTATGGTTGAGGGTTTAATGTATAGGGTAGAGGGTTTACGATTGAGAGTTGAGGATTGAGAGATTAGGTTTGAGGGTTTAGGGTATAGGGTTGAGGATTGAAGGATTGGGTTTGAGGGTTGAAGGATTGGGTTTGAGGGTTGAGGGTTGAGGGATTGGGTTTGAGGGTTGAGGTTTGAGGGTTTAATGTATAGGGTAGAGGGTTTACAGTTGAGGTTTCAGTTTTGATGGATTATGGTTGAGGGTTTAGGGTATAGGTTTGAGGGTATAGGGTTGAGTGATTAGGGTTGAGGGTAGAGGGTTTAAGGTTTGAGGGTTTAAGGGTTGAGGGTTTAGCATGTAAGGGTTGAGGGTTGAGGTATTAGGATTGAGGGTTGATGGTTTAAGGGTTGATGGTTGAGGGTTTAAGGGATTAGGTTTTAAGGGTTGAGGATTTAAGGGTTTATGGTTGAGGGTTAAAGGGTTGAGGTTTTAGGGTTTAGGGTTTAAGGGTTGAAAGTTGAGGGATTAGGTTTTAAGGTATATGGTTGAGATTTTAATGTATAGGGTATAGGGTATATGGTTGAGGGTTGAGGGTTGAGGGTTTAGGGTTGGTGGATTAGGGTTGAGGTTTGAGGGTTTAGGGTTTTAGGTATAGGGTTAAGCGATTAGGGTTTAATGTATAGGGTGTAGGTTTTATAGTTGAGGGTTGAGGGTTTAATGTATAGGGTTGAGGGTATAAGGCATAGGGTGAAGGGTTGAGAGTGTATGGTTAAGTGTATAAGGTATTAGGATGTTGCATTTAATGGAAACACACACACAAAGGGTTATGCTATGTACAATGACACATATGATATAACAAGGGAATTATGGTGAAATTTCATATCACACACAAAACAACACATAAATAGCACTTAAAAGGTGTCATAATTTCTTGAAGAAAGGTCTCATAGATACACCTCTTCCTAACCCCCTACACAAACATGATAATATTCAAGAAACCTTAACAAATTCATCAAATCCAAAATACGAGTGTGCTTTGGAAAGTTGAGATTTAGCACTGTTTAGTGCAAGAAAAAGTGCGTTGGTATTATAATGTGAGCACATTTTGTAAACTTCTAAAAATGGTCAAAAAGAGCATGACACTCATGATCTAGGCCCACATGCTCTGTTATTCTCCTACTTATACACATTATTTGACAAAAAAATGTTTTTCATGTTGTTTGGGAAAGCACATGAAGTTTTTAAGCATTCCACCACCTTTACACCACAGTTTTATTATTTTCCAACTTAGGAAGGAGGAAATAACAAATTTTTTACATCAAATTTAATTATATGAACTCAAATTTTCATGTTTGTAGCGTTGCAATGTTAATTATGATGTTATTGTTAATTTCATATTTTGGATTGGTTAATTATATAGTTTATAGTAATTCTATTAGAGTTAAATAGAATTGAACATTGGAAAGGAAAAAACTTCATGAAAATATCAAATTCTTGAGGAGTTTGATGTAAGAAGAAAAAAAACCAAATAATTGGGTCGTTTCTCAAATCAAATCTCAGATTTTAAGATATGTCATCTTTATACATTTTATTTACATTTTCTTTCATTCTCTAATGTTTCTTTATCACTTCTTATCATACATTCTTAATATAATGCTTTGATTTTGTTATCATGTTGATTTTGGGATTATATTTTGCTAAGTATTCAAAATTGTGAGTGTTCAAAATACATATCCTTAATCAAATGCATTAGATTTTTCTAAGGGATTAGAATAGATTTTGTTAATATAATAAAATAAATCATATTAATCATCCTTATCTTTATAGTACTAAACATACCCACCCTTAGAAGATAAATTTTAATCTTTGCTTATTTCTAGGGAATTTTCATATTCAAATGAAACAAATTTAGACAAAAGAAACTCAATGTGTATTTTATTTTATCGTATTTTAACTTTAATTAACTCATTGAGAAAATATATTGTTGGTTAGTGTGTCAAAATAACCACATCAAATTGCTTCTCTCTTGTCAAATTGACTATGTGATACCATCCCACAATCAATTTGCAGAGTGTCATGCTTGCATATGTCATGTCATGCTACCTCCAATTCCATGATGCATTGTATTCTATACCAAGTTTATATGGTTTCATGTGTGCACATGTTGGCCTACACAAGTACTAACTCATTGATTGCCTTATGTATCATTATTCCATCTATACTAACATTATAAGGTGGCCATGCATACATATTGTGGGAGACACACTAGCTCCAAATACATGATTCCCATATGTGTAATGATACCTTCTACACCACTTACCATGTGTACACTTTGTAGGGTCTACACTATTTACAACTACAAAATTCCCTATACACCATGGAACAAATCATATCAACTATCACATCGTATTAAATTTTATTTTACACATGTTGAATGAAATGATTGATTATTATGGTTTTTTTGGTACTTTTCCCTCCTCATGCCCTATGTTTCCCCTCCTCATCCACTTTTCTTTCCTCTTCATTCCCTATCATAACATACCATCAAGTAAACTACAAGATCAATGTCACCAAATTTCTCATAAAAAAGTCATTAACCAAATCCTATGACTTGGACATGCTAAAAGGCATTAAGTAAGTTTGTAGTTGATGATATTTAATACCTCCTTATAACCAAATCCCATGGCTTTAACATGATAAAATTCATTAACCAAAATTTTGTTACATTATCTCCCTCATGATGCTTCACTTAATTCTCATTCACATGCATCTTCTAGCTTTCTTTACTCCCACTCCCAATCCCCCTAGTCTATACTCATACACCCACTTATTCTCTCCCCCAATATCACTTTATTAGCCCTTACCCTTTGTACATCACACACTCCTCTAGTCCTAAATATACCAATAGTCGCCCATTAGGTGGAAACAATTGATGGCCTATCACTTGAACAATGGATGAATCAAAATTCATGCCTAAATTGTTGTAGCTTCTTAAGATCACTAGGTAGATGCCTACTTAGAAACATAAGGATATAATTTATTGTGTAAGAGACAAGTTCTTAATAGGGTAGTTAGCACAAACCATACATAATTATTCTCTTACATTTGATATAAATTCACTAGTGGTACACAACATAAAGTAAAGTAATCTAGACTACTATTTAGAATACTTGTACAATAGGTGATACTATTTGGTTCAATGAGGATAATAAGGAGCTGAAAGGAGAAAATTATGATAATATTTAGAAACCTATTATAGTCCTTAGAAACTTATGTTAGTCCTAAAAATCTTATGATAGTCCTAAGAGACTTATAACAATCCTAAGATACCTATGATAGTCCTATTTGCTTAATTTTTCTCATTTTTGGTGTCCTAATGACACCACCTCTCTATGTTTTTTATTGGACTACCCTAAAAACTCAAAATATTTAGTATTATAATCATTTAGTCCCTCTTCATTCCCTTCTCTACCCTTTGTTTGTCATGTTTGAACATGAAAACTCTCACTTACCATAAAATTTGGAACTCCTTGAATTTGTTTGCCCTTTGATCTTTAAATACCTCTTTGGACTGTCATATATTGTACATCGCAATTTGATGACTAATTTCATATTTGTGTAAGATATTTATTTACTCTATAGTACCATGGTGGAAATAATCTTGATCTCTTTTTCATGATATAGATAAAATTCTTCATCATTCCAAAGAAACGATCAAGGACACGTCATCTAACACTAGATGAGCAGAGAGCACTGAATGCAAAGAAAAGAGAAGAAGTGAGGCAGCTTCATGAAATAAGGAAATTGAACACAATAGTAGAAGATATGCCAATTCAAGAGGAACATGAACCACTGAAAAGAGATATGGCATTGGTGATAAAAAGGTAATGAATGAAAAACCTTCATGCAATGAGAGATTTGAATCTTATAGTTTGAGACACATCCTCTACCAAAAATCAATATGGAGGGACACCATCTACCACATCTCAACTGGAAATTAAATCATTAATCACATGTGAAGAAGGAGACCTACACCATCTGTCCCATCTCAAATTCAAGGTACATCATCTATTCCATCTTTGATTGAAGGTACACCATCTATCCCATCTCATTTAAATATTGATGAAATTCCTAATGTTGAGGAAAATTTACCTTTGATCTAACACCTCCTAGAATTTCGCATAGAAATAAAAAAAATTATTGATATTGATGAGAATATTTTTTCAGCTAATAGATGATAAGATTCAACAATGTACTTGTAGATGTTATGCTAATAACATTTGGATATTGTTCTTTGAAATATTAAATGAAACCACTAGATGTAAACTATTTGTTGAAATGATGAGAAATATAAATTATAGGTCCATTATGAAGATTCTTGGGCTAAGAACATTGAAATCTTCAAATGAAAAATCTATTGTGAAGAACCTAATGAGTGCATATGAGAGTGTGGGTACCACCTCACACAACAAAGATAGTAGTGTCTCATGATGTGTCATTACATAAAAATGGTAAGTAATAAAATGAAGAAAGCTTGTCTCATTAGAAATAAAACTGAAGCATTGAGAATAAATGGAAAAAAATTATTGAGAGCCATTGAAAGGAACCAAAGAATTGAGGACACTAATGATAATGAATTATGGGAATTCTCAACTCTAGACTACCATGAAAAGATAAACTAATTATTGAAGGATTAAGATCCCTAATCGAAGACTTTTGGAAGAATAACACACGGGTATCTCTGAATCAAAGAGATGTTGTAAGAAGGAGAATTGGTAGTCAAAACCATTAGCCATATCCAAAGTATTTTTTGGATATGACCCAAACATAATTTTTTGCTAAATTTCTAGAAATATATCCTCAAGTTAAAATTTTTCAAACATTTTTTGAAATGATAAAGCCTTTCTATGTCAAAATAAATCACACACACACACACACTACTTGTTGTTGTGGAGTACATATTGAGTTTTCTAATCATTTTAATGTTTATCGATGTATATGTTTAGATTTTCATACTAACAATGTTTTATAGGAATATGGCATGCATTCCCACCTACATCTTCAAGAGATTTCATATCAATAATTTTATGTGAAAGAGAGGAAGGTCAATTATTCTACAAGAAATTATGCTTGAATGGCTTGCAATGTATGTCAATATGAGAACATATGAAAATTACACATGCAGTTGGAAATGAACTAGTAGAATTTGACAAGTATAAGACAATGGTCTACAATACAAAAGATGGTAAAGAAGAAAAAAGGTGTTATTTGGTTATTTAAAATATTCTAGTGTATTAGTTTATGTCTATATTTTGTGACAATATAGTGTATGAGTATGCAAGGTATATCCATATAGCTTGATGGTTGGGCTTGCAACTCAAGTTATGTAAGGACATATTTCCACTTGGTAGCATTATTTCAGTCATCTAATTTGGAAAGAATGATGGTATATAGCCACAACATGAGCTGCAATCATAATATTATAACTCCACACAGGTTTCTATATTTGTGCATATAGCATTCATTCATGCTAGTGAAGGTATAAAGGATGATAGAAAGATCATAATATAGTATCATGTTTAGATCAGTGATGATTGCATGCACATATTTTGTGTGATGTTGATTTCAGGTGCTCTACCATGATTTGGCTAGAAGGGGATGTGCAATTTTTCCACACACACCCCATTGAAAGTTGGGACCTCATTTTTTTTGTTTTTTGGTGTCTTGACCTTTCTATTTTGGAATTTTGCTTGTTTGGGCATGTGCTTTGATCTTCATCCTACTAGGCGGAGTGGCCCATTTATGATTTATATTGTCAACCTTGAGTTCTGGGTGCAGTTCGGGTTTTTTGCTGAGTTTGGGAAAATTCGTCCTGTTTGGACTTTCTCGGTTTCCCTTTAGCGTTTGGAATTGGCCGCCTTTCTGTTCAAGTTTGGGGAAATCCATCGTGTCCAAATTTTTTCGAAGTCCATGGCTTTGTCGGATTTCCTGATTTTGGTTTTGACCGTCTTGTCGATTGCATTAATGGCGATTGCGCAACCTTTTGGGAGCAATTATATATTGAATTTTGTGAAGTGATTTATCATTTTAGTTCCGTTAATTGCTTGTCATTTGAGTTTGGAGTGTTGGAGCTTGAGGAGTGTCGCTAGATTTTACATTTGAGGAGATCTCGAGACCTGCATTCAAATTTCTGGGGCGTTGCTTGTTTTCTGCTCAAGCTTGGAGGTTGTTTGCTAGCATCCTAGGTTTCAATTTCTCTTACTCTCATGGTATGTGGATATGCCTTCTTCCTCTTCTGGTTTTGTTTCTTTGATGTGCACCTTCATGTTATCTATTGCTTCATCTTGTGCTTGTGTGTGTGCACCATGTTTGGGCATTTGGGGTTTCCATTGTTTTGTTAGTCCATTTGGTTGATCATTGAATATTTTCTTTGGTTGCTCTTTGGTTTCCATTTTCGGGGCTTGCTTGCCTTTGCCACAAACCTCCTATCCTTTGTTGCAAGAAAGTTGTGCCTGAGCTTCTTTGCGCTTTCATGGCAGAGGTTCTTAAGGTTCTTGACCCAGGGCATAGCCAATCCCTTCCAAATTGTTGAGAGAAGAGTTTTAAATTCATGCTTGATCCATTTGGGATGTTGGTTAGATCGTTTCCTAGCTGCAGGCCCATGGTCCATGATTGTTTTGGTCTATTTGGGTGAAGATGAGGAAAGCATAGATGTTTGGTTTTTCGTTGCCTCCACGGAATTCCGCCCTTGCTCGATTTTCCCGAGTCTTCCTGTTTTTCCTTATTTCTTTATATTTGTTCTTAAATCCGGAATTTTGCTTGCCTTGTGGAATTTTGCTTCCTCTAGATTTTCTCGATGTCCGTGGCTGGGTCGTTTTGTCAGATTCATGCTTTCATGGTAAACTTGTCTTACTTCCGCTAAAATCTGTCCTGATGGGATTTGCCCGGATGTTCTTGGCCTCCTTCATTTTCCTAGATTGTTGAAACCATTGCCGTTTTCAAGGATTTTCGTCTCTGGCGGATTCTTCCAAAGTTTTATGGAAATGAAGAATATGATTGTTGCAAGAGGAATTTACTTATTAATAATGCATTTTGATGATTAAATGAGCTTATGCTAAGTGGTTCCAAGTTATTTATTGATTATGCAGATTAATTGATATTGTGGGGTTTGTATGTTTGTCCCACTGGATTCCACCTGGTTCGGATTTCCCCAGAATTCCTCTCCAGTCTGAATTCCACAGAGGGGGCTAAACCCCGAACTCTGAAATAATTGATGTTGGCATTTGTATTGGATCTCATTGTGGTTGTTTTACTTGTTTGCAGGTAGGATCATGACAAGATGTTGCTGGGCAAGGCAAGGGAAAGGCAATAGATATAGGTGTTGAGAGTTCTACTATCTTTGATGCATAAAAGGTGAAAATGGACATAAAGACTAGGATTCCTAAGAGCAAATTGATTTTTATCTGGTTAGGGATCACCGATACCAATGTGGGTATGTGGGATTATGAGGAATTCAAGGCTGAGATGGCAGCACTGAGTCTCCCTTTTCTGGGTAGAAGAACTCTAGAATCTGAATTAGCACATGTAGCAGGTTTCCCCTCCATTGTGCAATGCTATGAGTTGGTTATTGAGTGTGCCAGAAACTATGACAGAGGAACACAAAGGATTATTGGTCCCCAGGGAAGCATTGTGGCAAGATTTAGTCATGTGTCCATTGCTATGACTTTTAATATACCTGATAGGTCACATGTGGTGGCCTTTGATATAGACACAACAAGGAATTACTATGAAAAAAATGTAGTTAAGTCCCAACAGGTGATTAATTCTTGGTTGGAGAAGCCCAAGTCTCATTTCTCAAAATTTCCAAAGCAGCTATTCAGGCTCAAATTCAGAAGAGAATACTACAATTTCATCGCTCTCCTCAGCCAGTTGGTAGGGATGAAGAGTGCAGGGGTGTTTGAGGGTTGGATGTTCAATGTCATTGCTCAGATGGAGCAAGGTATAGATTACCACTGGGTAAGTTACATAAGTGCAATAATCCATGAGCAGATGTGTAATGTCTTGCAAACCAATACTTTCACCATGACCTCCTACCTAGTGTATGCATTGGCAAGATTTCACACATATAAGGGGTTAAGCACTAGGGGTACATTTGGACAAGATGCAATATATGAGGTTTATCCGTAGCTACATTTGGCAGGAGGAAGCTATAGAAGAGAAAATGATTCTTTTACAATGTATATTACCAGGTTGTTGCAGGGTGCAGTGCATGTCAGAATTTCTGTCAGGGCCAAGGAATTGATAAGGAGGTATGGGGCATGGTTCATTCAGTTCCCCACCTTCTCTTACATTAGGATCGATGGCTATCAAAGGGCTCCCTACAGACTCCCAAGGTACCCAACGGACCATATCATACTGTTAGAGGTCACTAGGCAGATTTGTGATTTTGACATAATTGTGAAAGGAGACAAGCATAAAACAAGGTTTGGGAATGATTTCCCCTTGAAGATAGGAACAAGTGAGGTCTTTCCTTCTATCCAGTTAGCTCATGCTTCTGAAGAAGAGATGAGTACTTTAGGTCTCTCTTTCCATTCTAAGAGAGTGAGGTTTGATATTACTGAGGAGGCACAAAAGAAGCTCAGTAGGGATTATAGCCACAAAGACTATATTGAAGATTATTGGGCTAACCTTGGCAATGAATTTGATGTGAGCAAGAAGAAATTTTCTAGGCTACGAATAGACATAGTAAGATTATACAACATAAAGGCCATCCCTGACCAAGTGGAAGAGGATGGAAATCTGATTTAGGGTCATATCTTCGAGGTTGTGAAAGACAAACCAGTTGGAGAGATTGACTGGTTGGAAGAAGAGGAAATGAAATTGGAGCATATCATGACTCCTGTGATCAAGTACACCAAAATGTGGTTGAAGCATAAGATATTAGAGAAAGAGAGTGAAGGTATTCAGTGCACCTATGATTTGATGGGAGACTTGGAGTCTCATTCTACTTCCAAGGAATCACATGAATAGGACCCAAAGGGTAAGGCTAAGGTGGAATCTTCCTTCAAGATTAAAGTTAGAGATGTTCAAATTGAGAAGGAAGTAGAAATAGGTAAACAAAGAAAGCTTATTTCCAAAAAGAGGAGGCATGTTTCAAGGAGAGAAGCTGAAAAAGATAAAGAAGAAAAGGAAGAGGTGGATGTTACTGCTCCCTCGACAAAGAGAAGAAAACTTGTGAGGTTGTATTAAAAATAGGAGGCTCCTAAGACTAATAAGGAAGTTAGGCCACCGGTGGTAGAAGTAGAAAGTTCAGGGGAAAGAACACAAGTATATATGAGGAGGTCAAGGACTCCTTATCCAAAGGATGTAGCAACGAAGGAGGATGTTCCTATGACTTCTCCTATCATTGAATAGGAAAGCATTCCCCCTCCTCAAGATGCTGGCAGTGTATAAGAAGAACCAAGGAAGGATGAAGATCCTAAAGACTTGGGTGAAAAGGAATTCACGGAGGGAGACCTCTACAATGTGGAGGTGGAAATTGATAAGGTGATCTAGTCTCCCTTGGTAACCTATGCAGATTCACCTGTAGAAGAGAAATTGAGAAAATCCCCTCAATAGGATCAGATACCAGCTAAGATCCCTTCACCAACGTAGGTTATTGTAGAGGAGCTATTGTTAAATAAGGAGGATCCAATCAAGGAGATCCCTAGTATGCCAAGTCTTGAGAAGGATGCAACAAGTGTCCAACAGGAGCAGGATAAGAAAGATATAGTGGAAACCGAGTCCACTGTTCCAGGTTGGCTGGATAGAGAATTAAAGAGAAAATTGGTGATAGTAGAAGATGCTCCTCCCAATTGGGATGACTTAATGGCCAATATTGAAAAGGGGAAAACCAAGAAGAAAGCTAGGGTTGTGTCCAGGATTGAGAGAGATGAGTCAGGAAACAAAGTGGCTCACATTGCTACCCCTGCTCCAGAAAAATATAGAGATAATATGACTGCAAAATATTATCATGTGCAAACTATTGACTTAGGGCATGCTTCTACAAAGTAGGATATTGAGGAGTATGAAGGCTCCAGTGTTGTAATTGTGGGAAAATTGAAGAAGGCGGTACAAACTAGGCATGAGTTGGAAAGAGAGAATGAGAAATTGAAGAAGTACTTGTAGGAGTTGATGAAACCCTTGTAGTCTATTGGCTCCTCTTCCTCTATTGTAGGTTTCTTGCCCTGAGAGACAATCTCTAGACTAGAAATAATGAAGGGCACTACACATGCCACGGTTGGTTGGTTGCAGGGAGTCCAGACCAAATGAGATGGTCCCATCAAGGATATCTTGTTGATTGTAGGGGATTCCATGAGGTTAGCGGAATGGCTCAAGACTGTGCTAGCTCAGGACAAGGAGGACATTGATCTCACGTTGCAGAAAGTAAAAACAATCATGGAGTTTACTGAGGATAAACTATTAAAGAGTGGGATTCTTCCTTTTCCAAGGGTTTCTGAGCCTTGGGAATGGTTCAAGATCTTGCAGATGAGGAAAAAGGCCTTTAAAAGGATTCAAAAATAAGGAAGGCAGATTGAGGACACTTTGACTGGAATTCATGATAAGTGTGTCTCATTCTTCGAAATTATGACAAGGAGGAAGAATTTCACTCCAAAGCATTTCAATTTGGAACAACTTAGGAAATGGTGGAGAGATGTCTATTCTCCAGGCAATGATGGTCTAGTCATGCAACATCAGCTAGATGATGCTGCAACCTACATTGCACTTATTGATAGGTATTTAACTAATAGTGAATTAGACAAAGTATTGTTGGTCGTGCATGGTGAAGAGGATCGAGCTAAGGACAAGGATGGGAAGTAATTATATGGGGCTACATCAAAGTTTGTGCTTCCCATTATCTACATGCATTGGGCCGACCTTTTGAGACCATAGGCCGACTTGGATGAAATTGGTGCAAATTGCACATTTCATGTTGTGTTTGAATATCTTTTGAGGCCGACTTCTTGTGTGGCATTTTTTTATTGTAAAATCTTAATTGGGTTGACCTATATTAGGAGATTCTCTATAAAATGGGCATGTTGCCTCATTTTGTGATATAGGAAAATAGTTGGAGAGACAAGTGATATAAGAATAGGCCTAGAATATATATTTGAGTGAATTAGGGTTTACCTCCAAGCAAATATTGTAACAGAAGGCTGGAATTGTTGCCATTTTGGGTGATCTAATATAAGAAAGGATATTGTGATTTGATATCTCTCTTATGTTAAGTTTATCTAGCATGGTTCTTGTTGTTCTATATTTAAAATTGCTTAAGTTCTTTATTAGATAGTTTGGTAATGCTGAAGGTTTCATATTTGGAATGTTTGCAGCGATCTCTAGTCCATACTTTTTGTAGTTAGTTGATTGTTAGTTGCTTTGCAAAGTTAGCCTAGACTTAAAATTGTGCTTAGTTCAATTATGAATGCTTGTCCACTTCAGTTGCAACATGATTGTCTTGAAAAAATGTTTATGATTTGAAAATGTTTAAATACCTCAAAAGATTGCACTATTCCTATGAGATTGCAGATTTATCTGGGTCAAATAGAAAGTAATTTAAGAGAGATCAGTCCATTTTGAGCATATTATCTTTGGCATTGTCAGTCTTAGGGTAGAACTAGTTTTAGAATTATCTTCGAAACCTTTATCTTTTGTTATTTATTTTATTATCTGTGTTTAATTGAGGATTTCAAGTATCAATTCATTGTTTAGATCTAATAAATTCAAAGTCCAACATTTGCTCATAGTAAGGTCCCTTTGTGATTACCAACATTTTCACATTATCTGTGAGTTGTTTTGTTGCACTGTCAAGACTTGACATTAGAGACCTTTGGGTTATCTCTTTGTTCATAGAGATTTACCTTTCAAGAGAGATAGGATATCATATTCTTTCTGATTTTTTGCTGTGCAAAAAACACCATCAACAGATTGGCGCTAGAAGGAGGGCCGAATAAGCAAGTTGGATCATTTTTTAAATGCCATTTCTCTTGAAAGGCTTAGAAGAAGAACTAGATCCACTCCAAGAGAAGATTAATTTCAAGAATTACAGGCCCCTACTAGGTCAAGAAGGACTTGAGGAGGGGAAAAATCATCATCCGCTCACCCGCTTCCATCATCTCCATTATTCTCATCTTCACCTGATTCTGAGGGAACTCCTATTCCACGGCCATAACCATTCATAAATCATCCATTACCACCCCCACCTCCACCAATGGATTTCCTTGCCAACAACCCATCTCCATTGATATTCAATAATTACAATGTCATGCCCAAGAACCTTGAGCATTTATACTCTAAGTTTCATACTCATGACCCCAATAGGACAGTAGAGGAGCATATTAGGATTTTCAAGACTTGTCTAAGGGATAGAGGAATAAACCATGAGGATGTGGCATGTAGACTCTTCCCTTATTCCCTTGGGGAAAAGGCCTTTTCCTCCTCATCCATGGGCCATTATCATTCACATTTTCTTCATTAAACAACTACGAAATCTCATCCTCATTTAACACCTATTTTATCTCATTCTCCCTATCACTAGACTCCTCTTCTAGTTCATTTTCCTCACCCTTTGGAAATGGTGCATGATTGAGTACTAGCACTAGAGAATCATAGGGATTTGAGGACACTATTTCCTGATGACTAGAATTGTTCTCAATTTCATACTGAAATATGGAAGTTGCAGTCTGAAACTTAGTGCAATCCAACTTAGAATGTTGACTTGTTCTATGAAGTCTACACCAACTAGACAAAGCTGCCTCGCTAAGTATACACCATTTGGAGGTTTTTCCTGAGTAGAAGGCCGATCCAAGGGAGTAGGAATCACTCCATTATTAGTTCCAATATTCCATGATCTATTCTGCCTAGGTGGTTGCCCTCTGTCAAATCCTTGTCTACCTTGTTGATTTCTATCAAGATTTTGGCCAGAGCCTTGTCTTCTATCAAAATTCTGATCAGAGCCTTGTCCTCTGTCATAATTTTGATTTTTGTCAAAATACTGCCCTCTTTCAAAGTTCTTGTTCTCCCTACCATAGTTAGATTGCATATTCTTTTGAGCAGCCTAAAGTTGGCTATTCTGATTTCTCAAATAAGTTACCTCCATATTCAGTTTTTTCACCTGATCAGATAACTCATCCAACCATTCCTTATCTAGGCCATTACCAGGAGGGTATCTAGCTATTCCTCCAGGACCAATAGCCTGATTTAAGACTTCTGAATTTTGTAAATATGTAGGAAAACCATCTTGTTGTTGATGAAGAGTTTGATTAGCCCTTTGTTGAGGATAAGATGTCATGGGCTGAGCCTGACTTAATGGAGGACCTAGATGAGGGACCAAAGGAAATGAGGGTATTGGATTCATTAGGGGAGTATGACCGGTCAAAGCTTGATTGAGAGCTTGAACTTGTCCAAGGTGAGCAGCAGGTCCTAAGGATGGAAAAGGTCCTGATAAGTGTTGCCTCAAATCCGCGCTGACCTTCACAGCTTCTGCATATGTGGTGAGCAAATTAGTTGGGGGGTTATTCCTCTATTTAAGGAAAGTGGTTGTGAGACTATCTAGGGCTTCAAGGTAAACTTCTAGGGTAGTGTCTTTGTTTCCAGCATAAGATGCTTGGAGTTTGGTGTAAGCTCAATGAAACCTGTTATTGAATGACCTTATTGGCTCATTAATCTCCCTTTTTACTCTAGTAAATTGTAGGTATACCACATTGGCACTAATGAGAATCTTAAACTTCTACAAAAATGTAGTCTCTAGTTCAGTCCAATTATGGATGGAAGCAGCAGGTAAGTGACTATACCAAGTTAAAGTAGCAGGTAAGTGACTATACCAAGTTAGTGTTGAAGAGGTTCAGATATTTCAACAACCAGCAAGGAAATATGATTTAAGTTATAGACTTAATAGGAACCCACAGGCTGGAGGTCCTTTCACTACTTCTATCCCTCCTAATAATTTCACTACTCCACCGGATCCACAAGCTAGTAATAATCCACCTTATCCTCATGTACCAACACAGTAATTGGCAAATGGAAACAATGTTGAAGTTTCAAAAGATAGGCAGGCTCCTGGCCACAAGGAAACCTATGCCGATCTAAATGTAGAGAAATTGGGTGAATATGTGACTGAAGAATTCAAAAAAGTGAAGGTAACTCTTTCTATTTTTGAATTATTAAGAGTCTCTACTATTAGGAATGCAGTTTTAGGGTCATTCAGTCAAAAAATAGTACCACAAGGGGTAACCACCAATGAGGTTGTTTCTAGGTCTTCCAATTCACATACACGTAGAGGTTAGATCCCACCTGTAGACAAAGGGGGAGATAAAGATAAGGGTCAAGTTGCACAAGCTGACACTCAGTTGAGTTTGTTTCAAGGCAAGATGGAAACCCCTCCTTTCTTAATTTTTGTTTGTATCTTTGGAACGAATCTGTTAATTGCCTTCTAGACTCAGGAGCATCTACAAATGTTATGCCTTTTTCTATTTGCAAAGTATTGGGTATTACCCCTATAGCCTCTCAAAATAAAGTTACTCAATTGGAAAAAATAGAAGTAAGTGTAGTTGGAGAATTGAATATGATCCCCACACAACTTGCATAAGATCCTAGGGTCCAACAAGTGATCAACATTCAAGTTGTTGAAATTCTCGATACTTATGGGTTGATTTTAGGCAGAGATTTCACTAAGGCATTGAATGGTTATACCTCTACAAATCATTATCAAATGTGGCTACCATGGAAAGGAGTTCCAAATCATATCCAAATTGAAAGAGAACCCTGAATGAAGTATGTAATCATTGAATACCAAAATGTTTCTAATGAGGTGTTGGTGTCCGAAGTTAGCATGGGAAATTATGTATTGGTTGCAGTAGCTTCAGAGAATGAAGAAGTATTTATGTTACAGGTCCCCTTAGAGGAATTCGTACCAAAGATCAGTAATTTTGAACTACTGACTGAACAAACAAATACAACAGATGACCCAAAGGACAGACAACTTAGTTTGTTGGATAAATTTCAGGAATTTATCTAGAAATGTATGGAGAATCAGATATAGCTGGGAGGAAGGATGACTTTTGAAGAAATATTTCTTCCCAATTGGTGTAGATTCCATGATGCTCCTCATTCCGATTTAGAATGTGACTTGTGTCAAACTGCTGTGGAGTAGATACAGGAATGCATTAATCTGGTCCCAACCACTAGACTTAATATACAAAAGGGGTTAGATAATGATAGGAGTAAGAACCCACTGCTTCCTGAGAAGCCCCCCATTTGTGGCAAAGAGAAAGATAAATTAAGACCACGGGAACCTGATAGCTATTGGACATTGAGATTTGATGGATCTAAGTCTAAGCAGGGTGCTGGAGTAGGATTTGAGTTGATTAGTCCTAAAGGTAAGAATTATTTTGCTACTCACAGACTCCAATTTCAATGTACTAATAATGTTGCTGAATATGAAGCCTTGATTCATGGCTTGTTGATGGCATCAAGGAAGAAGGTTAAGATATTATAGGTCTTTGGGGACTCTGAATTAGTAGTCAAACAAGTAAGGAAACAATATTCATGCCGCAACAGGAGAATGACCAACTATAGGCATAGAGTGTGGGATCTCATCAAGGAATTTGATGCTTTCAATATCCAATTGATCCCTCATAACAAGAATCAAGTTGCTGAATCTCTAGCACAAGCTGCTAGCACCTTGCAACCTTTATCACTTTCAGGATTGAAGAGGTTTACAGTCAAACTCACTCTAGTACCTTTAGTGCCTGATAAGATTACTAATTTCTAGGTATTTGGAGATGATAAGCATATTTTGGATTTTCTCATGAGTTATGATGTGTTTTCTTCTCAAGTCATCGATGAGATGGAACCCCAAGAAGTAGAGATAGACTTGGGAGGAATAATTAAACTGAAAACCAACACTATTCCTAGGGGTGTGGTGTAGCTCAAACGAATCTTTGATTTGGACAAGATAAGAGATCGAGAACATCAAGTTAAAATGGAATCTCTCAGTGGCCAATGTGAAACATATTATATGGGGACATCAGATGATGAGAAGAAGGTTTTTATTGGTAAGGTGTGTACTCCTAAGGAAAGGAGAGGGATTATCGATGCATTGCACATGTACCTTGATGTAATAGCCTGGTGTTATGAAGATTTGAAAATATACGACACTTCAATTATTACACACACCATTCCTTTGAAGAAAAATGTCAAACCATTTAGACAGAGACAAAGGCCAATCAATGCTTTGTTAGAACCCATTATTCAGAAGGAAGTTCAGAAGTTACTATCAGCATGAGTTATATTTCCAGTAAAACATTCAACTTGGGTTGCAAATCTGGTTCCAGTAAGGAAAAAGAATGGAGAAATCAGATTGTGTGTAGATTTTAGGAATCTGAATAGAGTGTCAAAAAAGGATAACTATCTAGTTTCGTCATTGGATGAAGTAATTCAGATAGTTAATGGATCTCAGATGATGTCTTTCTTGGATGGGTATTCTGGATACAACCAAGTTATGGTGCAGTATGAGGATAGGCACAAGACTGCCTTCACTACAAAATGGAGAACTTTTGCTTACCAAAGGATGCCATTCGGATTGATCAATGCTGGAGCTACATTTCAGAGAGCTATGGACATTGCATTTAAAGATATAATTAGTAAGTGCATCATTATTTATATAGATGAATTGACACTTTTTTCTAAGAAATGAGGTGATCATATAACATATTTATGCAAAGTATTCCAAAGGTGCAGAGAGTTTGGGATTTCACTTAACCAAGGAAGTGCATTTTTGGAGTCATAGAGGGAATTTTTTAGGAAATATCATATCAGAACATGGTATTGCAATTGATCCTGAATGGATATAGGCTATCATGAAGATACAACCTCCTGCAAGTAAGAAATAGATGAAGTCATTCTTTGGTAATATTAACTTTGTTAGAAAATTTATCACTAGATTTGCAAAAATAGTGAAACCATTGAATGCTATGTTGAAACAAGAAGAAAAAGTAGAGTGTAATGCAGAAGATAAGGAGGCATTTACAGAAATCAAGAAAGCTATTGTTAAGGCTCTAGTATTGGTGAGTCTAGATTATGATAAGCCTTTTTACATATATTCATTTGCTTCTGATCATTCCTGTGCTGGAATACTAACCCAAAAGTCTGGTCAAGGCGACAAACATCCTATAGCCTTCATGAGTACCCCTTTAAAGGATGCAGAATTAAGGTATCACAATGTCAAAAAGTAGGCTTATGCTTTGGTTAGAGCAGTGAAAAAGTTTAGACACTATATTTTGAGGAATAAGATCTTTGCCATAGTGTCCGATCCTTCAATAAAGCTATTGTTAATGCAGAATGAATTACGTGAGCGAAGAGCCAAATGGGTGACTATGTTGTAGGAATATGATATGGAGATTCAACCCATAAAATTATTCAGAGGACAAGGACTCACAAAGACAATGGATGGGATAGGTCCTGATCTTACAACTCAACACTATTATCTTCACGAGGTATCTCTAGGAGATTGGTATGATGAAATCATCTTTTATTTACTGAACCAACAATGTCCTACTCACCTTAACATAGTTCAAAGGCGAGATTTGCACCTAAAGAGTGCAAGTTTTATGATGAAAGGAGCCATCTTATATAAGAAAAACCATGAGGGTGTATACCTGAGATGTTTAGGCAAGGAAGAGGTTGCCAGACTGATGATTTAATTTCATGAGGGATATGGCACAAGCCATGGTTCTGCATCATCCACTGCAAATCAGATTTTGAGGGCAGGTTATTATTGGCCTACTTTGTTCAAAGATGCAGACCAACATGTGATTACTTTCCACGTATGTCAAACTATAGAAAGTAAGGAAAAACATGCAGCTCTTCCACTCTAGCTGATAATAGAGGTAAAACCATTTGCTAATTGGAGCATGGAATTCATAGGTCCGATTAATCCTCCATCTTCTGTGGGCCACAAGTATATTCTTACCATAACTAAATATTTTACTTGATGGACAGAGGCTCTTTCTTGTAAACTGTGTACTTCGGATGTGGTAATCAATTTTCTTGAGTGAGGTGTTAATAATCATTTTGGTTGTCCACTATCTTTAGTTTGTGATAATGGCCCTGCATTTCCATCATTGGAATTTTCTAATTGGGCATTTGACCATGGGATTGTTATTAAATTTTCATCCAATTACTACCCTCAGGGTAATGGTCTAGTTGAGTCTTCCAATAAGAACCTATTGACAGTTATCCACAAATTGTTAGAACAAAATCCTAAGGATTGGTACACCCAGCTTCAATTTGCTCTCTAGGTAGACCGTACTAGATAAAAGGCATCCATAGGAACCTCTCCCTATCACTTGGTATATGGTTTGGAACCTGTGTTCCCTATCCAATTAAAAATCCCTACCCTACAGTTTATTAACGAATACTACAATGAGGAAGATAAATGTGAAGCCCATTTGGCTGAGTTATTACACCTTGAAGAGAAAAGAGACGAAGCCCTAGAAAACTTTGCTAAACATTAGGGTGTAGTGAAAAGATGGTTTGATAGGAGAGCTAAGGTGAAAGCCTTTAGAATTTATGACTTAGTTCTCTACTGGGATAAATCCCATGACCATAAGGGAGAGCATGGTAAATTTGACAAACTCTGGCTTGGTCCTTACCAAATTTCAGAAATTCTAGGAGATAATGCTTTTCGCTTGAAAACCGTCACTGATGAGGATATTCTGCTGCCTATCAATGGGCAGCATCTGAAGCATTATTTTCAACCTTGAGTTGTTTGTAGCTCATCCTGTACATAGCTAGTGTAGGTTTTCTTTCTGCCTCATTTTTCTTTCCTTTGCTTGCTTGCTTTGGTTAGTGTAGGTTTGCTTTGGTCTATTTTTCTTTCGTTTAGTTTTTTGCTTTTGGTTTCTTGCTTTCTTGGGGTTGTTGCATCTATATAATGGGCTATTCACTTGGGATTGTTCTGGAAATTTATTTTATAAACTCTAATTAGCTTTTCAGAGTCAAGTGGTGGAATTCCTTTATCCGATGTCCCTTGTACTTAGAATTAGAGTCACTTGTTTATATAAACTTTGGAATGTATTTGGGTCTCACACCTTAACACTAAAGTAAAAATTATGGAGTTGCACAGGGTTCTCAGGTAATTTGACTTGGTGAAAAATATTATATTCTGCTTCAGTGCCACTATGTTCCTCATCCCTAAGTGTGAGTTTTGTTACTTACAAGGTGAAAGAAAGGTTCTATTAATTTATTTTATTTTTTTTTAAAAAGAGAAAAAGGAAATATTGAAAATCAACATAGCTTTCACCTTATCAGGAGTATCCTAGTATCTCTACCAGGGCTATGGATGTCTAGCTAGAAGTAGAGCTATTCTTGGGAGGGTCACAATGATAACCTCATCGGGGCTATGGACATTTGACTGGAAGCGAGGCTTTATCCAGGTTGCTTTTGAAGTTAGAAATTTTAAGTAGCCTAGTCAAATTTGCTCTGGTTCACATTGCATCTAAGGAATAGGAAATAAATGCAAAATACACACACCTGGACCCTGGTATCGGAAAAAGTCTTCTTGCTTGTGGCTTCTGAAACTTTGTCCATAGGTGTCTCGATAAAAGGGATTGAAACCAAAGATTCTGGCTTCGTGATTCTAGTTTATTCTTGAAATGCTCGGGAGCATTTCCCCAGTGGAGTCACCATTTGTTGTGCACTTTTTACACACATGCCCCACTAAAAGTTGGGACCCTCATTTTTTTTATTTTTCGGTGTCTTGGCCTTTCTGCTTTGGAATTTTTCTTGTTTAGGCATGTGCTTTGATGTTCATCCTGCTAGTCGGAGTGGCCCATGTATGATTTATATTGTTAACCTTGAGTTCTAGGTGCAGTTCGGGTTTTTCGCTAAGCTCGGGAAAATCCGTCCTATCCGGAATTTTCCAATTTCCATTTGGCATTTGGAATTGGCTGTCTTTCTGTTCAAGTCCAGGGAAATCCGTCATGTCCAGATTTTTTCGAAGTTCGTGGCTTTGTCGAATTTTTGGATTTTGGTTTTGATCATCTCGTCAATTGCATTAATGGTGATTGCACAACCTTTTGGGAGAAATGATATATTGGATTTTGTGAAGTGATTTTTCATTTGAGTTTGGAGTGCTAGAGCTTGAGGAGTGTCGCTAGATTTTTCATTTGAGGAGATCTCGAGTCTTGCATTTAGATTTATGGGGCATTGCTTGTTTTCTGCTCGAGCTTGGAGGTTGTTTGTTGGCATCCCAGGTTTTAGTTTCTCTTAATCTCATGGTATGTGGATATGCACTCTTCCTCTTCTGGTTTTGTTGCTTTGTTGTGCACCTTCATGTTATTCGTTGCTTCATCTTTTTCTTGTGTGTTCACGCCATTTATGGGCATTTGGGGTTTCCATTGTTTTTTCAGTCCATCCGGTTGATCACTAAATATTTGCTTTGGATGGTCTTTGGTTGCCATTTTCGGGGCTTGCTTTCCGTTGCCACAAACCTCCTATCCTTTTTTGCAAGAAAGTTGTGCCTGAGACTCTTCATGCTTTTATGGCAAAGGGTCTCAAGGTTCTTGACCTAGGGCATAGCCAATCCCATCCAAATTGTTGAGAGAAGAGTTTTTAATTCATGCTTGATCCATTTGGGACGTTGGTTAGATCATTTCTTGGCTATAGGCCCATGGTCCATGATCGTTTTGGTCTATTTGAGTTAAGACAAGGAAATAATAGACATTCGGGTTTTCGTTGCCTTTGCTAAATTCCACCCTTGCTGGATTTTCTCAAGTCTTCCTATTTTTCCTTATTTCTTCATATTTGTTGTTAAATCCGGACTTTTGCTTGCCTCGCAAAATTCCTCTTCCTCCGGATTTTCCCGATGTCCATGGTTGGGTTGTTCTGTTGGATTCATGCTTTCATGGTTAACTTGTCTTACTTCCACTGAAATCCTTCCCGTTGGGGAAAGCCCGAATGTTCTTGGCCTCCTTCATTTTATCAGATTGTTGAAACCGTTGTCGTTTTTGGGGATTTCCGTCTTTGGCAAAATCTTCCGAAGTTTTATGGAAATGAAGAATCTGATTGTTGCAAGAGGAATTTACTTATTGATGATGCATTTTGATGATTAAATGAGCTTATGCTAAGTGGTTCCAAGTTATTTCTTGATTATGCTGATTGATTGATTGATATTGTGGGGTTTGTATGTTTGTCCCGCTGGATTTCGCCTGATCCAGATTTCCCTAGAATTCCTCTCCAGTCTGAATTTCGTAAAGGGGGCTAAACCCTGAACACTGAAATAATTGATGTTGGCATTTGTATTGGATCTCATTGTGGTTGTTTTACTTGTTTCTAGGCAGGATCAGGACAAGATGTTGTTGGGCATGGCAAGGGAAAGGCAACAGATCCAGCTGCTGAGAGTTCTGCTATCTTTGATGCAGAAAAGGTGAAAATGGACATAAAGAGTAGGATTCATAAGAGAAAATTGACTTCCTTCTGGTCAAGGATCACCGATACCAATGTGGGTATGTGGGATTATGAGGAATTCAAGGCTGACATGGAAACATCGAGTCTTAATTTTTTGGCTAGAAGAACTCTAGAATCTAGATTGGCATATGTAGCAAGTTTTCCCTCCACTATGCAATGCTATGAGTTGGTGCTTGAGTGTGCCAAAAACTATGACAAAGGAACACAAAGGATTATTGGTCCCCAAGGAAGGATTGTGGCAAGCTTTAGTCCTATGTCCACTGCTAGAACTTTTGATATACCTCATAGGTCACATATGGTGGCCTTCGATATAGACACAACAAGGAAGTACTATGAGGAAAATGTAGTTAAGTCCCAACAGGTGATTAATTCTTGGTTGGAGAAGCCCAAGTCTCATTTCTCCAAATTGCCAAAGCAGCTATTCAGGCTCAAATTCAAAAGAGAAATACTACAATGTCATCACTCTCCTTAGCTAGTTGGTAGGGCTGAAGAGTGCAGGGGTGTTTGAGGGTTAGATGTTCAATTCCATTGCTCGGATGGAGCAAGGTATAGATTACCATTGGGTAGGTTCCATAAGTGTACTAATCCATGAGAAAATGTGTAATGTCTTGCAAACCAATACTTTCACCATGACCTCGTACCTAGTGTATGCATTGGCAAGATTTCACCCATATAAGGGGTTAAGCACTAGGCGTACATTTGGATAGGATTCAATAGATGACGTGTATCCATAGCTGCACTTGGCAGGAGGAAGCTACATAAGAGAAAATGATGCTTTTACAATATATATTACCAGGTTGTTGTAGGGTGCAAAGCATGTGAGAATTTCTGACAGGGCCAAGAAGTTGATAAGGAGGTATGGTGCATGGTTCATTCAGTTCCCCACCTTCTCTTACATTTGGATCAATGGCTGTCAAAGGGATCCTTATAGACTCCCAAGGTACCCAACGGACCATATCATACTATTGGAGGTCACTAGGCAGATTTGTGATTTTGACACAATTGTGAAAGGAGACAAGCATAAAACAGGGTTTGGGAATGATTTTCCCTTGAAGATAGGAAAAAACGAGGTCTTTCCTTCCATCAAGTCATCTCATGCTTCTAAAGAGGATATGAGTACTTTGGGTCTCTCTTTCCATTCTAAAAGAGTGAGGTTTGATATTACTGGGGAGGCACAAAAGAAGTCCAGTAGGGAGTATAGCCATAAAGACAATATTGAAGATTATTGGGCTAACCTTGGTGATGAATTTGATGTGAGGAAGAAGAAATTTTCTAGGCTTCTAGTAGACCTAGTAAGATTATACAACATAAAGGCCATCCCTAACCAAGTGGAAGAGGATAAAAAGTTGATTCAGGGTCATATCTTTGAGGCTGTGAAAGAAAAACCAGTTGGAGAGATTGACTGGTTGGAAGAAGAGGAAACAGAATTGGAGCAAATCATGACTCCTGTGATCAAGTACACCAAAATGTGGCTAAAGCATAAGATATTAGAGCTAGAGAGTGAAGGTGTTCAGTGCACCTACAATTTGATGGGAGACTTGGAGTCTCATTCTGCTTCTGAGGAATCACATGAACAGGACCCAAAGGGTAAGGCTAAGGTAAAAAAAGAAAGCCTATTGCCAATAAGAGGAGGCATGTTTCAAGGAGAGAAGTTGAAAAAGATAAAGAAGAAAAGGAAGAGGTGGATGTTACTAATCCCTTGACAAAGAGAAGAAAACTTGTGAGGCTGTCACAAAAATAGGAAGAGGCTCCTAAGACTGATAAGGAAGTTAGGCCACCGGTCGTAGAAGTAGAAAGTTCAGGGGAAAGAACATAGGTATATATGAGGAGGTCAAGGAATCCTTCCCCAAAGGATGTAGCAATGAAGGAAGATGTTCCTGTGATTGCTCTTATCATTGAACAGGAGAGCATTCCCCCTCCTCAAGATGCTAGCAGTGTACAAGAAGAACCAAGAAGGATGAAGATCCTAAAGACTTGGGTGAAAAGGAGTTCACGGAGGGAGACCTCTACAATGCAGAGGTGGAAATTGATAAGGTGATCCAGTCTCCCTTGGTAACCTATGCAAATTCACCTGTAGAAGAGAAATAATGAAAATCCCCTCAACAGGATGAGATACCGGCTAAGATCCCTTCACCAACGTGGGTTATTGTAGAGGATCAGCTGTTAAATAAGGAGGATCCAATCAAGGAGATCCCTAGTATGCCAAGTGTTGAGAAGGATGCACCAGGAGTCCAACAAGAGCGGGATAAGTAAGATACAGTGCAAGCCAAGTCCATTGTTCCAGGTTGGTTGGATAGATAGTTAAAGAGAAAATTGGTGATAGTAGAAGATGCTCCTCCCATTGGGATGAGTTAATGGCCAATATTGAAAAGGGGAAAACTAAGAAGAAAGCTAGGGTTGTGTCCAGGATTGAGAGAGATGGGTTAGCAAACAAAGTGGCTCACATTTCTACCCCTACTCCGGCCAAAGATAGAGATAATGTGACTTCAAAAGATTATCATGTGATGACTATTGACTTAGGGCATGCTTCTATGGAGTAGGATATTGAGGAGTATGAAGGATCTAGTGTTGTAATTGTGGGTAGATTAAAGAAGGCGGTACAAACCAGGCATGAGTTGGAAAGAGAGAATGAGAAATTGAAGAAGTACTTGCAGGAGTTGATGAAACCCTTGCGGTCTATTGGCTCCTCTTCCTCTGCTGCAGGTTTCTTGCCCCAGGAGACAATCTCTGAACTGGATAGAATGAAGAGCACTACACATGTCGTAGTTGGTTGGTTATAGGGAGTCTAGACCAAAGGAGATGGTACCATCAAGTATATCTTGTCGACTGCAGGGGATGCCATGAGGTCAGTGGAATGGTTGAAGATTTTGCTGGCTCAGGACAAGGTGGACATAGATCTCCTGTTGCAGAAAGTAAAAACAATCATGGAGTTTACTAAGGATAAACTGGTAAAGATTGGGATTCTTCCTTTTCCAAGGGTTTCTAAGCCTTGGGATTGGTTTGAGATCTTGCAGATGAGGCAAAAGGCCTTGAAAAGGATTCACAAACAAGGAAGGCAAATTGAGGACACTTTGAATGGAATTCCTGATAAATGTGTCTCATTCTTTGAAATAATGACCTGGAGGAAAAAGTTCGCTCCGAAGCATTTCAGTTTGGAACAAATTAGGAAATGGTGGAGAGATGTCTATTCTCTAGTCAGTGATGGTTCAGTCACTGAACATCATCTAGATGATGTTGCAACCTACATTGCAGTTATTGACAGGTATTTAACTAATACAGCTGATTGGGATGGTACAATGAGGCAGGCAAGAGATGACTTTAAGTCTCTTGAGAGAATAGTTAGGGTTTTGCCTATGCCACCTATTGTTGAATTGGACAGAGTATTGTTGGTCGTGCATTGTGAAGAGGATCGAGCTAATGACAAGGATGGGAAGTAATTATATGGGGCTACATCAAAGTTTGTGCTTCCCATTATTTACATTCATTGAGCTGACCTTTTGAGACCTTAGGCCAACTTGGATGAAATTGGTGCAAATTCCACATTTCATGTTGTGTTTGAATATCTTTTGAGGCCAACTTCTTGTGTGGCATTTTTTTATTGTAAACTCTTAATTGGGCTGACCTATCTTGGGGGATTCTCTATAAAATGGGCATGTTGCCTCATTTTGTGATATAGGAAAATAGTTGGAGAGAGAAGTGATATAAGAATAGGCCTAGAATATAGATCTGATCTAATTAGGGTTTACCTTCAAGAAAATATTGTAATAGAAGGCTGGAATTGTTGCCATTTTGGGTGATCTAATATAAGAAAGGATATTGTGATTTGATATCTCTCTTGTGTTAAGTTTATCTAGAATGGTTCTTGTTGCTCTATCTTTAAAATTGGTTAATTTCTTTGTTAGATAGTTTGGTAATGCTTAGGGTTTCATGTTTGGAATGTTTGCAATGATCTCTAGTCCATAGTTTTTGCAGTTAGCTGATTGTTAGCTACTTTGCAAAGTTAGCCTAGACTTAAAATTGTGCTTAGTTCAATTATGAATGTTTGTCCACTTTAGTTACAACAAGATTGTCTTGAATGAATGTTTATGATTTGAAAATCTTTAAATACCTCAGAAGATTACACTATTCTTGTGAGATTGCAGATTTATATGTGTCAAACAGAAAGTAGTTTAAGAGAGATCAATCCATTTTGAGCATAGTATCTTTGGCATTGTCAGTCTTAGGGTTATAATTAGTTTTAGAATTATTTTCGAAACCTTTTTCTTTTTTTATTTATTTGTTTATCTGAGTTCAATTGAGGATTTCAAGTATCAACTTATTTTTTATATCTGATAAATTCAAAGTCCAACATTTTCTCGTAGTAAGGTCCCTTTGTGATTACCAAAATTTTCACATTATCTCTGAGTTGTTTTGTTGCATTGTCAAGACTTGACATTAGAAACCTTGGGGTTATCTCCTTGTTCATAGAGATTTACCTTTCAAGAGAGATAGGATATCATATTCTGTCTGATTTGTTGCTGTGCAGAAAACACCATCAACAGGGGAATATCATTCTGCCATCATAGATCATATGGTTGGATAATTGTGCATCACAATTCAAGAACTTGCAGATGTTCTATTTTCTGAGAAAGATGCATAATATTACAGGTCTTTAGCATATGTGGAACTTTTGTGAGGTCAAGCATGGAAATAGGGGGCATGTATCAAAAGATCCAAGCACGAGAAGAGTTAAAGTATAAAGGAAATGCAAAGTTGATAGATGTGAAATAAATCATCAAGTGGTGCAAGGCTTGTTGGGTCTAGGTAATGAAGGTAAATATTCAACTCATATATTTTTTTGGTTGATAGATGATACTAACATTTGAAAATATGAGGATTGTTGTACACTGAGAAGATCAAGTGAGCTACACTCTTTCAAAATCTCTAACGCAGGTTCATGGAGTATCTATACATGGAAGATTTCATGCTTTTGTTCTTCATGTATAGTTCAATCCTGGAATGAGTGCGAGCGAAAGGAGTGGGTTGACACATGGTGGTTAAGATATTTAAGCCCACTTGACATGTATCGGCTCTTGATGGCACTATAACTAACACATATAGAATCATTGGTTGAGTTTTATCACATATCATATCCAGTTCAACCAAGTAATATATCTACTTAAATATTTTTTTAAATTCCTACTGTTATCTTACTTTTTAGTGTTTTCATAATGTTGAATAAATTCAAGTAATTTGAGGCACAAATCAATGCAGGGTATGTTTATGCAGTTATTGCAGATGAAGACAATGAAGAGATAACAAATTATTACTTATGTCATTGTGTTGAGGCCAAAAATAAATTTGAGGCCCTAGTTACATATCGAGAAAACATCGAATAACCTATAGGCTCAATGGTTGTTATTGGAACATGGAATAGAAGGTACCCAGTTAAGAATGTTAATATTTGGTTGCTTCAAAACTTTGACATGCATCAAAAGATTCTTCATTACTCAAACCTTGGCATAGTATCCAATGCTCATTTGATCAAATATGGGGGTAGAAATTTGAAGAAGAACTTGTGGAAGGTGTGTGAGTCTAACCATGAGGCAATACTTGGCACAATAAAGAGTAGAGAAGACCAAGATGGTTCGTTGGATTAAATTGTAAGTATGTACACTGAATTTTTAAAGTCATGTTATTTATCACTTTTTTAAGACATTCTTTTGTAGATTGAATAGAATCCATATGTTTCATTTTTTACATTAATCATGAATAAAATATAAAACTATTTGTGTTTCTATGTATTTTTTGTATTAGATATAGAGTGAACAACAAAGAGATACATTATTTTTATATTTCACCACATATCGATCATATGATATGTCCTATTTTCAACCCTATACAAAATCTAGATTTACATCAAGGCCCTTTGTACGCTACCATTACTTTACTTTAATGATGAGGGATAAACTGCCCAAAATCCAAACAAAACAAAACAATAGATACCAACACAGAAGATGCGAGATAGAAAAATAAATTTCTTGTAAATATTTTTATAAAATGAAATTACATATTCAAAACTTACATGCTATAGCCTCACGGTCATGATTCATTACAACAAAATCAACTTTGAAAAAAAAAAACTATCATTTGAAGCCACAATCTACACTAATGGAGCCCCTTATACAACCCCCTCATACCCCTTTATATTTTACCTAATAACACCCTAGAATGTTATAGAAAGTACAAATTTCCCTTTTGTTTTGGTGCCAAAATTCTTACCGTTTGATTTCTAGTCTAGGAAGAAATTTTAATGAAATCCACTTTCTAGAGGGGCAACTTCACAGGGCCATACATTTTGATTCAATTGTCCGATTTGCTATTATTGCATATCCTTGGAAATCTCTCAAAGAGATCTGCAATGTGTGAATGATTGTAATTCAATTCATCCATTTTTTGAGTTGTTTCGGGGCCTCTAAAGTTTAATATTTGAATTTGAAGATACATTGCAGAAATTTCTTAGGACAAACTTTAATTTCTCCCAAACCGTTCAAGGTATTGAGGCGATTCTTTAACGACCAAAAATGTTTTTTAGGTCTGCTCCTTTGGGTAAAATTTGAGGTCCATACGAGCCTATTTAGGTTGACTTACTAAAAATAGTAAGTGACTATTTTTCTCTATTTTCAACTTCTGGGTGTCTTATACCCCTTAAGTTCCACTATGGGACTCAAAAAAACTAAAGAAATTTAAGATTTTTTTTTGGGTGATGCAAGATTGCCCTATGCCACTAGATTCTCCTACATCAGAAACCCAGGGTAATTTGAAAAGTGACCCTGTCACTTCTCAGGAGTTAGAGGGAAACCAAGACGGTTAACCTCAGCCTTAGAAAACTATGATGAATCCTCAATAGGCCTTCCTTTCCATTTAAACAAATATTCTTCATACTGCATGTTCCTTGAACTTCTACCCACATGACTATCCAAGATTTCTTCTATCTCCTTTTTTGAAGTAGGTGTTGGGATATTCCACTGTGCTTCTATTATTTCCTCACAAATTCCTCCTTCATGGTATTTTTTTAAATCTAAAATGTTAAACACAGGTGAAATATGAAATTCATCAAGCAACTCTACCTCATATGCATTTCCTGAATCATGCTTCTTCAAGACCTTGCATGGTCCAAACTTCTTCGTCTTTAACTTGTTGTATCTACCAACTGGAAACCTCTTCTTTCACAAATGAACCATGACTTCATCTCCTACCTAGAACTCCTTATACCTCCTTTTCTTATCAACCTTAGCCTTTTATTGTGAGTTCATCTTATTGATATGTTTCTTCACCTCTTCATGTAAATTTTTTAGGTGCTCAACAAAATCTTCAGCCTCAACACTAATTTTCTTATCCATCTTCCTCAATTCAAATACAGTTCTTAGACTACTCCAATACACAATCTAGAATGGTGATTTTCCAGTGCTCCTATTGAAAAAATTGTTAGAATTTTTTTCTTGTGGTATAATCAAATCCAATCCCTTGGGCTTATCTCCTACTAAGCATCTTAATAGGTTACATAAACTCCTATTCATCACCTCCTTTTGTCCATCAATCTATGGATGGTGTACAAAACTAAACTTTAAGCCTGTTTTCAACTTCTTCCATAATGTACTCTAAAATTAACCAACAAATTTTCTATCTCTGTCTGAAACTATACTCTTTGGTAGACAAGGTAGTCTCACCACCTCTCTAAAAAAAAATTCTACAATATGAAAAAATCACTGGTCTTATGACACAAAATGAAATGTGACATCTTTAAAAATCAATCCACCACCACAAATATGGGATCATGCCCTCTCTGCGTCCTTGGCAAGCCAAGAACAAAATCTATACTAATGTCCTCCTATGGCCTCTCAAGTATAGGTAATGGTTGATACAATCTAGTATTTTGACTTTCTCCTTTTGCCATCTAACATAATTTGCAACTTTGTACAAACTTCTTCACATTTGGTTGTAACTATGGCTAATAATAATTCTCACTACCAAGAGAAATGGTCTTATCTCAAATGAAATGACCAACCAATCTTCCACTATGCTCCTTGATTACATTCTCTCTCATAGAACTCCTTGGAATGCACAATTGGCTTCCTCTAAACAACATCCCATCTTGGATTAATAAATCAACCATCTTGTCTTATCCAATATAGCAGGTTCCAAACAATACTTCCAAGATTCTACAAAGTTTGGATATTCAGGATACAAACTCTTGAGTTCATTGAACCCAAAAACCTATATATTCACCTCTATCAAAAAAATTGCCTTCTACTTAAGGCAACTGCAACTGTGTTTGACCTTCCACTCCTGTGCTTGAAAAAAAAGTATAACTCTACAAAAACTCAACCCATTTTAAGTGACTTTTATTTAACTTTCCTGGACTATTGAGATACTAAAAAGCCTAGTGATCAGTATATAAAAAAATTATTTTGGAAAAAAACAAGTGTCTTTGTTTATTCAAAGCTTGAACTATAGCATGGGAATCTTGATCATAGAATTTTTTTTTCTTCTTAGCATCATTCAACTTCTCACTAAAATAGGCAACCAACTTACCTTCTTGACTCAAAAAAGCTCCTATGGTAGTGCCTGATCTGTATAGGATCTAGACTAGATTGCAGAATGGAATGCTTAAACTTTTACAATCATTATTCCAAGTTTACGAAATTTGAATTCATGCATACATTAACAAATTTATGCATTAAAACTGAAACTTAAAGTGACAAATCAGAACATGAGAGAGGAGAGAAGAAGTGCAAACAAATTGGTAACGGAGTTCGTCACAAATGTGACTACGTCTCTAGGTCCACTCCAATAGAGAGACCAATCCGATTAACTCCAAAATCAATTACAAAAGCACCACAACCATTCTCCAAACACTTTGGCAGCATAACAGTGCTCTGGCGTACAAGAATGGCTCAAAGAATCTCCACAAGACCTCTCTTTTGTGTCACCACAGCTTCAAGACTTTATCACCTGAAAAAAAAACTTGAAAATTATGAGTACACAACTCACTCTCTCTCCCCCCTTTAAATACATAAAAATTGCTCAATATGGTATAAAACCATATGATTTACAAAATCTCCTCTATCTCCATTTTTACATAAAAGATCTTAATAATATCTCTTATTTTCATATTAGGATTATTAGATAATTCTAATTAATCCTTTCAAACTAATTGAACCCTTCCACTTATCTTTTCGGGCTTCTATTAGTTTGTAAGATTTTAACTAATCCTAAAGAAGGATTATTGTTTCTTAAATATGGAGAGATTTTGTTTAATTTTTAAGGCATTCGGTATTAGGACTGTTTAGAAAATAAACCGATGCCAATTTTATATTAAAACCATCGCATGGCTTACCGGTGGCTATACTTTTTGTTAGCCGGCCGGTTCGGGGTTCAAAACCCGTCAGCTGGCTTTTAAGTAGCCATTTGCCAATTTTAAATAACAAAACAAAATAAAACCGTCACCGTTCATAGTTCGGCCCGAGATTGTAGCCGGATTGGTAGGAGGCAGGCGTTGCTTGTAGGAGGTTGGGGGATCGAATCCCCCAACAAACATTTTGTTAAAAAAAAAACAAACTATCAAATTTGAATCCGTGGGTAGGGATGAGAGACAGCACAACGTGTCGCACCAGGAGGGTGCCACGTGGTGATCTCAGATTGGCTGATTCCATAGACATGGTTGCTGACGGGGACAGTGACTGGGATGCTGATTGTACTTGCTGACCTGTCCTGCTGACTCAGATGATGACGTGGACGATGACTGTGCGCTGACTGGTGTACGGATGGACACGTGTCACAATTCGATTGGTCCATACAATGCTGACGTGGAAGCCATGTGTCAGATTTTGATTTGGCCACTTCATCATCTGTGCAGTACGGAATGCTGGCGTCAGCATCTGTATGGTCCACCTCAAAAGTCAACTAAAAGCTTTGACCGCTGATAACTCTCGCTTACAATGTCGGATTTCGATGAAATGAACGCCATCGAAATCGTCTCCTCGAGCTCTTCGTGATGATGCCAAGTTCGACAAATTTTGACAACATCATTTTTTTGCTTCCTGGACGCCCTCTGATCCTAGTTTGACCCAAGGTTTGACTAGCCATAACTTGCACAAACAGACTCCTTTTCACTCCATTTGATTTGCATTGGAATCAGGACGTCGAGCTCTTTCTGATGGTGCTGATTCTAGAGAAAAATGAGACACTTCAATTTTCACTGAAAATATCCATCGGATCAGGCCTCCCCACTAAAGACCTTTTGGACCTCCAAAAGTGGCGTTTACTCTGACATTAAGTGAGGACTTGGCCTCCCCACTTGTCCTGTATCTTCTGTACATTTGAAAACTTGGCTCACAAGCACAATGAAGACTGCAAACATATTGTTGAACATAAACATTATTCTATCACTTCCATAAGCATCTACATCAAATGTCGTAGCCACTAACCAGCAAATATTGACTAGCATCAAGCTGAACAATAATGCAGAAATGAAAGAGAATAAGTCAACAACACATCGATCCTTCACAACAGTAATATTTTTACCCAAGGATTCATCAATGCTTTCAAGCATCCTTTTCTCATGCTGTACTGCAAGTGCATCCTACAACATCTGACCCTGGTTAGCTACTCCAAGTTCAAGTGTAGAACCACCTGTACTGACAGACATAAGAGTTAACTCTTTACTTGCATTAACTACCCTCTTTAACTGCCCTGTGTTTGCAAAAGAATGATCAGTCTTAATCCTGTGAGAATGTACAATATACTGAATGCCATCTTTAAACAAGTGATAATGATTTTGTTCCCTGTAGAATATAGCTTTCCTATCATATAAGTAAGGGCTACCAAGCACTATCCCACATATATCCAATGGAACTACATCAAACTGTACTTCATCCACAAATTTAATAGTGATTGTGAATCTCAAAGTGCATTGTCTTGTTACTTGCAGCTTATCATTTTCACAAATCTAGCCTAGTGGATAAGGTTTCTTATGCAATGTAGTTTTTAATCCCAAGTTATTTGCAATACTTTCTGAGATCAGATTAACCTGAGATCCACTATCTATTAGTGCATCAATTTTACTGTTCTTAGCAACAACCCTTAAATGAAATAGCTCATTCCTTTTCTTATCTTCAGAGACATCATTAACTTTAGAAGTAGAAGCACAACTATCAAAGGAAACATTGGAATTAGGAGCTTTACCTTTCAAACCCATAGCTGTTATCTTAGTTTCATCATCTGAATCGGAACCAAGATCCATACAACATTTGTGGATTTCTCCTTACCCTTCTGTTTCTGATTCTGTCTTTGAGCCCACTTAGGCTTCAATTCAGGATGCAACTTCCAACAATGCTTCATCATGACCCTTCCTGTCACAATGAGAGCAAGAAAGTTTATCATCCTTCTTAACTGTAGCTGTCTTCTTTCCTTTCCCTGTCTTTGCAACTTTAGAAGATTTCTTTACAGAGTTATCATTATCAATAAAGGAACCTTTACCCCTTGTCTCTAAGTGTGTAGCTTGAACAGACACTTCATCCAAATTACAAGGGTTCAATACCAAAATGGAATGTCTAAGATATGAATGAAGACCTCCTATGTACTTTAACAAAGTATCCTGGGTGTACAAAGGTACATTTAATGCAATAGCCCTTTTTCTAAATTCATGGGTGTACTCCTGGATAGATTGACCCTTCCCTTGCCTAAACATTTTCCAGTCCATCATTAACTGTTGCATATGGCCTAAGGGATAGAATTGCTTTTTAAGAGCATTAATAAATTCTGCCCAAGTTAAACTGACTCTTCCATGTTGTGAAATTTCTGCCTTAGTCTTACTCTCCCACCAAGTTAAAGCTGTACCTCCTAACCGAAGAGTAGCTAATTGGATTCTATCAACATCATCTAATAGGTTCTGGACTCTATAGTAGACTTCTACTTGCTGAATCCAATCATCCAATTTTTCAGCATTAAGTTCACCACAATACTTTGGTAAATCAAATTTTACATCCAACTTAATTTTAGGCTTATGCCCATTCTTGAAAGGATTAAAAGAAGTAGAATAAGGAGAAGAGGGAGAAGAGGGAGAAGAGGGAGGAGAAGAAGAAGAGGGTGGATCTGGTTGCTTGTCACCATCTCCATGATGTTTCTCTTTCTTGTCTTCACGAACATCTTTCTTCGATGAACCTCCTTCACGTTCCTTCCCTTCTTGTCTTTCTTGGAGAAGAATGTCCACCTTAGCCTTCATCTCAAGGAATGCTCTTCGAAATTCCTGCTCACTGATTTCTTCAGGAACCTCCATTCCAGACACATACATTTTCAGAAAACTTCTTCGCTTCCTAATCTCAGGATCAAATTCTTCAAGCTTGCCTTCACCCTTCTGAATCCTAGATCTCGTTAGCATTCAAGAAAACAACTGCAATAATAGTCAACTGAGCTCTGATACCACTTGATCTGTATACTACTTGATTACGTAGTCACGCTTGTGACGAACTCCGTAATCAAACGTTGTTTGCATTTCTCTTCTTCTCTCTCACCTTCTCTTAGTTTATTAATTCCTTCATTTTGTTATTTCCTTGAGTTAATTTTGATTTAATTAACTTGGAATAATCATTGTAAAAGTTAAGCATTCAATCTGCAATTTAGTCTAGATCCGTATACAGATCAGTGCCACTTGCATCACAATCTACCTAAAAGACCTTATTGAAATCTGGAAGTGCCAAAACAAGTTGCTTTGTAATTTTCTTCATCATTATATCAAAAAAATTCTCTGCTCTTGTAGTCCACTTAAACTCTTTTCTATCCCCTCTCATTGCTTCAGTTAGAGGTGCACAAATACTATTGAAATTGTTAATAAACTTTTTGTAAAAACTTGCCAGACCATTAAATGATATTACCTATGTAACACTCCTTGGGGTAGGAAATTCAATGATATCTCTCACCTTCTCTGGGTCCATTTTAAGACCCTTTGCAAACACAAAAAAAATCCCAAATACACCAACTCTCTCTTTACAAAACTATATTTTTTCAAATTAATCAACAACTTCTCCTCCCTTAGCTTCTCAAAAAATCTTCAATTATGCATCAAGTGCTCCTCTAATGTCTTACTAAAAATCAAAATATCATCCAAATAAACAATGAATTTTTTTTCCTAAAAATTATATTTATATCTCATTCATAAGCCACATAAATGTGCTCAGTGTATTGGTTATCCCAAAAGGAATTCCTAACCACTCGCATAGGCCCTCCTTGGTTTTAAAGGATGTCTTCCATTCATCTACTTCTCTAATCTAGATCTGGTGATATCCACTCTTCAAATCTATCTTCATAAAGTAATTAGCTCCACTCCAAAAATCCATAATGTCATCCATTCTTGGCAAGGGAAATATATAATTGATGGTGGTCTTGTTGATGGGTCTAGAATCTATACATATCTACCATTCCCCATCCTTCTTTGGTGCTAGAACTACAGGTACTGCACATGGACTCAAACTCTCTCTGAGCAAACCCTTTCACAACAACTCTTACAATTGTCTATTCAAATCTCCACTCTTTGTTAGAGTCATATGATGAGCTACCTTATTCAGAAAATTGGCTCTAAGAATCAAGTCCATTTGATGACTAATCTTTCTTACTAGAGGCAAAACTTTGTGTATGTTATCAGAAATAATAGCCTGAAACTCATTCAACAAATTTTAAACCTCTATAGGTACCTCATTAGTATCTTCTTTATCAACTCTAGGGATCAATGCAAAATATATATGCTCATGCCTCATACCTTCTAGGAAATTCCTTCCATCAACCAAAAAAATTCTTGCATTACTACATACCTTTTTCTCTGCCTCTTTCAAGGGCTTCAACTTATGATAAAATCCATCCTTTTTCAAAGAATAGGTGTTGGCATGCCCATCATGTACTTCTTGTTGATGAAAATTTCATGGTCTTCCTAACAACATATGATAGACATCCATAGGAATAATATCACACAATACCTCATCATGGTAATTTCCAATCTTGAACCTTACCGAACATTGTTCATTTACCAAAGCTTTATGGTTCTTCTGTAACCAAGCAATCCAGTATTGATTTAGATGCCTTCTTCTCTCCAACTGAAACTTACTAACCATCTCTTCTGAAACAACATTATTAGTACTAACTCCATCAATAATAATAGTTTAAACTTTACCTTCACACTTACATCTGGTACGAAACAAATTCTTCCTTTGATTTGGCTCTTTCTCCTCATTTAGCAAGCCTCTTCTAGTAACAAGAGCCTCTCCTCTTTTTGCATCCTTACAATGTGAAGACTCAACATCTTCATCTATATGTGCAACTTGTGCATTAACCCGATGTCTTATATTTATCCTTCCTTGATGTTGAGAACACTCATAGGCTCTATATCCTTCTCCACACTAGAAATAGGTTCCAAGAAATCCTCCTCTTCTCGATCCTTGTCTAGATCTTCCTATTCCTCTTTGGTATCCATTATTTTGATCACGAGGATGGTAGGTGTTATCTCCTTTTTTGGTTCTGGCTGCTACTAGATCCTTCACCCTTCTTTTTATCTTCATTTTGACCTCCATATGATCATACACTAGTCTTTCCACCATCACCCCACCTCTTTGCTTTCTTTCAAATCTTCGATTCAACTTTCCTTCTACCTTCAAAGAAAATTGATATGCATGTTCAATGGTAGACATTCTTACCAGACTCAACTCTTCTTGAATGCTCAACTTCAATCCATTTATGTAACAAGAAACTTTATCCTTGTTGGCCTTAGAATGACCTACTCTGATCAAGACTCGGTAGGATTCCTATATATTCCTTAACATATTTTCTTGCTTGTTTCAACCCTTGCATCTTCTTCAACAAATCCAACTCATAGTCCTTAGGAATGAACTATCTCTTCAATTTTTCTACAATTTGATCCCATTTTGTTATTTTATCTTTTCCTCTTCTATTTTTTTCCAACTAGACTTCTTTCCACCATATGCTAGCATGGACTTTCCATTTGGCCGTTGCAAATTTGACCCTATTCGGGTCTTCTATTTCCTTATACTCAAAATAATCTTCCATATCATTGATCCAATCAATCAACTCCTATGGAAACTTCTATCTTTGACCTATTTCCAATCTTGGAAATGGCCCTAATCAGTCCAACTTCTCTAGGATCCATTACATCCTGTGCTTCCCCTTTAAATGGCTCCTTATATTCATCCCCTTATATTCATCCTCGTTCTCACTTTCATCTCTTCTTCTAACATCATCTCCTCTACACATATCCTCTTGCAACACTTGAACTTGTCTTTGGAGGGCTCTAAAACCCTCTTCTATTACCCCAACATTTCTTCCACCATGGTTTCTTCGTGGATGTATGTTTTCTCATAGACCCACAACCACAAGTCCTAGTGTAAACTGCCTCATGTTCAATAATCTATCTACACACCAAGAAATATTGCTTTGATACCACTTGATGAGGGCTACACCACCCAAAATCCAAACAAAACATAGCAATAGATACCAACACAAAAGATGCGAGACACAAAAAAAACTCACTTTTAATTATTTTTCAGAAAATGAAATTACAGATGCAAAACTTACATGCTATAGCCTCATGGGCTTGATTCATTACAATAAAATAAACTCAAAAGAATAACTATATTCAAATCCACAATCTACACTAATGGATCCCCTTCTACAACCCCCTCATATCGCTTTAAATTTTACCCAATAACCACCGTATAATTTTCTAGAAAGTGCAACTTTCCCTTTTGTTTTGGCACCAAAAGTCATATCGTTTGATTTTTGGCCTAGGAAGAAAGTTTAATGAAATCCACTTTTTAGAGGGGAAATTTCTTGGTGGTATAAATTTTGATCTGTTTTTTTTATTTTCTATTATTGCATATCGTTGGAAATCTCTCAAAGATATCTACAACGTATAAACCACCATAGGTTGGCTCGTCCATTTTTCAAGTTGTTTTGAGGCCTCTAAAGTTTTATATTTGAATTTGAAGCTGAATTGGAGAAATTTCTTAGGATGGAAACTTTAATTTCTCCCAAACCATTCAAAGTATTTAGGACATTCTTTCACAAACGATTTTTTTTTCAGCTTTGCTCCTTTGGGTAAATTTTTAGGTCTATGCGAGCCCATTTAGTCCGACTTACTAAAAATAGTAAGTGACCATTTTTCACTATTTTTTATTTTTGATAGTCTTATACCCCTTAACTGCCATCATGGGACTCAAAAAAACTAAATAAAATAAAGAAAATGTTTTTTTTGGGTGATGCAAAATTTCCCTACACCGTTGGGTGCTCTTGCATCAGACACCTAGGTTAATTTGAAAAGTGACCCTATCACTTCTTAGGAGTTAGAGGGAAACCAAGATGGTTAGCCTTAGCCTTAGAAAACCATGATGAATCTTCAACAGGCCTTCCTTTCCATTTAACCATATATTCTTTATTCTTCCTATTCCTTGTACTTCTACCCATACAACTATCCAAGATTTCTTCTATCTCCTCCTTTTCTGAAGTAGGTGTTGGGATATTCCACTATGCTTCTATTATTTCTTCATCAATTCCTCCTTCATGGTATTCCTATTAAGTCTAAACTGTTAAACACAAGTGAAAAATAAATTTCATCAGGAAATTTTACCTCATATGCATTTCTTGAATCATGCTTCTTTAGGATCTTGCATGGTCCAAACTTCATCATCTTTAACTTGTTGTATGTACCAACTATAAACCTCTCCTTTTGAAAATGAACTCCTTATGCTTCCTTTTCTTATTTGCCTTAGCCTTATATTGTGAGTTCATCTTATTCATATGTTTCTTCACCTCTTCATGCAAATTCTTCAGGTTCACAAAAAAATATTTAGCCTCAGCACTACTTTTCTCCCCCGTATCCATCTTCCTTAGTTTAGATGTAGTTCTTGGACTACTCCCATACAAAATCGGGAATGATAATTTTCTAGTGCTCCCGTTGACAAAATTGTTGTAAGAAAATTCGGCCTGTGGTATAATCAAATCCCATCCCTTGGGCTTATCTCCTACTAAGAATATTAATAGGTTACAAAAACTCCTATTCACCACCTATGTTTTTCCATTAGTCTATGGATGGTGTGTAGAACAAAACTCCAAATCTATCTTCAACTTCTTCCATAATTTCCTTGAGAAATAACCAATAAATTTGGTATCTCTGTCTAAAACTATACTCTTCGGTAGACCATGTAGTCTCATCTGAAAAACAACTCTACAATATGAACAACATCACAAGTATTATGACATGGAACAAAATGTGCCATATTTGAAAATAAATTTGCTACCACAAATATGGAATCATGCCCTCTCTATGTCCCTGGCAAGCCAAGAAAAAAATCCACACTAATGTCCTCCCATGGCCTCTTAGGTACAGGTAATGTTTGATACAATCCAGTATTTTGACTTGCTCTTTTCACCATTTGACATACTCTACAACTTTGTGAGAACTTCTTCACATCTGGTTGTAATTGTGGCCAATAATAATTCTCATTGACAAGAGCAATGGTCTTATCTTGAATGAAATGTCTATCCAATTCTCCACTATGCTTCTCCTTGATTATATTATCTCTCATAGAAATCCTTGGAATGCATGATTGGCTTCCTCTAAACAACATACCACCTTGGATTAAAAAATGCAACCATCTTTTCCTATCCAATTTAACAGGTTCCAAAAAACCCTTCCAAGCTTCTACAAATTCTTAATCTTCAGGATACAAAATCTTGAGTTCATTGAACCCAACAACCTCTATATTAATCTCTATCAACAAATTTTTCCTTCTAGTTAAGGAATTTTCAACTCTATTTGACTTTCCACTCCTGCGCTTCAAAATAAAAGTATAACTCTACAAAAAATCAACCCATTTTAAGTTCCTTTGATTTAAATTTCCTTGACTATTAAGATAATACAAAGCTTGGTGATCAATATATAAAAAAAATTCTTTTGGAAACAAATAATGTCTCCATTTTTTTAAAGCCTAAACTATAGCATAGAACTCTTGATCATATACAAAATATTTATTCTTAGCATCATTCAACTTCTCACTAAAATAGGCATCTGACTTACCTTCTTGACTCTAAACAAATCCTATGGCACGGCAACTAGCATCACAATCTACCTGAAAGACCTTATTGAAATATGGAAGTTCCAAAATAGGTTCCTCTATAACTTTCTTCTCTAACATATCAAAACTTTTTGCTGCTCCTATAGTCCAATTAAACTCTTTTCTATCCCCTTTCATTGCTTCAATTAGAGGTGCACAAATACTACTAAAATTCTTAATAAACTTTCTGTAAAAAATCTAGTAGACCATGAAATGATCTTACCTTTGTAACACTCCTTGGGGCAGGCCATTCAATGATAGCTCTCTCCTTCTCTGGGTCCATTTTAAGACCCTTTGTCGAGACAAAAAATCCCAATTACACCAACTCGCTCTTCAAAAAACTACATTTTTTCAAATTAATCAAGAAATTCTCCTCCCTTAGCTTCTCAAAAACTCTTCGGATATGCATCAAGTTATCCTCTAGTGTCTTACTGAAAATAAAAATATCATCCAAATAAACAATAACAATTTTTCCTAAAAAATATTTCAATATCTCATTCATAAGCCACATAAATGTGCTCGGTGCATTGGTTAGCCCAAAAGGCATGCCTAACCACTAATAGAGGCCCTCCTTGGTTTTAAAGGATGTCTTCCATTCATCTCCTTCTCTAATTTGGATATGGGGATATCCGCTCTTCAAATATATCTTTGTGAAGTACTTAGCTCCACTCAAACAATCCATAATGTCATCCATGCTTGGAAAGGGAAATCTATACTTGATGGTGATCTTGTTGATGGCTCTAGAATCTCTACACATCCACCATTACCCATCCTTCTTTGGTGCTAGTACTGTAGGTACTCCATATGGACTCAAAATTTCTCTGATCAATCCCTTCCGCAACAACTCTTTCACTTGTCTATTCAACTCTTCACTCTCTGCTAGAGTCATATGACAAGCTTCCTTATTCAAAAAATTGGATCCAGGAATTAGGTCCATCTGATGACTAATATTTATTACTTGAGGAAAACCTTCAGGTACGTTATCATAAATAATAGCTTGAAACTCATTCAACAAATCTGAAACCTCTATAGGTACCTCATTAGTATCTTCTCTATCAACTCTAGGGATCAATGGAAAACACATATGCTCATGCCTCATACCTTCTAGGAACTTTCTTCCATCAACCAAAACAATTATTGCATTGCTACATACCTTTTCCTCTACCTCTTTCAAGGGCTTCAACTTATGACAAAATCCATCCTTTTTCAAAGAATACGCATTGGCATGTCCATCATGTACTACTTTCTGATCAAGCTGCCATGGTCTGCCTAACAACATATGACAAACATCCATGGGCATAATATCACACAATGCCTCATCATGGTAATTTCCAAGTTGGAAACTTACCAGACATTGTTCATTTACCAAAGCTTTACGCTCCTTCTACAACTAAGAAATCTGGTATGGATTTGAATGCCTTCTTCTCTCCAACCACAACTTACTAACCATGTCTTCTGAAACAAGGTTATTAGTACTAACTCCATCAATAATAACATTATAAAATTTACCTTCACACTTACATCTAGTGTGAAAAAACTTCTTCCTTTGAGTTGGCTCTTTCTCCTCATTCACAAGGGCTCTTCTAGTAACGAGAACCTCTCCTCTTTTTGAATCCTCATAATGTGAAGACTCAAGATCTTCATCTACATGTGCAACTCATGCATTACCCTCAAGTATTCTATTTTTCCTTCCTTGATGTTGAGGACACTCATAGGCTCCATGTCCTTCTTCTCCACACTGGAAATAGGTTCCAGTAAAGCTTCCTCTTCCTAGTCCTCATCCAAATCTTCCTCTTCCTCTTTGGGCTCCATTATTATGATCATGAGGACGGTAGGTGTTATCTCCTTTTTTGTTTTGGTTTCTATTGGATCCTTCACCCTTCTTTTGATCTTCATTTTTACCTCCATATGACCATCCACTAGCCTTTCCACCATGACCCCCACCTCTTTTCTTGCTTTCAAATATTCTATTCAACTTTTATTCTACCTTAAAATCAAATTGATATGCATCTTCAATGGTAGACATTCTTACTAGAATCAATTCTTCTTGAATGCTTGACTTCAACCCATTTATGTGACAATAAACTTTCTCCTTGTTGGCCTTAGAATGAACCACTCTGATCAAGACTCTATATAATTCTTTTGTATAATCCTTAACAAATTTTCTTTCTTGTTTAAACCCTTCCATCTTCTTCAAAAAATCCAACTCATATTCCCTAGGAATGAACTATCTCTTCAAATTTTCCACCATCTGATCCCATCTTGTTATTTTCTCTTTTCCTCTTCTATTTCTTTCCACTAAAACTTCTTCCCACTATATGCTAGCATGACCTTTCAATTTGGCCTTTGAAAATTGTACCTTATCTAGGTCTTCTATTTCCTCATACTCAAATACTCTTCCATGTCATTGATCCAATCGATCAAATCCTCTAGATTTAGGTTTCTATAAAAAATAGAAACTTCTATCTTTGACCTCTTTCCAATCTTGGAAATGGCCCTAATAAATCTGACTTCTCTGAAATCCATTACATCCTATGCTTCCTCTTTGATTGGATCCTCATATTCACCCTCATCATCACTTTCCTCTCTTCTTCTAACATCATCTCCTCTATGCAATTCCTCCTATAACACTTGAACTTGTATCCAGAGGGCTCTAAAACACTCTTCTATTACCCCAACATTTCTTCCACTATGGTTTCTTCATGGAGGAATCTTTTTTCATAGACCCACAACTAGAAGTCTTGGTGTAAATTGCCTCACGTTTGATGATCTTTCTACACACTCAAGAACTCCTTCTCTAATACCACTTGATGAGGGATACACCACCCAAAATCCAAACATAAAAAAAAAATAGATACCAACAAATAAGATGCGAGACAGAAAAATAAGTCACTTTCAATTATTTTTAGAAAATGAAATTATAGATTCAAAACTTACATGCTACAACCTCATGGGCTTGATTTATTACAACAAAATCAACTCTAATAAAATAACTATTATTCGGAGCCACAATCTACACTAACAGAGCCCCTTCTACAACCCCCTCATATCCATTTATATTTTACCCAATAACCATCTTAGAATGTTCTACAAAGTGCAACTTTCCCTTTTGTTTTGGCATGAAAGGTCATCCCGTTTGATTCTGGCCTAGGAAGAAATTTTAATCAAATCCACTTTTTAGAGGGGCAACTTTTCAAGGCCATAACTTTTGATCTGGTTCTCCGATTTCCTATTATTGCATATTTTTGGAAAGATTTCAAAGTGATATACAACACATGAACCAACTATAGGCCGGTTCATCCACTTTTCAAGTTGTTTTGGGGCCTCTAAAGTTTTATATTTGAATTTGAAGTTGTATTGCAGAAATTTCTCAGGATGGAAACTTTAATTTCTCCCAAACTGTTTAGGGTATTCTGGTGATTCTTTTGTGACCAGGAATGTTTTTCAGCTTTGCTCCTTCAGGTAAATTTTCAGGTCCATATGAGCCTATTTAGGCTGACTTACTAAAAATAGTAAGTGACCATTTTTTGATATTTTTGATTTCTAACTATCTTATACCCCTTAAGTACCATCATGGGACTCAAAAAAACTAAAGAAAATAAATAAAACAATTTTTTTTTGGTGATGCAAGATTCCCTACACTGTTGGATGCTCTTGCATCATTTAAATAGCCTATACATGACGTACATACAATAGTTTTACATATGATAACTTTGCAAAATTACATCAGAGATATGATAGATTTACATAGATAGCCAAAAAATTATGCTACTACCTATATAATAGCATTAACTTTCTTGAGTGCTACTACTATCTACAATGTATTTCAAGCCTACAAGGGTCATCACTGCCTCCTTTTTTTCTTCTATGAACTCTTGATTTTGATTTCTGCTACTACTGGTCCCAACATCCTGCTGAACTCCTTCATTATCCCTTTTCTTACCCTTCATCTCATTCTAAAACTCCTGAAGTGCTTTTAGGAAGACCTCAACACTTGGGTTCTCAAACTGCCACGTGCTCCCATATCTTGCTTCTTGTATCTCCACATTAATTGTGCCTTTTTCTAGGAATTTTAAAAAATTTCCTTTTGAAATCTTGATGGTTATGGTGACTTACAATGCAACATTGTGAATTGTGAGTCTTTTGAAAGGCTCAGTAAGCCCCCTCCTCTTTCTCATATGTTTTAACCTCCATCAACATACATACACTATAATATCATATCCTTAGGGGCATATCACATAACAAAATAAAAATGAAATCGTATATGATATAGTTTGACAAATTCTTATGAGTAAAGGGCATTAGGTTTAATTGTAGATGTAATAGAGTGAGAAGTATAATCATTTGATGGTGGTGGTGATGAAAGTGTAGTAGGTTTAGACGAAGATGATATGAATGGATAAATAGACAATGATATTATGATTGATGAAGAAAATTTGAGATTTATCATATTCATATAGATCAACATGTAGAATCAAGATGTAAAAATATTAAAAATAGATTTTGTATTCCAAATAAAATCAAGAGAATCATAATCCTTTTCAACTGCTAACTGATTAAACTCAACTGTCCATTCCCATCCTCAAAATTTCACAAGAAGGCTGTTTAAAGTGACCTGTAATCCTACATAACCTAACCCAGGAGGAGCCCACAACCAGGTATACAGCCAACCTCATCATTAGATTATCTGAATAGTTTGCCAATATAATATTCTTTTTTTCTGATGGACAGAGGGAAATGCAAAATATTGATGATTGCATTTGCTATCTCATGTTTTTGCTTATCCTAGGGGTCCCCCATGCCTTTCTTTTTCTCTAAAATTTCGCATGCTTTACTCATTTCAACAGCGCCTCTGGATTTTAATCAAGCTAATAATGATATCAGAAGAATTTATTTATACTCAATTCCACTTTATATCCCATCATCAACTCACCAATGCCTAACTATTTCTCATTTGACAGCATAACTGTTGTTGTTAAAATAAATGACATACTGTGACGTTTCCATGGAAATTTCTTTTCACGTGGAATAAATGTATTAAAACCAAGTATACTATTCTGTCCTACGGCATGAACTCCAAGAATTTGGATAATTTGGATCCATGATAGTTCAAAGCCTCTTTCTTATTGCAGTTAAGAGGTAAAAACAATTTAATTTCATAGCAGTTTTCATATGTAAATTTTAGATGAGAATAGTTACAATTTGTCAATAATGATTCTTAATTTTGTAAACAATAATCTAAAATACTATCATATTATACAAACTCAACAACACAATAAATAAAAATTATAAAGAAAATTTAATTACATGGGATTAAAATTGGTAAAACATAGTAAATTCAAAGATGTTAAAATATTCATAAAAACACAAAAAACAAAACTGCAATGTTATTTCATATCAAATAGAGTGTGCAAAAGACAAATAAAGTCCAAAATTCAATTATATGACACAAATTTTAGAGGATCTTTTTCATTGTTAGGAAAGGAGAGGTCTAATTATTTATGTAACTTATATTGGGTCCAAAATAATCAAGGTCTTCCTTCCACATACACCCCAACAATATTTTTGCATAGAAAATAGTCATAAAAGTATCTAAGAAATGAAATATATTTTATCTTAATGTGGTCCCTCTATGTGCACACTCTAGGCCAAATGGTGCTAGAAGGCGACATCACCAATCTCTATAAATTGAGTGGTTATGAAGAAAATAAAGACTAAAGAAAGAAACACATTGAATGAATTTGTAGGATTGGGGAGGTTATATTTGTGCCTGATGGATGGTGACATTTTGTTATTAATATGGATGAATCCATTGTTACCACACAAAATTATTTGAGTAGGTACGTAATTTCTTAAATGTATTAGGATTTCAAAATTGTATATTCATTTTTTATAGCTTGTTTCAAGGATCACTGTATGATGGTAACAATTTGATTCATAATATTATATTAAATATACTCCAAAGGAAATAGAGCTTATAAAAGAAATGTTGGGCCCCTCAAAAGAAAATATACTAAGAAAATTGAAAGAATCATAGATGTTGCTTTTGATTTTAAATGCTAAAATGTTTACCATTACTCCCAATATTTATATAGATATAAAGATATCAATTTTAGCATATTCAACATTTCTTATATCTACAAGACAACACAAAACTATGCATATAATCTTCTATAAAAACACAAAATAAAATAAAATAGATTTCAAAAAATAATTTAAAACAAAACAATAATGAAAATATAAGTTCAAACTATAACTAAAACCTAAAAGTATCATGAATTTTCTTTATCTATTACATGTGGTTCACTTTCAAAGTCTCATTTAAACTTTATAGACAAAAACCCATGAGCTAATATGCAAATGCATTTTTCATTTACTTAACTCTTTTTCATATTTTGATTCATGTTGACCCAATTTTGACCAAGTTACTAGTTAATCAAGCATAGCTAGTTTGAATGAGATGGTTTTGGTGCTAAGTAGATTTTACATGTGAGTATAGGCATTTTATTCAATTTTTATACAAACATATCTCACTATAATTTCATTTAAAGTATGTCAAGTACCACAACCTCATTATAGAGGTATATATCATGTGACACATTTCTAAATTAAAAAATAATCATTAAATTGCGGGTATAATCTTTGATAATGTTATCAAATTTATAATTAATTTTCACATTAAATCTAATTGTTTGGATTACAAATTAAATAGGACCATTTCACTCCAAGAAAATTAAATTTCTTGTTCAAAATATATTTAACTTTATACCCTATAATAGTGATAGCTAGAAATTCTTTAACCTTAATGTATAAGTTAGTAAAATTAACTCCCAATTGTAATATTTAAGTTGTTGTGACCTTAATCATATTTATTATGAAATGGATTATTTTTAGTCTCTTTAGCACTTCATTAAATTATGTTTTAATATGCTTAGACATTAGAATTGATTCACTGAATGTAAACAAATAAATGGTAGATCATATATCATCAAATTGATTATGAGAAAGGTAATGATACTTATATGTTGCAACTAACAATATTTTCCACATTTCATTTTGAAATATTTATTAAATTCAACACTAAAATATACCAAGTGAATGTATTTAACAATGTTGAGCATAGTAAAAGAAGGAAAAATGAGTACATCATTCAAAATTGTCTCATATAAAATTTGGATCTAACCAAACACCATATATGACATGTAGTCACTATATGAAATATTATGATAGCAATAAGCATGATACAAATATAAATATAATGTTCTAGGACAATATGAATAATTCATTAAGAAAAACCATAATAAAATTATACATTGATAGTTCAAAATTGAATACATAGCATCTTTTAAGTGATATAATTTATGTTACTATGAAAATATAAACTTATTGTCACAAAAACTGATGCATTCCCCTTCAAAATAAAAAAACTATGAATATTCTTCATTTTAAGTTATACCATAGTAAAATAGATCTCTAGTATAGATAAGTTCTTGGGATTTCAACCATATCCATTAATAAATGGATTAGATTATTTGTAATCTCTAATTCACTTAACTACATGTTCTATTACACTTAGAAATCAAATTTGATTTCTCAAGAATTTAAATTTACAAAATTTCGTAAATAGTCTATTCAAACGACTTAATTATGAAAAAGGTAATAGATGATTTCATATCTCTTCTAATTAATTAATTTTCCAATTACATTTTGATATCTTCATTGTCATCATGAAAATATATTAAATATATATGCATGAGAAAAGAAGTCAAAATTGAAAGAAGCCAAATTTATTAATTACTATTCATAATTCAACATACATGTAGACAAATCAATCTAGATCATGTATTTTACTTCTCTCAAATTAACTGCATGTAATGTCTTATTTTAATATTTCTATTTATCCTCTACTTATGTTAATCCATACTCATGTGACACACTATGAAGATATGTGAATAGTAAGTAATCTAACTTCTCATGAGTTTTTAAATAAATAAAATAGATCTCATTGTGAACATATTTTACTTTATTTAAATATCTTTCTAGAAAAATCATTCCATGGAAAACACTACTCTCATTTTTTTTCAAAATTGAAACTTTGTTTTCACATCTACTTAACAAATTTATCCTTGCAATTACTATGAAAATAGCTTCAACCACAACATAGATAAAATTAGCATATACACAAAAATTATTAAAAAAAAAAGTCAAAATTTTAATTATAACAATGTACACACCTTTTGAGTAATGCTAATGCTAAAATATTGATAATCAATTAAAATTAATGGAGTGCCTTCAAATATTTTGTTGTAATATTCTTCAAATACATCATCTATAATTAGAAGAATGACATCCATTTACCCACATAGCAATGAAGTTGATTATTGCATCCTTCATACAGATCTAGCTCATGCATTCATAATATAAAATGACTAGTACTTAGTATGAAGCATTAAAGTGTTTTTATTTATACTCGTCACAAAGTGAAAGCACCTTAATTTATCTATCCTTTAATAACCATATTATTTGATCAAACCTTACATGAATAAAAGTAACATTTTATGTTAAAAACAATTATTTTCTTGCATACAATGAGCTATATGAATAATTATATTCTTTAAAAATATAGCACTATAAAATTCCTTCTAATATTAAATTATTCAAATATAATCTCAAAAATATTATGTGCCGATGATATGACTAATTGTAAAATAAAATATAAAGTGGGGTTTATTAGAGGTACATGATATTAGAAAACCATAAAAAAGAAGCTTGATAATTTAAATTGTGATGCACAACTTATTGGTGTTTCCAAATAATTCCTAAACAACCTCTAAAGGTAAATCATAGCTTAAGGAAATTAAGATTTTTTTCCAACAAAAAGAAAATCCTCTGCTAAGATTTCTTTCCTCTACACTTTAGGCTCTACAAAACCTAGAAGGGTTTCCCTTATGATATAATTTAAATATTTTTCATATAACAAATAATGATATCTAATAGATTACTTTGCATGCATTCATGACCGTAGACACCTAAAAATATCCTGAGTATATCACACATCTTGATTACGCTTATTAACACCATTTCATTATTCACCTATTTCATCTATTTAATTAAATAATGTCCAATTATTTAGTTAAATTCATCTTTTTCTCTTATTAAGTGAATAATTAATTTTATTTGATTAATTCATCACCTTCATATTAATTCCTTCCCTTTTCATTAAATAATGTCAAATTATTTAATTAAATGTCATATCCCCTTTGATTAAATAATTCTTAGTTGTTTAATTAAAACTGCTAATTCCTCAACTTGTACAATTAAATGATTTTCCTAAATTGTTTAATTAGCTAATTATCCCTCCAATCCTCTAAATTGTATAAAGAATATTCCTATTTCAAATTTGAATTCTTCCCTCCAACTTGAACTATCTCTAACATCTTTACTAAAATTAAGGGATTTGTTGAATCCTCATGGATTATGGACTCTTGATTAAATCTTTGATCCATGGCTTCAAGGATTGTTGACCCTTGATCTATTTCTTGATCCAAACTCACCTATTCAATTCAATTCCATCCATTGATTATCATTTTGAATCCTCACCATTGATCAATATTCCAAAAATCTATAAATACATCACATTTTACATGAAATTCAATTCACATCCTTATGCAAAGTTACTCTCCCAAATTCATTACTCACATTTGAGAAATTTGAGAGCTTTTTGTGTGAATCATCCCCATTCAACCATCAACCCGATATTTTGCATCAACATGGATTAAGCAATTTGAGTAATCCACATTCCATACCACTCCATTTACACTAAATCCACAATGGGATTGCAGGTTTGCATTGCTAAGATTTGGTTTTAATTGATTAGAATTTAGATGTCTTTGATGTTATTTGTATCATTTTAGCAATGTTAGACTAATTCAATTGGAATATAGTCTTGAATTGATCAATTTCTTATTTAACTTGTTCCATTTCATGTTATTTCATTAATTGAATTCATTATATTTATATCTTGACATGCCTAGTGGGACCCACATCCTTGTCTAATCATTTTTTTGTGGTGTTTATCAGATTTTCAGGTTACAGGAACAACATAATGCTTTTGTTTTAACAGTCTCTCACTTTCATTAGAGGCTCGTGCCTTTGTAGGTTTGCAGTCTCACTCTTCTATCAAAATGTTAACAGTTATATCTGAATATCAATGCTTCTATCTCTTAGAATAGTGTAGCTCTCTTGTTAAAGGGCCACACATTTGTATCTAGATAGTGCAACACTTTTTTTAGAACTCCAACACTTTTATTTTATTTTTTCATTTAAAATTGGGTGATCCCACAATAGTGTTTACACTTTTTGGGACATAGTTTTTGTTGAAATCATATATTTTTAGAAAATATAATGATTTAAGCCTTGAAAAGTTCTCTTTAAAATATTCCAATTGAAGAGGGTTTGATCAAACTCCCTTGGATAGAACTCCGCTAGTTTTAAATCATACCTATAATGAAGTCTCCTTTACACCTATCAAAATGTTGATAAAAAACCACTTTTGATTTACCTTTTGGGAGATCAAATGAATTTATTTAAAACTTATTTTTTTTAATTATGCAATCCTTATTATAAGCTTCCCAAAAATTATAATTTTAAATATACTTAATTTTATTATTATATTTATTTTTTATTTCTTGTGAATGTAGGTCTTTCACCGAAAATCAAGCTCTTTGTTCTGCACATGTGGAAAAATAGCAGATTATCAAAACAAAATTTTGAAAAAATATCTATGCACTTGATATTGATGTCCTTGATCCAACAAAAAAAAAAAGAATTTTGATACATAAAAAAAAAGTTGTGTTAGCAAGTAAACATATATCTAAATTGTAATTGGTTTGACTTCAAAACTTAATTAAAAAAAATTCAATAAAACACTATGAAACCAATTGCATGCACTAGATATCGTAGTTATGAATCTAAATTTGAAAAAAAAGAATTTTATCCTTCATAGAAAAATGTTATATGTTAGCAAGTACACATCAATCTTTAAAAATGGTGTTTACTATTAAAAACTAGTTTTTGAAGGAGATGGAAAAAGAAATGTAATTCGATTCCAATTTTTTAAAAAAATTATATATTTAGAATCTACAGAAAAAATGTCACAAATTGCTAGTTTACATCATCTTCAAATTCCTCATGGTTTAGTAGCTATAGATGCTCAAAAGTAAAGATTTAGTTAAAAAAATCAGTTCAATGTCAAGTTTGGCCAAAAAGTGTAAACCACTATTGTGGGATCACCCAATTTGGATTTGGACTAGCCTTAATCATTTGTTGTTTTTCTGATTGTCCTTGATAGAACTAACTATTGCAACATGTGGAATTTGGGGAAATGCATTTATTAACATTTGTTTTTTTGAAATAATATAGGACTAACGCTTAAATTTAGTGCTTTAAAAAGAATTCAAATTTCAATTTAGTGCACTAGAAATGAACAACACAACTTGAAAATTTATATTTGGTGTTTCAAAATGAATTCGTTTTCCCTTGGTGCTCTAAAAATGAACAATATAACTTGAACACTTCATTTTGGTGCAGTAAAATTGAACAAAACAACTTGCACACTTTCAATTTGGTGCTTAAAAAGGAACAACACATTTCAATCCTTGGTGTACCTAAAATTAACATGTGTGCCTTGTTCATCATGCTTGGTAAGCTAGAGACGTATCTATGAATGGCGATCCTAGACCTACAAAATCATGAACAAACAACACAAAATTAGTCATTATACAAGTCTAAATCAACATTCCCTATAAGATTCATTTGAAACACGAAGAACAAGAAATAAAAGGAAGAACACAAATGAAATCAAACTAAATCTTATTCAAATGCTCAAACTCTCAATCCCATGAGGATTTGGTGTTATTTTGATGTGGAAAATAGCCCTTTCCCAATTCCTTGCAAGATTTGATGATGTTTGATGAAGATTGATGATCTTTGATGAAAATCCTCCATAACCTAGTTATGAAAGATGAAATGTGGATGAAAATGGATGGAAATTCCTAAGATTGTGGATCCAAATGAGCATGGTAATCTTACATGGATTGTGGATGATCAAATGCAATAGAGGAGGCCTCTATTTATAACAGAGGATGGAGGATTGAAAAATAGGATGAATGTGAGATTAAAGATGGACCAATGACATTGTGTCACTTGTCAAGATGCTAATGGAAGGAGGTGGAGCACATTTTGGTCAATGTGCATGATAAATTCTATTAGATTCAAATTTGAAATTTGAAAGTTGGCTTGTCAGAGGGAAATTAAATGCCACTTGGCTCAAGGCAAAAGGGCATGTAAGAGGTATAAATGCCTTGTTGAATGCACAAACCCTTTTAGAGGGATTTTTCAAACTTGGAGAATATTCCAACATTGATGCCTATTTTTAAAGTAATTGAAGATTCAATAAATCAATCAAAATGATATTCATGAGCAAGTTGCAAAATCTAGAGGATTTGATGGATTAGCATTAATCAAGATTTGATTAATTTAGATAGAATTTAGTTGATTTGACAATTTGATTTAGATTTTAGGATTTAAATAAATCAAAATGAGATGAATAATGGTTTAGACTCAAATAAAGTTTGATTTATTTAATTAAAGAGGGTGATGTTAGATTAAATCAAATAAAGATTAATTTATTTAATTTAAAGGAGACGACTTTAGAGATTAATTAAATAAAGTGAATTATTTAATTAAAAGAGGGACTATAAGATTACTTAAATAAAATGATTTATTTAATTAATAGGAGATGATGACTTAATCAGATAAATTTGATTTATTTAATTAATAGATGGAATATGATGAATTTAATAGAATAAAGATTATTCAATTAAATTTATTAGTAAAGGAGATTATTCAGGACAAACTGGTGTTAGTGAAATCAGGATCAAGTGCATGTATATTTTACGTGTCTACTTTTTTCCCCTCTCTGAAGAAATGTACCTATTGCATTGGTTCAAAGAATAATCTTGTCACGGTCAAATTTCAAAAAATTCTATTTGTTTCGAATGCCCTAGTTGAAAGAAGTATATTGGTACATTGCCCCCTCGAGAGATCAAGCGAAAAGTTTGATTTGAGGATCGATCTCACAACAAAGAGGTTCAAGATGGATGTACGGATGGTTAGACTAACAGATCTATATGATGATGATGATGATGCAAATGAGATGTTTTTAAGATGCTTAGAATAAAAAATCTATATTATCTTAAACAACTTAAAATATTATGCAATGCATGTGAGATGGATGATGTTTTATATATGATATGCAGTATGCTGATTTATTTATTTTTGTGGGATGGATGCATTAGTGATGACAATTAACTGTCACGATACCTTGTTAGCGCAGAAAGAAGAAAAAAGAAAGAAGATCCAATAAGCCTACTTTATTAGAAATGATGATGATGTATTGCTTATCCGAAATTGGGATTTTAAAAGGGCTATTTACCTTATGTTTGATAACACACATAGATATGATGCATCAAGGTATAAAGAACCAGGATGGTGTTATACCTAGTGTGATGGACTTTGACTCGACAAATAAAATAGGATTACTCCTATTCACACCTGACATACAGAACCTCATTCAGAATGTAGTTCAAATATTCTAAACATCTCAAATGAAAACATAGAAAAGAAAGCCTTCCTATGTGGTCAAAAAGACACCTAAAACACTCTCCCTAAAAACCAAAAAAAGCACACATGATGAAGTTATTTTACAAGGATATCCAATAAGCACAATAGATAAAAAAATAATGATTGTTGCCCCATTCTTTTCTCTCTAAATCCCTTTTTTTGGACATCATCGAGAGGTCATTGGAATGAGCACAATAAGATAAATAACAAGAAAAGATCAAGTACACAAACAAGCCAATGTTCTTCATAACCCTAGCCAAGGGGATGTGTTTTTTTTAGGATAAGTATCCAAAGTGTTTGCCAAAGATAATTCCCATTATAGGAAGGATGCATCCTAGGACATGTTAGTGGATGGTGGCAAGTTGATAGGTTGTTTCAAAGGCTATTAATATAAGGTTCATTGACATGTTTGCGAATGATCAAGAGTTTGATTTTATATTTAAAAGTTTGTTGTTTCGATTTTGATTTTGTCTTTGAAGTTTGCTTTTGCTGATTGTTGTGGTTGTTTCTATTTGTTTTGCCAAATGATGAAGGTGACAATTTATTTATTATGGATGAGATTATTGCAGGTGAAAGTGAAATGGGACAGATGGATTTTATAAATATTTGGATGTTTTTGATGTTTTTGAAATGTTTTGAGGCTATTTTTTTTGTATTTTCACAATATTTTACAAATATTTTGCTTTTCAAAATTTCCATTTTTTTTGGTTTTTTAAGAGATTTTATGAATGTTTTTGGATTTTGTGTCTTGGGGGAAAATAAAGGATTAGCCTTGCCTATGTTTAAGCTCAGAGACGACGTAATTTGGATACCATTTTTTTGAATTTTTCTGAGGTTTTTTGACCTGTTTTGGAATTTTTGATATGTTTTGTATCTTTTTTGGATTTTCACATGATTTTGACGATTTGGATATGGATATGATATCAGTGCTCTGTTTTGGGATTTTTGTTGAAAACTAAGCTAGGGTTGATTAATTAGATTGATGGATTGATGATGATAACATTGTTGAGGATACACAACAATGCAAGGATAGTGTTAAGCAACACAACGATTGGGAAGGATATTTTGAGATGATGATGGATTGATTGGATTTGATTGATCAATATTTTGAAGCCTGATTTGGAACAAAATTGTTTTGATGATTTGATGTGACGTTGAAGTTTAAATTAGATGCTACTAATATTGATTTTTTGGATTGATGTTCGATGAAAGATAAATCTTGATAAGGAATATCTTCTCGTCAAAATATTCCATAGGCTAGTGATTTGTATTTTGTTTTGCTCACAAATGCTTTGACCAATTTGATTTTACATTTGCCAATGTTTGGATCACCACATAAGTTGGAGGATATAGATCAAGATTTATTCCTGAAGCAAGATGTAAATATTTGCCCCTAGTGTCTAGCAATGTATGGAATGCCATGGGTGGATGCATTGATAGGTGTATGGATGGATAGATATGGTAAGAATGCAAAGGATTCCAAGGATTATCTTGTGACAAGATAAGGTGTTCGAATAGAGGATGCTCATTTGGATAATGCTTCAAGGCTTAGATAACGTTGGGTAGGATAGGATCAATGAAAATGATCCATGTCAAGATGTCTACCATAAGCAAGTGTAAAGTGTGCACCAAGCTTGGTCAAGATCAAGATAATTTGGACTATGGATGAAGATGGATGGAAATGGATTGGATAAATGGTTTGTGGATGAATGGATTTATTATGGATGGGATGGACGAAATGCTAGATTTATTATGGATGGGATGAGATGCTTCCAACTGAATTGGTGCACACAGATGCTCAATTCTATACATGATGCCTGTTTGATAGGTTTTCATCATGGTACCTATCCAAAGTGCCATCATAGTGGTTTTCACTAGAGGATGATTTTTATTTTTACTATTTTCATGATTTTTTGATTTTTTTGATTTTTTCTAAAAGATCTTAAGTTCATGTTGAACTAGCTAGTGGTGTTGATGTAGATTCTTCTATCATAAGGTTCCATCAGTATCCTTCTTGAAGAAGTTGCGTTGCCAAGATACGTTCACTTGAATGCGACTTTTGAAATTCGTGATCTGCTTTGTTGATACCAAGGTTAACTTTATCTTTGTGCGTACATCACAATAGAGTGCCTTCTAAATCCTTATGATGAAGGGTTACTACCAATACATGGTCAGTGTGAGAATTGGATATCATGCATAGAGGCATGGATGGTGGAGTGTGTTTAGGAATAAAATATGGATTGGTTGATAGCTTAGAACCTTTCACTCTCCAAACTTGGAAATATGAGCAATAATGGGTGGATACAGAAGTGTCTATGGAATTAGGACCAATTGCTTGATATACTTTGTACATCACTTGAAAAGCCTTCTTTTGCCTTTATGGACATCTTTGATGGATACTTTTCCCTAATTTATTTTTCCTCATAGTTTCTTTGACTAATGGAGTTTGATAGGGATAATCATTCTTTGTATTCTTTGGTGTCCACTTGTATTTCATTTTTCCTTCATGCTTCACTAATTTTTCTTTGATGATGTTTTTCATGCTTTTATTCAAATATTTATTTTGATGTTGGTCCCAATTCGTGGATGGGGTGATTGGTGGATGAAGATTCGTGATGTAGCTGGTTGTAGTATTTACATTGGTTTCATCATAAGGATCCTTCATGCTCCCTTTGTTGAAATTTTCTTGAGATGAAGTTTCCCCCAATATTGAATAACCAAGACCTTGATGTTTATGATTTCCAATAATCTGCGCTGGTTCTAGGATACCCTATTCATGTAGGCCTAATCCTATACCTTGATAATTCATCTATTGAAACATTTTATTTGCAATAGGATATAATTTATCTTGGAAGAAGGGTGCTAATCCTTTTTTTCTCTATCGTGGATCTTCAAAGGTAATATCTTCTTCATTGATAAGATAATTTTCCCTTAAAAAGGTGAGTGATCCAATTTTATAAGTGATATGACCCTCCATAAGTGGGATAACTTCCTGATTGATATATTTGGCTTGATTTTGTGAAGTGTCAGATTTTAATGCTTCTCTCAAAGGTGTGATGATTCATTATCCACATAAAATTCTCCCTCATGATTCATTTTTGATATTCCTTCACAGGATGTTTTTGATTCACAACTTCTGTAGAAGCCTTCTTCATGACCCATTTCTGATATGTCTCTAGTTTATTCTATATCTTGATCCTGTGTATAAATGTTAAGAGTAGGAGACTCTTGTTCCTTGGTAATGATATCAAGAGCATGTGACTCTTGTTTTGAATGAAGATAATCTACATGTCCATCCAAAGAAATAATCTCATGGGTAGACATTGGGTATGTGTGATGCAGAGCAAAGAGGATTCACAACTCAACATTCCATTTACTTCACAAATTTTATAAAATTACTCATCTCAAAGAATTATTAAGTGCATTCTAGATCACATTAGAAACATAGCCATGGTAGCCCACAATTTAATTCAATGAAAAACCATTAATAAATTCTACAAAAAAAGTAATAAAACCAATATCTTTGGTGAGATTTAATATATCATAATTACAAACCTCCCTTCCAATTTTTATGAAGATCCAATGGTGGAAAATAAAGTTATTACATTTTGTCCAAAACTGCAAACCCTAGGCAGTGTTCAAACCTGCCCTCACCAAAATGGTCATAAATTATTCAAATCTTACTGAAATTTGATGAGACCTGAAGAAAATGAAACTAGATTCACATATATAACATTTAAAAAATTTCTTAGGTCTTTATTTGATCTTTACAATATGTAACATTCTCTGCAATATCCTGCAACTTTTAGAGAAACCAATCCCATAGGGTTGCCAATGGTAAAATGATCATAATTTTCTCCAAACTCAATGAAAAAACACCAAACCAATTTCAAATGAAAGCTAGTTCATCATTCTATCAATAAAAATCAATTTCATATCTGTAAATCTTCCTACAAAACCGTACCATATAAAAGAACAGGGCAGAACATTGAAAATTGCAGAAAAAATCATGCCTTCCTTCATAAATCCTTGTTCAAAACTATATTCCTCCCCCCATTTCGACTTGGAGGCCCATTTTTATACTTGAAAAATCAGGTTATTCTCCAAAAAACCTACAAATTTTAAAAAACTTTTAAAAAGTTGTCATTTAACAAGAAAAGTTGTTATGACAACATTTGACAACTTTTGACAACTTTTGACAATGTTTTCATTTTTTCAACGAAATGACACCAAACCTTCATCAATGACTCCAAATGACTTAAAAAATATATAAAATGGATCATTCAACCTTATTACATGATTAAAACACCTAATTTAATAAATTTATACAATATGGCCTCATGGAGGCTTGAAGGAAAATAGGTGCTCCTACACCAATGTGCTATATGCATATGATCATCATTTGCTACATCTTGTATAGATAAGAGAGTGTCGATTAGATCTTTGTAGTACCTTGGAGATATGAATTCTTGATCTTTATTAATTTTATAATTGCTTCTGATGTGCTTTGGATCATGTACTTGACATGGGTTAGTTTCAAAGGATGGATTTTTTATAAAGGGTTCTTGGATATCTTCATTAGGCATGGGAAGTGCCTCAATATCCTCTTGATTTTTGAGTGGACTTGGATCAAATGTTGAGTGGAGGATTTCTTCAATATCTACAACCATAAGGTCAAATTATGCCAATATGTCCTAGAAAGGACCATTGCTAGACTTTGGTGAAAGATGTCAATCATGCTTTGGGGTAAAATCTTGAGATATGTCCTCTAACTCATTAGGTGATGTAGAGACACTTTCAACATGATCATTGGTGGATCGCCAATTATAGGATCAAATAATGTTAACACTCCTTTGAATAGATCATTATTGGATATTGTTGAGGGGTATTTATCATGATCAAAAAGTGACTCTTGATGTATGTTGAGTTGATCTTTGGATGAGGTAGAAAAATCTTCACGGTTCTCATTGATGGATAGATCTTGATCATCATTTTCAACAATTGTTGAGGAGATATTATCACTGCTATCTCTAATGGTTGAATCTTGATCATTGTCCCCAATAGTTATTTTTTTTTATCAATAAGATCTTGCACGAGATTTTTAAGTCGAATATGATTTGATGTTGTGTGCCCCTTTATTTTGTGAAAATCACAAAGGTGCTTCTTGTTATACCCTAGTTGTTTAACTTGGGGATCTTGATAGTTCTCATAAATGGGGATTTTAGTGAGATTTTCTTGTATCAATTGTTGCATGACTAATTCTATTAGTTCCCCAAGTGGTGTGTATTTTCATTTGTTACCTTGTGAGATTTTTACTTTAAATTGACCTTGTGGCGATTGATTTTGGAGATATGGTGATTGATCTTTGAGATGTGGTGATTGATCTTCGAGATGTAGAGGTTGGGTTTGTTGTTGATGTTGTTGATATTGATATCCAACTTCTTGACATTAGAGATATTGTTCTTAATGTGGTTGGGGACACAACACAATGCTTTGATGACATGGTTCAACCAATGGAAGAGTGTATTAATTTTGGGGTGGAGATGTCTCTTGGTGCAATGGATCAACTATTTTGGTAAGTGTAGCAATTTGATCTCATAAAATTTGATCTTATTGTGATCTTGATTTTGACCTTGACACTCTTGATATAGTTGATTTGGTTTTTGTTCAAGCAGATTTGGAATGCATCCTTGTGGTGTTTGTATGGGATCATGGAAAAAATAATTTTGGACAATGTTCTGATTTGGGATGAGGTTTATATTTGGCATTATAGGTTGAAATTGAATATTGTTGTGGCTGGGAATCATGTTGCCTTGATTTGGATAACTTTGATTTTGCATGTTGTTACCTTGACTTGGATCAACACATGGAGTTGTTAACATATTTTTTGGACTTTGAACAAAATTTGCATGATTTGCAAACATATCTATCCCAAAGTTTACCAAGTGTGGACTTTAAATGTTCATGTTTGGTAAAATTGTACTTGGTATATTCATATTTGGCATGTATGGATTTGGTGGGATAATGTTGTTTTGTTGAAGACTCATGCATTGATTGTTTGGTTGATACATTTTTAGGTTTGGAATTTTATTTAAATCTACCATAGGGAAATGTGTTCCAAAATTTATATTTGGCATACTCACATTTGTTGTACCATTGGGGTTTGCAAGAGATAATGATGGCATGTATGAATTGCATAAATGTGAGTTTTGATAATCAATTGGCATTGTAAGTATTTGATAGTTTGGTTGATTTAGACCACTCACAATGTATGAATCAAGTTTATATTCCATGTTTTTCTTGTGTTGAGGTCTAGTTTGGACCATAAAATAAGGATCAATTTTTGAGAATGTGGGAGGTGAACCCTTAACTCCTTAGATTGATCTAAACTTTAGGCACAGAAAAAAGGAAACCTAGGATGATAAGGATCAAAGGGTGATGATGAGGTAAATGAAAGATGGATGATGTGAATGATTGAGCCCTTAAGAAATCTTGAAGGGGATAATAGACTTTAGGACTTTTTATTTTTGAATTTTGAATATGATTTGGTTTGATTTGATTTTGGATTTTGGATTTGATTTGGATTTGGATAATGAAAAAATAGACCCCAAGATGTTAGATGTTATCTATGGGATAAAATTTCTCATAAGATGATAATTTGACTAAGTGTATGAAGAATGATGCATCTACACACACCTAGACAAACAATATGACTTTCATGTTGATTTGAAGGATTTTACCCAAAGTCTAGTATGAATGATTTTTCCAATGGTTCAAAAGTTGTTTGTGAGATGGAGATGATAAATGTTTGGATGGATGAGGTGTTTGATTTTGATCCTAAATGAACCTAAGAAGTACTTGTTTACTAGACTAAGATATTGAAGAACATGTTTTTTCCTAAGAGTATTTCAAACCAAAAGACCAATGTTTGCATGGAAAACCATATGACGAAAAGATACCAAGCACATGTGTGGGGTTCAATTGTTCTTAAATTTTCTTAATGAGTTCTTTTTACCACAAACAATCTCTTGATTAGCTCTTCAAACTAAATGTATAATTTCCTAACTTCTCATACCACAAAGTCCGTTATGTGGAAATCAAGGAAATCAAGGAAAAAATTTCCTAATGTTGACTTTAGTAAGAGAAAATTGTGATATGAATTTAAATGCTTAGAAGCCTCTAAGGATAGAATCCCTAGGACAAGCAAGAGAGCTTGGATTTGTCAAAGGTATTTTCTCCTCCTAAAGGGTTTGAAATTTGATGATCATGGTTGAATGTTTGTTTTAAATTGTTTTAGATCAATCAAAGTGTTTTGATTCTAAAGTGATGCACATTCCTAGGATAAAATGAGACAATATTTGTTGAGTTCTCACTTGGATAAATCTAGCTACACCTACTCTTAGCAGATGATTAGATGCTTGACCACACTAGCTCCCCTCCATGGCATACACTTTTCAGGTCATCCAAGCATCACTACCCATGAAAATCCCATGGCATACTTCTCATCTCTACCAAGAGTCATAAAAATATGGGATAGCTTCGGAACGACCATTCTTGCATCAAAAAATAGAGTTAAGGATTTGGGGCTTCTAAACAAAAGGTTTTAATATAGGAATTTTTTTCATGGGGTATCATCCATTCAGTAAGAGACCATTGCTTCTCTTGTCAGAATAATCCTCGTGATACTTGAACTTTCCTCAAGTACCTGCACTTACATACTGGTTGGAAGTTGCTTGGCTTTAGTGTGTTACTGGTTGGGTCATTCCCTGGGGTGATTATTTTTTCCCACCAGGCAGGCCCTATAAGGATAAACAAAAGCGAGTAAGCACATCCGTAGTTTGATTGATCTTTGTTGAGAAAAAAAGAGAGAACATACACAACATACTCCACTCACACTCGCAAGATTTTGTTCAATTTTAAGAGCCCAAATTGAAATATGGAGGTAATATTTAATACAACTTAATGTCACCGAAAGGAATTTTGATTCTCAAGATCACCGTGAAGCACAAGAGAATTGCATACTCCCTTTTAAATGAGATTAATTTGTATAAAATATTACAAAAAATAAAGGACACATGTTCATTTTAACCTTCAAAGCAAGAATGTGTTCTTTTTAAGCACCAAGATTGAAATGTGAAGTTTTCTTGTTCAATTGTCAAGCCCAAAAAAAATGTTAGTAAGTTGCCTAAGGTTCTTTTTAATCCCTTTGATTGTTTTTTTAAGCCCAAATGAAAATTATTGAGTCCTAAAACTTGAAGATAACAAAGCCTTAAGAATGGGATTATATTTACTCCCAAAGTGTTTAAAAACACTTGTTACAATCATGTGATAATGTTTTTTCTTTCATTTTCATGCTCCATGATCCTTTAAAACCTTCAATACAAGCTCTAAATGTTAGATTAAATTGAGAAACAAGAAAATATGAGGGTTAGATAAATGATTAAGCATAAAACCCTAAAATTTAGACCAAGTTTCATTGTGATTTTCCATTAGGTGAAAAATTTAAATTTTTAACTCTATAAAAGTTGATAAAAACCTACCCCATTGGATAGCTTATGAAATTCTACCCCATTTTAAAAAAAAAACACTCTGAAAAAAGACCAAAATATGTCCAAGATACAACCATTTTAAGTTTGAGTGAAAAAGAAAGAAAGCAAAGATGACACCCTTTGTAGCGACATTGTTTGAGGATTCGAGCGGTGCTCTAGTGAAATTAGTGGCGCTATTTTGAAAAATATAGACCGTAACTACATTGCAATTTCCTCTAGCAGCATTGTTTGACCTAGGAAGACAAAAAACATAAAAAACAATGAAATTTGACCAAAAAATGTGTTAATTTCTTCAAATCCCCCCTCCTTCTAGTGCCAAAATATGAATGGTGATCCTAGACCTACAAAATCATGAACAAAAAACACAAAATTAGTCATTATACAAGTCTAAATCAACATTCCCCATAAGATTCATTTGAAACATGAAGAACAAGAAATAAAAGGAAGAACACAAATGTAAGCAAACCAAATCTTATTCAAATGCTCAGACTCTCAATCCCATGGGGGAATTGGTGCTATTTTGATGTAGAAAATAGCCCTATACCAATTCCTTTCAATATTTAATGATATTTGATGAAGATTGATGATCTTTGATGAAAATCCTCCATAACCGAGCTATGAAAGATGAAATGTGGATGAAAATGCCTAAGATTGTGGATCCAAATGAGCATGGTAATCTTACATGGATTATGGATGACAAAATGCAATAGAGAAGACCTCTATTTATAACAAAGGAGGATGGAGGATTGAAAAATAAAATGAATGTGGGATTAAATATGGTCCAATGATATTGTGCCACTTGTCAATATGCTAATGGAAGGAGGGTGAGCACATTTTCGTCAATGTGCATGATAAATGCTATTAGATTCAATTTTGAAATTTGAAAGTTGGCTTGTTGGAGGAAAATTAAATGCCACTTGGCTCAAGGAAAATGGACATGTAAGAGGTTTAAATGCCTTGTTGGATGTACAAACCCTTTTGGAGGGATTTTTCAAACTTGGAGAATATTCCAACATTGATGCCTTTTTGAAAGTAATTGAAGATTTAATAAATCAATTAAAGTGATATTCATGAGCAAGTTGCAAAATCTAGAGGATTTGATCGATTAGCATTAATCAAAATTTGATTAATTTAGATAGAATTTAGTTGATTTGAAAATTTGATTTAGATTTTAGGATTCAAATAAATCAAAATGAGATAAATAATGGTTTAGACTTAAATAAAGTTTGATTTATTTAATTAAAGAGGGTGGTGTTAGATTAAATCAAATAAAGATTCATTTATTTAATTAAAAGAGGGACTATAAGATTAATTAAATAAAATGATTTATTTAATTAATAGAAGATGATGACTTAATCAGATAAATTTGATTTATTTAATTAAGAGATGAAATATGATGAATTTAATCGAATAAAGATTATTTAATTAAATTGATTGGTAAAGGATATGATTCAAGATGAACTCATGTTAGTGAAATCGGGATCAAGTGCATGTATATTTTACGTGTCTATAGTGTCCTCTCCCATTGTGCTTCGTTTGAATTTGGGTGACAAGAAATACCTCTAGTTTGCATTTTTTATTTTTAAACATCGAAGGAGTTATCTACATATCCACTCACCTTACACCACATGTGATCGTGGGTGATGTGAAATAGCAACACTAATACTTCCTTTATTTTTAGGAGGTCCACTTAGATATTTCATCACCCTAGGGTTCAACCTCAAGCACATTATTTTTGGTGAGTTATATAAAGAGTTGAGAGTGAAAGTTGTAGCTCAATCCAAGCATGTACATGCCAAGCATTTTTGTGTGGTCTTGGGTGATTCCAAAAACAAGGAGATGATATTTCCATATCATGTTTGTGTCTGCATTGGTGTTTACAAAGTACCTCCACTAAAAACCTTGTTATTAGAAGCCTAAAGTCCATTTGTAGACCATCGACTTATGGTGGTGCAACGAGATAGCATTGTCCCATGAAGTTAATTGCTAGATGTACTCACGCTTGTTGAGGAAAAATTAACCTCTTTCAAGGAAATTTTCCTTCGAAGGTAAGAGGTGTCCATGTATGTGAGAATACTCTATTTTTCCATTTAAGAGAAGGTATTTTATCAATGAACTCGATATAAGAAGATAAACTTGATCTACCACTACAACTAGGATTGTTTTCTATGGCATGTATTTTTTGTGGAAACCCATGAAATACATTAGTGTGGTCTTGTGGAAGAAGAACACACAAAAATCATCCAAAACCAACTAATTTAGTTTAATGCATTGTTTACTATGTTCTTATTACTTGAAAAAGCAATCAAACACAAAACAAACATCAAACATGCTGAAAAACTTACAAAATTTTAACCTCTAAACAATATATAACACATTTTTTTGATAGTGCAGTGCTTTTGTATTCATCTTAGCACCTTTTTTTTTTATCAAAACTGTCTATTTTCTTACATCTCAATTCCTATGTATATCATAGCACTTTTGTTCTAGAGTAAACTTAGGTAACTCAATCTCAAAGCTTATGTTCAAATCAATGAACATTTTCAAACATCTTTGGACACTTTTCATACATCTTAGTTCTTTTTTAGTAAATAGTGTCACACTTTTGTACTAATAATTTAATTATTTTGCATGTCTAAAAAGTACAAGAAGATGGAAAAATTCCAGATTTTAATTTTTGGCAAACAAACTTGAGTTTCATGAGAAAAACAAACTTGTGACTATATGGATCATTCAAAATAATAATTGTGACTTATAGATTCACATTGGAATTTTTAAAACACTTTTTGGGTTGTCATTAGGATCAACTCAAAAAAACATCAAGCCACAATATTACCATCAAAATATTCCATTTCAAACAAAAACTTAACATTTTTACATAGATCATTTGGACTTATATTTTCATCCTGTCACCTAGTTTGGTTTTCTGCTTGAGAGAAATCTGTTTTAAAGTATTTGGTTGAGTTAGTAAACACCATTATGGAAAAACTTACTTTGGAGTCATGAGTCTAGTTCCAAGGTTTGTAAGTTTATCATCATCCTCAAACACACCTAAAGATATAGTCTACATGTTGTCAATATTGAAAGTCACATATCCTCCATCCATCCACAAAATCATTCAACATTGGTCCTAAACTTATCAAAGTGTCATTATTAACAAAATTTGAGGCAACCAAAACATTTCAACAAAGTCATTCACATCCAACATATCCTAGGGTTGACACAAATTTTATGGTCACAACAAGGTCCCAACACAGAAAAGAACATGGAAACAAATCCTAGTGGCAAAAACATACCTACCTCAAAAAGTGTTAGTGAACAAAGCTTAGGGATGTCTGGTTTTGATCCTAAAGGTTTTACAACTCCAACAAAAAATCAAGCACTAGCTCAACCATCTCAAATTGAAATGGTTCACATAGAAGACATCACCAAAAATTCTCATGACTTTACTCCCAAAGAGTGACTAGAGATGCAACAACATCCAACTCTTACTCACATCATAAACACCATGCTAAATATTGACCCAAACCAATACATGCTTAAACTCAAGGTATAAGGTGGTGAAAAAAATCCCTAAAAAAGGAGCAATCCTTTTCACACACAGCATCCATGAATCATCCTCCTCAAAGTGAACCCTTGGTTCATAATGTCATACAAAAAATACCAAAAAAATCCTCATCAAATGTACCAAGTCAACCAATGGTTACTAAGATAATAGATTCAAAAAACCTTGGACCTCAACATGGAAACCAATTGGATCATCACCAAAATCTAGGGAATTACATAAATTTGGGTATTTAAAACACCAACATCCCACCAACCTTCAATGCTTGAGGTCTAAGGAATACCAATACAAATTTAGGCTTTCAAAATAACATCCCACCAACCTTTAATGCTCAAAAATTGAGCATGAGAAACTATGGGATGAATCCACCTTCACAAAACATGAATTTGAATGGTTCCAAAACTCATGAACACCAACATCAATCCAATAAACAAACACAAAATAAAAATTCCTGACATCAAGATCAAGTTCAAAAAAATCAAACAAATCAACAACAACCAATTTACCAACATCAAGCACCTCAACAACATGAAATCCCTCGACATCAATATCAGCAACATCAATCTCAAAATCAAAAATATCAAACTCATCAACATCAAGGTCAACACTAAAACAACTTCTCGCCACAACAAAAACATCAACAATCCTCTCACAATGCCATCTTACAAAATCAATACATCCAATAACATCAACATCATCAACACATGGAATAACAAAAAATAAATCATCATAATACCAAGTCCCATCTCCTCAATAAGAAAAATGTCTTGCTCAACAAAAAAATTCTTGCTCAACAACAAAGTATTTCTCAAAAACAAGGTATTTCTCAACAACAAAGTATTTCTCAACAACAAAGTATTTCTCGACACCAAAAAATTGTTTCCCAACAACAACAAATACAAGAACAATAATTGTAAGCCCAACAACAACAATATGAAGAATAACAATTTCTTGCACAACAACAACAATGACAACAACAAAACTTGCAATACAATCCTCAACATCCACAATACACAAAATTTCAATCAAATGTTACCCCTCAACATCATTATGGAGCGTATAATACACCACCACCTCCACCATCTATAAATTCATAATATCAATAAATTCCACAATACACCCCATCTAACACTTATAACATAAATACACCTCCATAAAAAAATCAAACATATAACTCATTTACCATCCTACAATACAACATGCATGCTCTGCCACCAAATAATCCTTCTTTAGACATATCTTCCCAAATCCAAACATTAATACAAAAATCTAGGACATACAAATGTGGAAGACCAAAACGTCATATGCAGTTCAAGATCTCTACCTATACCCATTCGATCGAAATATCACAAGGATACCATTTCCTTCAAACTTTGAAACACCCAAGTTCGACAAATACAAAGGACGTAGAAATCCTAAGGAACATATTAGAGAGTTTTACATTACATACATGGAAGTTTCATATAATGATTCATACTTAATACGTCTCTTCACATGAAGTTTGGGGGGCAAGCCATAGAGTGTTTTTCACACTTATCTCTAGTAATTAAAACTTTCCAAGAAACAATATATCAATTTGTAGCCCACTTTTCTTACAACATTGACTTAGAAATAACCTTGGAGGGACTATACACCCTTAAATATAATAAGGGAGAAGTATTTTCATCCTTCTTACAAAGATGGAGACACAAGGAAAGCAAATGTAAATGGCCCATGACTAAGAAACAACAAATGAAAATCATTGCAAGAAACTTAGATGTGGATTTAGCCTTCCAACTAAGAATGCAATGTGTAACAATGTTTAAAGAAATTGTATCCAAAGGGCTTAACATTGAGAGGTCCCTCATTGCCAAGGGAGAAATTCATATTTAAAAAGATAATCAGCAACCATTTAGTTCCAATGAAAAACCCCATATATGGGCTTAAGAACATGAACATTACTAATGATGGTATGGTTGATGTGAAAGTTGTGAAAATACACAATAAAATAATCAAAAAAATGTTAATAAAAGCAACCCTCAATGAGGATGACCACCAAGGAACAAAAATTATCCACCATGATGCAAATACACACCCTTGGGGGAACCAATCAAAATAATCCTACACAAATAGATTTAAAAAGGTTTAATCCCACTCCGAACATTTAGAGACTATGATGAGCCACAAGTCAAACCTGCATGGTATAAAGATGAAGATCATTGTGAGTATCATTGAACCAAAGGTCACAATACATCTAACTATATGAGACTTAAAAATTTCATCCAAGACCTCATAGATGAAGGTGAGTTGAATATCAATCAATACCCTAGAAACAATGAACTAGGTATATACTAGAACTTGACGCTTGATCACGACAAAGGTAATGATGTTGGAAATGGAAATTTTTATAACCAAGTCAATCACACCTATGACAATGTTGTAAGAACATGTGATCATCACATCTTGGTAGTTAATATACAAGGACCTAATCATGAGTGTGGAGTCACCACATAAAGAGGGAAGGTTACTATTTAGGGAGCCCCTTTGTAATGAAAAGTCCCATCAAAGTCAAACCCTACATATTATAGTCTATTGAGCCAAATTAAGAAAAAACCTACCTAGATTTCCATCTTGGATCTTCTAAGGATTTATCTAGTACATAATGAAATCTTAGATAAGGCTCTTTTGTCATCATATGTACCCAACGATATTGATATTGAGCAATTCCAATCTATGGTAGAACCATTTGTAACCACCCATCAACTCATATTCATAGAAAATGACCTCCCATCTCAACCATTCCATAATCATGAATTGCATCTTGAGATCTACATCCATAAGAAAAAATTCAAAAGAGTCTTGATAGATGGAGGTGAAAGCTTAAATATTTATACCCTTCAACTAATAAAAACTTATTCTATTTTGAGGATGTGATTGAAAAATAAAAAGGAATCACAATCTAAGTCTATGATGATAATGAATATAATTCAGAGGGAACAATCAAACTACTCATATAACTAGGGCCAACAATTGTAGAGATGACATGTCAAGTCTTGGATCTTGACTTGCCTTTTAATATTATTCTTGGTCATCCATGAATTCATACCATGCAGGTTGTAGCATCCACATATCACCAATGCATAAAATTCGCATATGATAACAAGGAGATAACAATTCATGGTGATCCTAAGCCCTTCTACTATGATAGGAGTATGGAGGATAAATATTACAAAGTGCTACAAGTACCCAAAATTTATGAGGTCTCATTACTCTCATCCTATGTTGACCCATCAACATTAGCATCCACATCGACATCTACATCAACAACACCGCAAGATATCCCATAGATTAAGGTTGTAATCAAGGACAATGGTTGTGGTGATTACAACCTAAAAGAATCTTTTGTTATGGGATAACTTCTGATTTCTCCTAGAACTTATGGTAAACCCTAATCTATTAAAAAGGTGACTAATCTAATCAAAATGGAACCAACCACCTTCACAATATCAGGAGATATTATTGTAGAAATCATAGACAAAGGTGACATCTCTAAATGGGTATTTTGAGATGAACAAGAAGAACCTCCTCTTCTAGTGGACACAAATAGAAAATGTTTCCAACTAATGAAAAAAGTGGGTTATACAGGAATAGGTGGACTTGGTCTAAATCAACAAGGCATGTGTGAGCCTATTGTCCTTGAAAAGCACATAAAGAATATTGATCCTGGTTACACGTCAAGAAATTTTTTAACCCATATTGTTGAGGGTACTTTAATTAAGGGAGATGAAGCTTCCTCTTGGTTAAACACATCTAATTTTGAAGACATCTATGACTCCCCCTTTTTCATCACTGGCCTATTTTAACATGCTTCTATTTTTAATATTATCACAACATCCATTAAACCCCCTACCCAAGACACTAAACTAAAACTTTTCTATCCTCAACTAGGACCAACAAGGAGCGTTGATTCTAGATTCATTAAAAAATGATGATGCTATCTCTAATTTTATGGGATTGTGAGACCACATACCTTTTGGAGACCAAAAAGTAGGGTTTGAAATTGAACTAGACACAAAAGCATACAATGGTGATATGATTGAATCCCTCAATCAAAAAATTTAAAATTTAAAAATCAAGACAAGGTCTCCAAATGAAAACCACAAAGTGGCACTCTATAATCATAAAATAATTAAAATAAAGGGACGTATCTAAGGGTGAAAACCTCTCTAAGGTTCCTAAGGATGGGGGATTCAATATACTTGGTATTGCGATAGATCAAGAAAAAATAATAGTCTTTGTAGATTCATCTTAATATATAAATGTGGGCACAACAAAGGCACCTCAAGTCACGTTCTATGCATCTTCATTGGATGATGAGGAATAAACAATATAGAAACATTTCTTAGAGAAAGGAATATTTTCTTTTCTTTTTCATATATAGATATTCCTAGTCTTTACACATCACTGGTAACCTACATCACCTAATAGTGCACCCTAATGCTAAACCAGTCAAGTAAAAGTTGAGAAAAATGCATCCCTAGATTGAATTATTAGTCAAGGTGAAATTATAAAAGATTCTTGATGTGAGTTTCATAGGACCCATTGACTATATAGAGAGGATTTCAAACCTTGTACCAATCTCAAAACCCACTGGGGGCATCAAGATATGTACAAATTTTAGAGATTTAAACAAGGCATGTCCTGAGAATGGCTTTCCACTTCCTAATATCAATATCCTCATGGATATGATAGTTGGTCATGAGATCATTTCCTCTCATGGATGGATTCTTCAGGTATAATCAAATAATGATAGATAAAGAAGATGAACACATGATAGAATTCATCTATCCATGGGGAACCTACTATTAGAATGTGAGGTCATTTGGTCTCAAGAATGTGGGAGAAAATTAGCAAAGAGAAATGCCAGTGATCTTTCATGAATTGTTTCATAAAATCCTAGAGGACTATGTGGATGACATCCTAGCAAAGACAATTACAAGGGACACCTAGAAGTCTTAGCTGAAGATTTTCATAGGCTTGAAAAGTATCAAGTGAGATTGAACCCAAAGAAATGTGTCTTTGGAGTCACTTTTGGTAAAATTTTGGGGTACATTGTATCACAAAGGGTAATCAAAGTTGACCCTACCAAAGTCAAAGAAATCATGGAAATGAAACCACCTAACACCCTCAAACAACCTCATAGCCTACAAGGAAAGCTTTAGTCCATTAGAAGGTTTATTGCACAACAAGTAGACAAGTGCTACCCATTCACCCATATTCTTCACAAGGGCATGGCTTTAAAATGGGACTATCATTGTGAGCAAGCCCTCCAACAACTAGAAGATTATCGAGCTACACCCCTAGTATTGATGCCACCAATTGTAGAGAAACCATTGACGTTATACATTTCGAAAACCTCAACAAATCTTGGGGATCTCATAGCACATCATGATGAAATAGGTAAAGAGAGGGATATATACTACATTAGTAGGACCTTGGTGGGATATGAACTCAACTACACATCCATTGAAAGAGATTTATTAGTAGTAGTGTTCGCTTCTCAAAATATCAAACATTATATTCTCTTTCATAAAATCAAACTTATCTCCAGGGTCGGTCCACTCAAATATTTGTTATCAAAAGCCTCTCTAATAGGTCACTTGGAAAAGTGGGTGATGATCCTTATTGAACTTAACATAGAGTATGTTGATAAAAAACTATCAAGGGATAAATCAATGTAGATCAACTAGAAGAATCTCTAATATATTTAGAAAACCCCTTGGTCTCAGAGTTTCTTGATTAAATAGTGTTCACCCTCACCTCAACAGATCAGTGGAAACTATATTTTGATGGTTCATATATGCAACATGGATCTAGAGTAGGCATCCTATTCATCACCCCATAAGGTGATTGCATCCCAATGTCATATAGGCTATAATTTCCATACATAAACAACATAGCTGAATATGAGGCCCTCATCATAGGGTTAAGGATTGTAGTCCAATGGTAGATACAAGAACTCAAAGTCTACAGGGACTCCAAACTGATAGTGAAATAGGCCAATGACGATTACCAAACCAAAAATGATAAACTAATATCATATAAAAAAATGGTGGATAGATTCAAATATTTTTTCATTGATATCACATTTCAGAAAATCCAAAGGATTAACAATAGAGTAGTGGATGTAATGGCCACCATAAGATCTTTGCTATATATGCCACACAATAGCATGAAATGTGAGTTTCTTGTCGAGTAGCTTCTCATGCCAGATTTTGATATACCTAAGTTAGAATTTATATGTTTTTCTTGGTCTTGGTTCTCCATGGTATCATGACATTTTTACATACCTCCATAAAGGAATCTTCCCTCTTTACTATGGTGACTCCCAAATGATAGTGAAACAGGTGAATGATGATTACCAAACCAAAGATGATAAACTAATATCATGGTGGATAGCTTTAAAGATTACTTCATCGATATCACATTTGAGAAAATCCCAATGATTAACAATAGAGAAGCATATGCAATAGCCACCATTGGATCTTTGCTAGATATATCACATAACAACCTGAAATGTGAGTTTCTTGGTGAGTATCTTCTCATGCTATATTTTGATGTACCTAAGCCAAAATTTGTGTTTTACTTGGTTCTGGTTCCCCATGGTATCATGAAATTTTTATGTACCTACATAGAGGAATCTTACCTCTTAACCTTACCCCCAAACTACAAATAAATTTTATCTAAAGAGCATCCCAATTCATCCTTATGGGAACCAAAATTTACTGAAGAAGTCTTGAAGGACCATTATTATGATGTCTTAACCAAGAGGAAGCTTCAAATTCCTTGAAAGAGGTAAACAAAGGCATATATGGGTCATATTCAAGTGGTGTAACATTGGCTAAAATGTTGTTGAGAATGAGATACTATTGGCCGACCATGGAGTAAGAAGCTAATCAGTTTATGAAGAAATGTTTACAATGCCACCAACATGGGGACCTCATCTTTGCACCAGCTCAAGAGGTTAGGCCCATCACCATGCCATGGCCTTTCTCATAGTGGGGGTTCAATCTCATAAATAAAATCACACTTACCTTCTCAAATGGCCATAATTTTATAATCATGTAGCCACTAAGTACTTCACCAAGTGGATTGAGGCCATACTTATGACCTACATAATTGGAAAGCAAGTATCCAAGTTCATCCTAGACTATCTCATCTACCACTATGGTGTTCCATAAGCCATCATCACAAATAATGGAACACCTTTTAAAAAATAGGATTTTCGTGAACTATGCAATCGATTCGATATCCAACATCAATTTTATACCCTATATTGTCCCCAAGGGAATGGGAAATTTGAAGCTTCTAATAAAACCATTATCAAAATCCTAAAGAAGACAGTTAATGATGCTAGTCATGATTCACACCTATAGGTAAATCCCACCCTTGGGGCACATCAAACTAATATTAGAACACCAACTAGAGCTACACCTTATTCCTTGGTTTACAAAACTAAAGCCATCCTGTCTATCGAGGTTGAGCTCCCATCGTTAAGGGTATCAATGTAGTATTTAAATATAGATGAAGAATACATGGTATTAAGGTTTAATGAGCTATATTTTCTAGATGATCATTGTTTAGATGCCCTTAATCATCTCTAGGCCTATCAAAATAGGCTTAGAAGAAGGTTGATGTTAGGAAGTCGATACTATCACAATTCCTACTCATTTAATCTCTTGAATGTCAACCCATGGGTGTCTAAACCTATTTGTGGTAAGAGTCAGATCGGTTTTGGGGGGGTTTTTGTTGGTTTCGACTCGATAAGGAGTGATTTGGAGTTATTTTTTCTCTATCAAGAGTGTTTTTGTGTTATATCTATTTAATCAGAAGTGGTTCTTATATTAAACTTCTATTTCCTTATCTATTCTAAATAACCTTCAAAATGGAATTTAAACAAAGAGGTTTCATTTCAGTAACATTTAGATTTATGAAATAACGGAAGATTAACTTAGTCTAATCAGCTGAATCTTGAAATCTATTTAAAACCTAATTAATTTATTTTGAAATAAACTATTCCATTCCTCACTTTACTAAATTGAAGATTAATTATCCCTCTTTGCACAAAATCCATAAAAATGATGATTTAGATTATCTCAGATATACAAATGAATTTTAACTAAGAAATAAACTTATAGAAAGCAAAAAGACATTGGATTTTAACAAAACAATGTAAAAATAATAGTAGAATGTAACTTTGATCTAAGACTCTTTCCAACATTCAACAAATGAAATGATTCTAATATTTAAGATAGAAAAGGAAACAAAGCATAGCAGTAAAAAATAAACTTAACAACTAAAAGGATCACCTTCCTTTCGAAGGTGGACTGTTATACTTCTGGAAAAATTTAGCACAGAATTGAGATCAACTTATTTTTATTTCCATAGAATGTGCCTAGATAGGGATGAAGTACACATAAAATAATTCTAACTTAAAAAAGAAAAAGAAATTACATGAGAAATTTCAAAAATCGATACAATCTACTTTGCAATGGTGTTGGAGTTGGATATAAATATCCCGCACTTATTTCAAAATAAAAGACAAGAGGGAAATTAACTTAATCCTAGTCTAAGAGATATCCTAGTGTCCAGGAACACAATTTGTGTGGATCCTTGTAACTATCTTTAGTTGTCATTGAATTCCATATTTATGAATTGGATGTGCTCTGTTGGAACTATGGTTGCAATTGGTAGATCCTTCATTTGAAATGATGATTCAAAAGATAATCAATGGATAAATAATTCATTTAAGGATGAGTCACAAACAATCCAACCATTCATCACTTTTAAACAAAAAATGGTTAGCATTTGATCGAGAAATAAATATCAGTCTAGTTGCATAATAAAGGTACACTTATCATGAAACATTCATAGGTTAATCACCACATTAATCATGCATTTAACATAAATAAGAATTCATATTGATCATTCACATTCTAATTCTTCACCTCATTAAGTTTATAAATGGATAGATAAAGGAAAAAATTATGAGTTTTAAAGACAAAATATAAAGTATTAAAAAGGTATAAACTTAGTAATTATGACATCTTCACTGGGTCTCATCATTCTCCTCCTCCTATTTTTAACCATGTACTCATGGTTACAAATTATATGGATTAGGAATACCCTTTTTGAGTGTTTCCATCCAAATGACATAGTAAAAAATACCTGCTCTCTATTGCATATCAGTTCTTGTGGACAAAGCAAAACCATTATTCTTTCCTAGCTTATCATACTAGGGTTTTAGGACTTCTTCTAGTATCTGTGCAGATGCATTTATCTTTGGTGCAGGCATGATGATCATAGGAATTCTGAATCTCATCCTAACCCATAATTCTTGTTGTTGATGAATTAAATTGATCACATGTCTTACTCGTACTAGGCTCCACCTGATATTGTTTGGAGTTATTGGATCCCTTCTCTTTAGTGGTTCTGGAAGTGTTCTAAACCTTTCTATGCATACTTCTAGAGCTAAGGGAGAACGGCTTCCTTCAACATCCTGGTAATTTGCAGTACTTTCAACATATTAGTGACTTAGAGAGGGGATACATCATTGAGTTTTGAAATGGATCTGAATCTCCTGATATAATTCATTGCCTCTGGATATTCTCTCCTAATTGGTAATCCATACTTTTTATGTACCTTCCTGTATTCTTCCATTCTAGCTGACCATTCAACCTAATTTTTCATCAATGAAACTAATGATTTGATCTGGAGTTCACCAATGTAGACATTAAGCAATGAATCATCAATATGACCCCTGTGAAATTCATGTTGGAAAAACTCACACATTTGATTTTGGATTTCTGGGTAACTATTAAAGTAACAATCCATGAAGTCATAATCAGTCCAGAAATCAATAGGCCTTTTTAGTATAATTTGATTCAATTTCCATTTTAAAAATAATTCTTTGAGAAATAATCTATATGCCCCTGAAGGCTTGTTGGTGCAACTTAATGCAAATGCTATATCTACTGCCTTGGTTATCCTTTCCTTTGCTTCTTTTTCTTTTGTGAATTTATCTAAGTTTTCTTGAAGTTATTTATTAAGTTTCTTATACTTCATAGCTATTAGAGAAAGGTATCTAGGCCTTGTAGGTTGTCCTTTATGTTCCTCCTTAGGTGGAGGAAGAAGGAGTAACATATTATTGAATGGTTGTACTTTTTATTCTATCTCAGAAGTCTAAGACCTTTGTTCCAGGTCTGTCTTTAATCTTTTAATCTCACTATCCTTTTTGTTCATTCTGAATAGTTACTTTAGTTAGATTTTCTTCTACTTCCTCCAACTGCTAGGATAATTGACTAATTTCCTTCTCAAATTTTTCTTTTAACTCACTTGTTTCTGTTTGAAATTTCAATGCTTCCTCATATTTTTTCTTTAATTTTACCTCTAACATTAGATTTTGCATTCTAAACTCTTCCAATTCTTTTTCCAACTAAGATATCCTAAGTGCAACCTGAATCTATTCTTCCTCTTTTTCTTCTAAATTTACATTATTTGATGATGTCTCTTCCTCTTCCATGGGATTCTTCCCTTCATAGTGGATGAATGTTTCTTCACTATTTTGACCTATCTCTTCCTATTCAATTTCCATAGTTGGAACATCAACTTCCTAAAAAGGGGAACTAGGAGCAGACAAATGTTCTTCCAGAGAAGTACATTTTGGGCTTTGCATTGGAGGTTGTGACCCTCCTTTTTCTAATTCTTCCTTTTCAAGCTCCTTTTTTTCAAATACCTCCTTTTCAGTCTCTTCTTTTTCAGGCTCCTCTTTTTCAAATTCTTCTTCTCCCAATTCATCAAGATTGATGGTGGGAGGAGTCCTTTTAGATTTTACCTTTTCTTGCTCAATCCTTTATGTTTCCAACCTTTCCAGTTTTCTTCTTTTTGGATTTTTTTTCTTTAGTCTCAAAACCCTCCAAGGCTTCCCCTTCCTCTATTTTTCTTTTCTTTATTGAAGCATAACTTTCTGATTTTTGCCTTCTAGGTCTCCCTACCGGTTTGAATAGGTTTTTCGTCAAAACCAATATTTTTCTTTTCTTCGCCAAAGCACAACTTTCTAATTTTTTCTTTCTAGGTTTCCCAATTGGTTTGACTAGGTTTTTTGTGAAAACCTTTGTTTTTTCTATCTTAAGCGTTCTTCTCTCAAGAATTTTGGGTTTTTCCTCTTTCCTCTCAATATTTAACAAGAATTTTCTCCATTCTTCTTCCCAGTTAGGTTTTTGCATGTACAATGATGTTTAACTATCAAATGCATAAATCCATGATGAGTTACTCTATTTTATTTTTCCTTGCATTTCACAGCCATTTTAGTAAGTTGGGAGAAAAGTAAAGTAGGTAGATTAACTCTTACTTCTTGTTTGGACACACCATGTCGGACATGATTCAACAATTTGAGTTGCAGCTCTAAAATTGTGGCAAATTGACCTTCACAGGTGAAAAAATTCATGATGTAGAGTATAATTTATGCCTAGGGTTCTTGTAGACTTCCCTACTCTATGCCCTTATTCTTTCCTTTGTGTATATGAAAGATTGGAAAGGGTTCTGGTGGAATGCAGAAGATTTCCAACAACTCTTGAAAATTAGACAATCAAGGTTGAATTATATCACCTTTTGCTAGAATCCAAGAAAAAATCACTGATTGCAGCGGAAGATACTTCAATGGGTTCTCCTCTGACCACAGTGAAATTGATATGGAAATTTTTGATAAACTCCAACACTATATCCCATTCGTATCCCTCATACTTAAAGATGAAATCCAACCATCCTGCCTGCTGCAAATATTTTATTGACTCAACATCTAATGTGATTCCCTTTGGTTCTGTCATTCTCTTGTAACCCATTTTTTTGAAAGACAGTGAAACTTCAAAAATTCAGAGTTTTGCCAACAATGACTACAACTAATTTTTCCAGAAATGGAATTTCTCTTTTGTTTTTGAAATGGCGACATTAAATTTCCTTCTAAATGAATGAAAATATATAACAATGAATGCGATATTAACTTCATGTACTTGCATGTCTATTTTGTCTCATCAATTTATTGACACAAGTGTGTAAAGTATGTCTTATCCTTACTGCATATTGTTAGAATCCAAGATCGCCTGCATGCAATAACCTGTTACATGCAAAAGACATTCAGAACAAAAAAGATCTGCAAACCTCAAAGTGTAAAAATGCATTATCAGAATCACAGTTATTACAAAGAGATCAATCCTTATGAAGGAGATCAAGAAACCCTAAAAGGGAAACCCTAAATGAAACCCTAGTGTGCACACTTAATAATTAATCAATTATTAATGTGCCTAAGTTTAGCTTAAGCAACTAGAGGAATAAGTGACTTAATTAATTAACTAGTATGATGTAATTAATTAAGCGTAATAAACTATTACTCTAACACCCCCCCTTAAGATGAACTTAGGAAGAAGCTAAAACACTAGAATAAGATGCATGCAAGCAAAGATGGGTCCCAGCAACTAGGCCTGATCAGGTACCCATTTACAAATGTAAGAAAGAGGTAGAGGAGGAAAACCCAGTGGGACAAAACCCCCCTACAATGATATGACATGCTACAAAAAAGCATTGGAAGAACACTGTAGAGTAACACTGGAACCGCAATCTGGCAAGCAAGGAAAGATACTTCTGTCTACACGAAACCATATCGGAATCATAATGATGCAACAGCAGACCCGATGCCACGGAACACTCGAAAACTCCAAACGGGAACAACTCTGGAATCTATGAAGCAGCAGTCAATTATTAAATGATGTATCACTAAAAATGAAGTGCAAAGATGCAAGAAGCACTCTCCCAACTGTCAAAATATCCAAGTAATCTCCAAAACACCCATCGGGTCAAATCTGGAATAATGAAAAACATGTGATAGATACAGAAAAAAGTGCATGGACAGCAACATAGAGCTCCTCAATACCTTTCCAACGCCGCAAAGATAGCGAAAATCGGAGATCGTGGCAAAAAGTTATGAGCTCGGAAGCATAAAAAGTACATCTGACTTCAACCAGAAATAAATGTAGTAAAACAGGAAAATACTAAAAAATAAACTATACCAAATGAAAGTGCTCAGAACCAGCTTTCCGGCGGTATCTCATTTGCCCAATTTTGATACCGTATACCCAAGTTATACAAAAAAGAAAAAAACTGCTTTTTTAGAGAAAACTAGGGTTAGGAGGGGACAAACACCACCGTACGGACGCTGATGTCATGCTGACGTCACCGGTTCATGGGCATAAATTTGACGGCCTGCAGACCGTTGTCGCAAAAAATGGGCCTCCCTACAGATAGTACATGCCCACTTAAATCGTGCCATCAGCAACAAAAACTTGATTTTTTTTGATTTTAATAAAATCAACATTAATTAATGCAAGACAAGCTGAGCTCAACCCTTGTGGGAGCCCACTTGTTTCCATTTGCTATGCCATTAATTTTGAAAATTCTAACTAACCCTGTACCTGCACATTTACACAAATGAATTAGTAATAAATGAAGCCGAAAGCTTCTGAAAACACATGATCATTTCTTCATGCTCTTGATTGTCATGAGATCGCAGTCGTCATTCAAAAAAAAATTCTTCCCTTATTCATCAAGAACAACAAGCCAAAAGAGATTAGGAGTGATCAGGAGTTATTATGAAAATTTCAATCATTTGAACTTCCTTCCGATCGGGCGTGATGGGGAGCTATTATAAGCTTTTGAGTCACTTCAATTTTCATTCAGATCAAGCATGATGATAAGCGATTAGAACATAAATCATTTCAATTTCAATCTAATCAAGCATGATCAGAAGCTATTATGATCTATCATGCCTAATCAGGCTCTATCAAAACTATTCATATTTATTCCTATGAGAGGAGGATTTTTTTCCTTTTTCTTTCTCTTTTTTTTTTCTTTTTTTTTTTCTTTTTTTTTTTTTTTTTCCTAAAGTAAACTGCCATTTCTAGTTTTTGATTTAATTTGTTTATTTATGGTCATCTATAATGGATCTAATGATTGACCATTTCACCTAAATAAGAAAAATATTCCTTAGTAAAATGCTCAATTCTTGCTTGAAGCACCGTGACAAACTTATCCTTCGATGCTGGTTTATGATAAAGCTTGAGCTTATGCCCATTTACCAACATTGTTTTTCTCTCTCCATCTATAGGTATTAACTGAACAAATCCATTATCAAATTCTTGTGAAATCTCATATGGTCCAATCCATCTAGTGTGTAGTTTCCCTTTAAATTATTGAAACCTTGAATCAAACATCAATGCCCAATCTCCTACAGTAAATTGCTTACTCTGAATATTTTTATCATGCCATTGTTTCCTCTGGCCTTGGATGATTTCAGTTTGGCGCAAAGCTCCAATTCTCATTTCATCCAACTTATTTAGGTACATTATTCTATTCTTTTGTGCTTCACTAAGATCTATCCATACATTTACAACTGTTTTAAGTGTTTGTAACTCAAACTCAATGCGAAAGAGAGGAGATTTTCCATAAACCAGCTCATATGGTGAAAATTTAGTAGTTGTCTTCCATGTTGTATTATATTCCCATAAAACTTTGGTTAACCTATCAGACCAATCATTCTTTCTAGATGACACTATTTTTGTGAGAATATTTTCTAGTTCTCTATTAGTCACCTCTACCTAACCATTTGATTGAGTATGGTAGGGTGATGAATTCTTGTGTTGAACTTGATATCTAGCTAGGAATGCCTGAAGCATCAAAGACATGAATTGTGGCCCTTAATCTGACACAATTGCTTTAGGTGCTCCATATCTTTGTATAATGTTCTTGTATATGAATTCTGCAACTTTCTCTTCCTTAGCAATTGGTAATACTTTGACTTTTTCCCATTTTGTAACATAATCAGTACATACAAGTATGTACTGATTTACCTTTGATGGAGGATCTATTGGGCCAACAAAATTTATACCCCATTTTTCAAATGGTTCAAGTGAGACTTGTTTTTGTAATGGCATTTTTTTGATCTTGTAGGTCTCCCCATTCTTTGACACTGATCACAATGTCTAATGTAATGAGATGTATCTTTAGTCATAGTAGGCCAAAAATAGCCTACTCCCAATATTTTATGCACTATTCTTATTATGGAGTAATGTCCTGCTCTTGGTTCATCATGATATGCTCTCAAAATATCATATACATTAATTTCCTACACACATCTTCGCATTACATGATCTAGGCACATTTTAAACAAACAACCATTAATCCATTCAAACCGAGAGCTTTCTCTAATCAACCTTTTTTTTTTGTTTTTCTAAAAAATAAGGTCATTTCCCAGTTACTAAGTAATTTGCAATATCAGAAAACCATGGTGACTGAATAAATATTGCAAATAGATGTTCATTGGGAAATGCATCTTCCATAGGTTCATTATTATCCTGCAAAACCATTCTTGATAGGAAGTTAGCTACAAAATTATCTCTACCTAGCTTATCAACGATGGTTATATAAAAATCCTATAGTAATTCTACACATCTAAAAATGGTCGCGATTATTCAAACCTGTTAATTAATTAAATATGAATTATTTAATTAATATTCTAAAGTCATCTACATCTAAATAAATTTAATTATTTATTTATATTGTTCATTTTTCCAATTCTTCTAGTTTAATTAAATAAATAGTTTATTTATTTATTTCTATTTTTCTCTTAATTAAGTTAAATAAATTTCAATATTTATTTATTTAATTATCATTTCAAAACAATGGGTTATTCATCCTTCATTTCACATTTAAATATTATGTATTTGAATATCATTTTCACCTCACTTAATTAAATATCATAAAATATTTAATTACTTTTCTTTTACACTTGTCACATATAATTAAATAAATTTATTTATTTAATTAGCATTATCCTCAACTTTCAACCAAATTTCATAAATGAGGAGATAAATGCCATGTTTGTCTCCATTTTTGAATGAGGATGGTTTTGTGGGTTGAAAACATTCTTCCACTTTCTTCTCAACCTTCCACCTTTCTCTCAACCTCTCCATCTCTCACTGTTCATCCTAACAAGTTTGAATCTCAACCGTTGATCTCCGCCAACTGGATTCTTGCCTTTCGAAAATCTATAAATACAACCTTCTCGTAAGTAGATATCATCCTAGATTTCATGTGTAGTTACTATAGTTGCATTCAAATCAACATATCAGCATCTTAGGAGTATCATATCATTTCAATTTCATAGCTTAAATCATATAGCAATACATATGTATTTTCAATTAATCTCATTCTCCTAAGCTGTCATTTCAACAAGTTGTTGCTTGCACAACTAAGAGCCAACAACTTTAATCAACTCCTTGGAGGTAGAGGACGATGGGACAAATTTGAAAGAGTTGCTTTTGTTCAGAGTTTGCATTTATGTTTTCTAAATTAGTTTCTTTCAATATAATGTCTTATTGGTGTGTTAGTTTATTGTTTAATTAATCTACATATTTTAACTCACACATTTTTGGCACCCACCGTGGGGCATTCCCCCGTTTTAATCCTTTTATTACAGAAATTTTTGATAGGTGACGGACTAGAGTTGCGCTTTAGCGCATATGAGTCTCTATTTAGCGCATCCCCGGACTATTTCAGCGCATAGACGGACTATTTCGGTGCATAGATGGACTGATTTAGCACATCCTTGAACTGTTTCAGCTCATCCATGGACTGTTTCAGCTCATCCATGGACTGTTTCAGCACATAGATGACCTATTTTCACGCATTCTGGATTTATCTTTTAGCCCATTTGTAAAATATTTTGGCGCATTTGTGGCCTGTTTTAGCACATGCAAGGGTTGTAAAACAAATTCTGAGTCCGACGTCAGCCACGAACATAATTTTTCACTTCATTTTTTAAATAAAATGAACCAACCCTAGAATAGAAATTTAAAGTCTGGAATTTATCAATCCTAGGATATTTGCCAAACTTGGTTTTATGCTGGTTAAAATGAATCCAATGATTGTTGTGAAGCAAAATCTTCACTTAGTATAGAAAATTGTCAATTTGGATTTAAAACTCAACCACTTGTTTGTTGTGATTGTGGGGTAATAGGTATATGCTCTCCCCTTTACTGGGTGATCAGAACACCAGACTTACCTATTTCATTTTATGCATTTCAAGCTTTATTAAATCCTTTAAAAGGCCTGTCGTAGTGGGAAAAAGTACTCACCCTACGGGAACAACCTAAGTGGGAATAACCAAAGCCAGGTTTTCCAACCCACTATAATCAAAAGTGAATTTTGGGGAAACCCATATTCAACGAAAGTGATCAAGATAACCATCCCCAAAATCTTTGTTCTAAAGATTGGGAGGTCTCCTGAGGGAGTTTATCTACTGGCACGCCAAATGGAAACCTTGACTACAAACCATAGTGTAGAAAGCCAACCGTGAGTATCCAAACATCATTTTAATCACAGTGCAAGGGGAGGGAAGAATCTACCCCCAAGACACTCATCATATAATCGCCACAAATTTTTTTCTCAAGGGATCAAGAAATCTAACCTTGGGTACGTATCTGGGAAAGACAAAAACATAGGCGCCCTCTAGGGGGTGACACGAGTGTGGGCTATGATTCCTATGATGACCTATTTGAAAACTAAGAGTGAGTCTATTTGAATTTCTTATCTTGTGAAAAACCTATGGAAATCTCAAGAACATACACTCTTTGTTTAGATTTTAGGATTAACAAAACAACTGTCTACTTCTCTATGCTGTGTTTTTCACATTTAAATCAGATTAAGATCATCCCAAAATATCAAAATGTCTAAACATGTCTATTTCAAAAGTTTAAATGGATATTTTAGAGCATTTTTTCTCTATTTTAGCGCATCTGTACTCTCTTTCGACACATTGTTGCTTTGTTTCAACGTATCGTTGCTCTGTTTCGGTGCATTGCTACTTGTTTCGGCGCATTGCTGCTCTATTTCGGCACATCGCTGCTCTGTTTCGGTGCATTTCTACTTTGTTTCAGCACATTGCTACTCTATTTCAGCACATTTGTGCTCTGTTTCGACACATAGGTAGTTTATTTTAGTGCATCTATGCTCTGTTTCAACGCATCTGTGTTCTGAGCCTGGGTAATTTTCTGAAATTCAGAATATTAGTCATCTTAGTTTAGTCTTTTTCTATGCTCAGGGTTTGGAAATCCACATATTTTGCCAAAAATTCCCTAGAGAGGAAGATTAGGAAGCCAAAGAAATCTTTCAGTTATAAAAATTTATTGAAAAAGAGGAAATTTTTATACCAAAGTCGAAAGGTCTTGCTTGAACACATGACCTTTATTCATCGATATCATGACTTTTTTAGAGGTTTCACTGACGATTATGCTGTAGAACCTTTATTCTCATGAGCCGTCTTTCAAAGAAGAGCCCTTTCTCAAAGGCACAACCACAATCAGTGTATATTTTCTTCTTATATTTCCCAACCTGCAATTGTATATTCTACTCGTCCTAATAAATTTTTGCAATAGAGAACTCAAGCACATTAGGCATTTATCACAATCCATCTTTTTGCAAAGCTATGATCAAAACTTCACAAAGTGCAAAATCATCTTTATTTTTGATCTTTGCTTTAATTCCCGTAAACAGGATTTTCATCATTTCAATCAAGGAATCACGAGCTAAAGATTAGAAATCTCATAAGTCATAGAATCTTCATTCTATCTCGACTTTCATATCCATCAAAATTGCACTATTTCATTTCTTTGATCAGAGTTAGTAGAAATTTGGAAAATCTTATGCCTGTTGTCATGAGATCTCGAAAGAACATAGAAAAGGATGAAAGAGAAAATACAATAAAAAAATGGGTTATAGCAATGATAGGGAAGAGAACCCCTTTCATATTGAAGAGATAACGGAAGAAAAACTCCAAGAAGTAGAGCAGGATCCCCAATTCCATACTTTTATGGAAAAGATTTTAGAATGAAACAAGGAAAGATATTTCATTTCATTAGCTAATCAAGGAGCTAAGTTACCTATCAATTTTGATATAGAAGGGATTAAAGAGAATCCTAAAACTCCTCCTAAGGATTTTAGTGCCCTTACTCAATAGATAAAATAATTGCAAGGGAAAATATAATAAGGGGATGCAACAAAGAAGTATGTTTTGGATGACATATGTCCTTATCCATTTGATAGGAGTCTTCAAATGATTCCTTTTCTAAAACATTGTGAAATCCCTAAATTTGATAGGTACAATGGGAAAACTGACCCAATTGAGCATGTGAGGGATTTCTGAAATATGAGCTTAGAATTCACTCATGAAGATACGTACTTAATGTGATTGTTCCCATGAAGTTTGGGTGGAAAATCTATGGAGTGGCTTTCAAAGATCACTCCCCCATCAGAACATTTGAGGAGTTGATAAATAAATTCATATCATAATACTCCTACAACATCCAACACCAGATAACCATGCTTGATCTTTGTAAGGTGAAACAAAAGGTAGGAGAATCTTTCACCACTTTTTTACAAAGGTGGAGAAGAGCATTTGCTAGATACTCCCATCCTGTTCTTGAAATAGAAAAGATGGAGATCTTTATTTATAGTCTAAATCAAGAGATGAGTTACAGACTAAACCTTCACTATCCTCAATCATTTGAAAAATTGATTGAAAACACAATTACTATTGAAGGTGCTTTGGTCAAGCGTGGAGTTCTGAAAATCGATAAAGAGGGTTCAAATTCGTACAACAACAACAACAACAACAATAGTAACAACAATGACAAGTCACAATTTTGGACTTGAAATAAAAATGTTGTGAATGATGGGGTAGTGGATACTAACAACGTGAATGTGAAGCCTACTGTCCTTAACGTATCAGGTGTCCAACGTAGAAATAATGGTGGAAATTCTAGTACCCAAGGCAATATTTCCAATCAAAGGAATGCGACTTATAATTGAGGAAATAATTTTGGCAATAATCAAAATTCAAATGTGCCTAGATCCTCATATTTTTCAAATCGATGGAGTTTTACTCCCTTGGGATAATCTTTGGAATCCATTCTCAAATAATTATTGAATTAAAATGATATTACATTTCCACCACAAAGAGATTATGAGCCTCGAGTTAAACCACCATCGTGGAATGACTCACACTTTTGTGATTATCATAGGTGTAAAGGTCATAGGACAAATAATTGCCAAGGGTTAAAGAATATTGTTCAGGATTTGATTGATAACCACACCATCACAGTTGAGGGACATAATGTCAATGATGATCATTAGGCATTTAAGGATCCTCTCCCTAACTATCAAAAGGGGGAATCTTCAAGTGACAAGGGAAAGAATGTTAATTATGTCTACAACACCATTATCAATCATATTTATACTAATGATCATAAAATCAATGCTATCCAAATCAAAGGTAAGCAAGAATATCAAGAGGTCAATGCTACAACACAGGGACAAGCTAAAATTGTTGTCAAAGGAAGTTCATCTAAAGCAGCCATTTCCCCTCCAAGTCAATACAATTTGGTTGATCAACTACAAAAAACATCAGCCCAAATTTCTACCTTGGAGCTCTTAAAGTTATCGCCTGTGCATAAGGACATTCTGGAAAAGGCACTTGTTGATACAACTGTCTCTCCTGATTTGGATATCAATAAATTTCAAGCCATGGTGGGACACTTGTCCTCATCCACATGTTTATCCTTTACTGAGAAGGATGACTGATCCATAACTCATCCACATAATTCATCACTCTACCTAGAAGTTATGGTGCACAAAGCTCGAATTAGACGAGTCTTAATAGATGGGGGAGCCAGATTAAATATTTGTACTTTGAAATTGGTACTAGCTTTGGGATATTCTGAAGAATCTATAGATCCATGAAGGAATATTACAATCAAGGCATATGATGATGAGGAAAGAGCTTCTAAAGGCCTCATCATGCTACCAATCAGAGTGGGACCTATTGTGAAGAATACCTTTTGTTAGGTTCTAGATCGAGATCTGTCCTATAACATACTTTTGGGTCGTCCATGGATCCATGACATGAAAGTTGTTCCATCTACTTATCATCAATGCTTGAAGTTTCCATATGATGGACAAGAAGTAATGATACCTACTAATCACATTAGCAGTCAAACTTTCTCTAACCTAAGAGAAACTCAGGACACACTCATCCCACATAATAGAGAGGCTTTGACCATCTCTACCTCTAAATACAATGAGCAAACATGAGAAATGATACATAATTTTGGCACCAAGATAAAATTTAAAGATAATGGAGTGGGAGAATACTCTTTATTTCTCTCTAATTTACCCATGTCTCCAAGATCCCATGGTCAACCATCAACATCCATACAACAGGCTACATCAGCTTTGGCCTCAACTTTAGTTCCCATCACCAAGTTTAATGGAGTGTTTATCAAAGAAAATGAAATGGAAGATAGGGGAATTTTTTATTGGCTCTATAAAGATGAAGAAGAATCAGTACAACATATCAAGTTGCCCACATAACAGTATGGAAAAGGTTATGTAATCATGCAACAAATGGGTTATGAAGGAAATGGTCCTATCGGTAAAAGAAAAGAGGGTATCATTGAGCATATACAACTGAAAATGATGCACCCAAAAGATAAGACTAGGTTAGGATATGGTGAAGATATAAAGAAAGAAGTAGTACAAAGACTATCCAAAGAGGAATTAACTAAAACAATCCTGAGAATTCAAGCAAATAATTCTGACACTGAATCCAATGAGTATGAATGGGATGACTTCTCAGATGATACGTTCATCTCTAAGAAAAGGGTGGATGTCATACAAAAATTCACACCCGCATTCTTACAAGGGGAAAGCTCAAGGCCTCTGCTTGATTACATTCTACAAAGAGATCATGACTCAAGTGAAACTGATTCGATTCAAAGTGAGATAGATCATCCATAGGAGGATACCATATTAGACCTCTCTCATAACGATGTTAACAATAGTATCATGACTAGAATGTCCAGTGACCTTACTCATCCTAATGATCAATTTCCTTTGGTCCATCTTGAACTCATTGATTGGGAACAAATTGCCCCTATTGATGTCCCAAATTTTCCTAATGATGAAACCATCATAAAATCATCCCAACTAGAAACAAGTTCCACCAGGGAATCACAAGATCAGAGTTTTCGACAGGAAAGTGCCAAGTTTCTCAACTATATAATAAATAACATAAAAGAAAGATCTAATGGTGAAAACCTAACAAAGGTAGTATTATATCAAGAAAAGAGAAAAATAAAAAGCGTATGCAATGGTGAAAACCTTCCGAAGGCACTAGAGGATGGGAAACTTGACACTCTCCTAGAACATTACTAGGAAAGGTCTTCTATTCTAATAGAACCAATAGAGGCACTCAATATAGGTACTACATAAAAGCCCAAAGTCTTGTAATTGGTCGTATCTCTAATAGAAGAGGAAATACCAGGATTCACAAAATTTCTCAAGAACAACCAAATCAGTTTTGTATGGTCCTACATAGATATGCTTGGATTAGATCCAGATCTCATCATGCATCATCTATCTATTATGCCAGGGGAAAAACCTGTAAAGCAAAAACTCAAAAAAATGCATCCACATGTTGCATTGTTGGTTAAAGAAGAGTTAAGGAAAATTTTAGATGTTGGATTCATTTGGTCTATCGCCTATGTATAATGGATCTCCAATATTGTACATGTTTCAAAGCCAAACGAAAGAATCAAAATTTGTACAGATTTCAGGGATTTAAACAAGGCATGTCCTAAAGATAATTTCCCTCTACCGAACATAGATATGATTGTTGATTTAACTATTGGACATGCAATGTACTCATTAATGGATGGATTTTAAAGATACAACCAGATAAATATCAACACCAGAGGATTGGGATAAAACAACATTCACATGTCCTTGGGGTACCTATTGCTAGAACGTAATGCCATTTGGGTTGAAGAGCGCAGGAGCTACATACTAACGTGCAATGACAACAATTTTTCATGATATGATGCATACATTCATGGGGGATTATGTCAATGATCTCCTTGCCAAATCTAACACCAGGGAAGGACACATAGATATCTTATCTAAAATTTTCAAAAGAATGGAGCAATTCAAAGTAAGACTTAATCCAAAAAAATGTCTTTTTGGAGTGAAATATGGAAAGTTGTTAGGTTACGTTGTATCAAAAAAGGGAATTGAAGTGGATCTAGCTAAGGTACAAGCAATTCTTGATATTCCACCACCAAGAAACATTATTCAAATATGCTATTTATAGGGACGGTTACAATCCATCCGAAGATTTATTGCCCAATTGGCGGATAAAAGTTTACCATTCACTCATCTCTTACACAAAAATGTTCCATTTAAATGGGAGGAAAAATGTGAAGCAACGTTTGACTAGATAAAGTAGTATCTCATGAATCCACCAGTATTAATTCCACTAGTGCAAGGTGCACCATTCATATTGTATGTTTCTGCCACGAAAGTGTCCCTAGGAGCATTATTGGCATAGGAAGACAACTCAAGAAAGGAGCGAGCGATCTATTACATCAGTCAAACTTTGACAAGTCATGAGCTAAATTACACATTCATTGAAAAGGCTTGCTTAGTAGTAGTGTTCACTTCTCAAAAGTTAAGACATTACATGCTAGCACATACAATAAAGCTTGTGGGTAAGATTGATCCACTTAAATATCTTCTAAGTAAAGTAACCTTAACTGGCAGGTTGGCTAAAGGGGTCACGATCTTGAGTGAATTTGACATTCATTATGTGGATTGCAAAGCTATAAAAGGATAGGTAATTGCAAATCAGATAGCAGAAGCACCAATGCCAGTAGAACACTCATTACACATTGATTTTCCTGATGCTAATGTATTCACAACAGCAATTAAGAAGCCATGGGCACTCTACTTTGATGGTTCTTACACTCAACACGGTTCAGGAGCAAGAATTCTTTTTATTACACCTCAAGGACATACAATTCCAAAATCTTATCGACTAATGATTCATTGCACAAACAATATAGCTGAGTATGAGGCACTATTAATTGGCATGAAAATTGCAATAGATTGGAAAATCATGAAACTTCAAGTTTTTGGTGATTCACAACTTGTTATAAATCAAATCAATGATGAATAATGCACTAAGGATGACAAGTTGATACCTTACAAAAAAATGGTGGATGATTTCAAGAAATACTTTGTTGATATCAAGTTCATACAAATTCCGCATATTGATAATAAAGCAGCTGATGCAATGGCTACAATAGCATCTCTACTTCAGTTGTCAGAGAATCAAACATGGTATGATTTCCTGGTGGAACAATTATTTTCTCCCACCTAGAATAATCCATAAACTCAAATCATTTGTCATTTAACTAGTTCTGATTCTCCCTTATATGGCCAAATTTACATTTACCTAAAGGATACTACTTTACCTTTATATTTGTCTAGAAATCAAAAAAGAAATTTCATCTGTCAATCCTCCCATTACACCTTAATTGCTGACGTCTTATACCGACATGCTCTGGATGGTACTCTCCTTAGATGTCTCGAACGCGATGAATCAGAAAAGGCTTTACAAGAGGTACATGGTGGTATTTGTGGGACACACTCGAGTGGACTAACCTTAGCAAAGAAACTTGTGAGATTGGGTTACTATTGGCCGACAATGGAAAAGGAACCATTCATCTTTGTAAAGAAATTTGCAAAATTTCAGATTCATGGGAATCTCATTCATTCTCTTGCTCAGGAATTACAACCCTTCACCACAACATGGCCTTTCGCTCAGTGGGGATTGGATCTGGCTAGCAAGATACACCCATCATCTTCAAATGGACATAAATTTATCATTATAGCCACTGAGTATTTCACTAAATGGATTGAATTTGTTCCCCTAACAGTTGTTACTGGCAAGCAAATCTCTTCATTCATTTTAATCTATATCATTTGTCGATATGGTATTCCCAACTCCATTATCACAGACAATGGAAGACCCTTTAAAAATTAGGATGTTGATGAGCTATGTGAAAGATTTTGCATCCAACACAAGTTCTCCATGCCTTACTATCCACAAGGGAATGGTCAAGCTGAAGCTTCAAACAAAACAATTCTGAAGATTTTGAAGAAAACCGTAAATGAAGCAGGTCATGATTGGCATGTCCAATTAAATCCAGCATTATGGGCATACAGAACAAGCTTTCACACACCTGTAGGTGCTACTCCTTATGCTTTTGTTTATGGAGCGGAAGCTATTCTACCACTGGAAGTTGAGATTCCTTCACTTCGAGTATCACTCAACGGGTTAATCAATGATGAAGACTACAGAGTATCAAGGTTGCAAGAGCTAGAACTGATTGATGAATGGCGTCAAACTGCAATTAATCATTTAAAGGGATATCAACAAGTTATGTCCCACAGCTACAATCACACAGTCAAACCATGAAATTTTCAAGTGGGTGACTTGGTTCTCAAAGAAAACCCTCGAAATCAGCAGGATCAAGAAAAGAAAGGAAATTTCAAACATAATTGGTTGGGCCAGTTCATTATCATTGCAACATATGGATCGGGGGCATATCAGTTGTCAACATCAGAAGGGGACCTGTTTGAAGATCCAACCAACAACATACATCTGAAGAAGTTTTATGCCTGAAAATATCAAAAACAATATAAAAAGTCCTAAAAAAAATACAAAAAAATAAAAAAAGCAAAAATACAAAAAAATCAAAAAAGAAAAAATACAAAAAATCAAAAGAGAAAAATACAAAAAAATCAAAGAGCAAAAATACAAAAAAAAAAAAGGGAAAGAGAAAAATCATTGCCTTGATGAAAACCTAGCAAATAGGCGTCTTGGTAACAACAAAAAAATCATAAAATCAAGAAAAAGTGCAATAAAAACAAATGGTGAAAACTTGGCAAATAGGCATTGTTTGTGATTTTGTTTAGCTCTCTCATCTATTAGGATACATTCTGCATATCCATATTTTCATCGACATCGCATACATGCCTAGCAATCACATTTGCATCATGCGTCACATCATCTCCTTGAAATGACAAGGATCTCATCATGGCTTGATGATTAGGGTTATCCTTAGCAGTAGTTGTGTCTAACGTGAGTCAAAGTACAAGGTCACTCGGGGAGGGGCAATTCTCTTCTTGGAGTTTTCTAGCAGGAAATTGACAACATGTGTCAAGAATCTGAATATCGGAAACAAATTTTTTTTTTCAATTAAACTGAATTTACACGACTATTTTGATAGATAACAGAAACAAATTGGATGATCTTAATCTGAATAAAATGAATGACAAACTTAAAGCATAAGTTGAATTGTTGTTTTTGACATTTGATGACATCATATCTTTGGAGTGGTTCAATGATGTACTAAACTAGAATCACAAGGAAGGAGTATGATTTTCTTTGCTTATTGTCTATAAGCTAATCATCAATATTGTGCAAATTTTTTGTGGGACATGCTCTATAATGTAGCATTACTGACATTTTAGAATTTGCATAGGAAATGGTTAACTTTTGTCTGTTTATGCAAACAATACTCAGTTCATCTTGGTTTAATTATACCTTGATGCTTGTATTAATTTTCTATATCAAACATCATGAAAGTGGTACTCAGGTCATCATTGGTGCTAATGTACCCTTTGATGCTTGTACGAACTTTCAACATATCAAAAATCTCGATGATGAAAAGCACGTGCAACATGAAATGACAAACAAGAGAATGATTCGTTATTACATTATAGGACTGCATAATTCATTTAGATTTGCATTTTGGAGGCTGTTTAAGTATATTTTTGAAGGTTGGTACAACTTTCATATATCTTTTCAGACAACAATTGAGTACACTTGGACATTTATTACATCACATCACATTGTCATTCATTACATATTATACTATCAGGACTATTCATTTAGGATATCCATGTCCTTCATTGCACTACTTTCTATTTTCACATCATTTCATTATCATTGATCTTATTTAGTTTATCATGATCATTATCCATCTTTGCATATCATTTTCATCTTATATGCATAGTCATTCATTAAGTACAATATCATTTATTGATCATTCATCTCATATTATATCATTTTCACAACATCTACATTTACCTTCATTTCACATCATAAATCTACATTAATAAAAAGATTGCGTCCATCTCATTCATTTTCATATTATCATTTAGGTTATCATTTTCATATCAATTGCATCGTATCATTAGGTATTATTACATTATCATATTCCATATGTATCATTTCATTATCATTATTATCATCATTATGATCATTATTCATTTTTCAATATTCATCTCATTTACATTTCATCATCATTTAGGTCATTATTATCATTTCATTTCACATCCATTTATATCACTTTTCATATTGATCATATCATTTTTAGGACATATCATCTAATTAAAATCATTTATCATTACATACGTGATAAAGAAAAATCATCATGTTAGAAATCATTTCATCATTACGTTACATTATCATTGCATCATCATATATAAAATAAAAATGCATCCATATTCATACATCATATCATCATTGCATAATCATACATGACATAGCATATAGAAATAAACATGCATCCATAATTATATATCGTACATCATCCATAACACGTGCATAATCAAATCACCACTACATCTCATAAATCTCATCAAAAAAAATGTCTAGGAGTACAAGGATATCAAATGTTTCAACAAGATATATAAAATACAATAAATAAATGTGTCAAAATGTTCATCACTGAGGGGCATCTGGCCGGGGCACATGGCTGCTACTCTCTCCTAAGTTAGTAGGACTCGTAGAATCTCTGCTCCCTAAGGCTCTAATCTCTCATCTAGCTAGCTGACCCACACTCCTGGTAGCACTCCTAGAATGACTGCATGAATGGGTCTGAAACTGAGTACCTGACTGTGTGAAGGCAATCCTCCTCTCGGGTGGTATTGGCTCAAAGTATATCATCTTATAATACTCGGCCTCCCGAGCGGTCTCCAATCCCTCTGCTACAACCTCTCCAATAGAGGTGCTCTCAACTAATCTAAGGAGTCTCTCAGATACCCCCTCGGCCTGTATACATCTCTCCCAGAAGCTGTCTCGCTCTACCGTAAGCTAATCTATCTATGGGTCAGGAGGTGGTGGTTGTGCAACCTATGCCTGTAGCTGACTGATCATCACCTGTGCCTATGCTAATTGACTCCAAAGAGTCTGAACCTCTGACTGCAAGGCATCCAGGTGTCCCTGCGAGGGAGCCCTGATAATAACCGATGGAGTTGAAGTACTCAGCTGGTCCACCACTCTCGATGTCCGTGGCCTCGTACTAAATGGTACATCAAAGAAAAATCTTTGCCACCACCACCACCACCTCCATCATCCCCACTATTGTCATCACTGCTATCATCAGCATTGCCAGATTCATCCCCCTCCTCATCAATATCCATAGCTACTACATCATGTACCCCTTCTTGAGCCTCTCTCTGTGGCTGCCCTACTACTGCCTGTGGCTATGGTTGCACTTTTCCTCGCTATATAGTTAGTCCTCCCAATAATGGGGTAGGCTCCTCTAGGCTAGTGAACCTCGAAAAAGGATGCATGTAGAAGAAGGCTGTGTAGTCATCCATCATCCCTGCATATGTCACCTCTAGGTGCATCGCCCAGTAATCCGGTTGTAAATCAAAATACTCTGCCCTAGTAGCCTCTATGGTCACAAATGGACCCCACTTTGCTACATCCTCCTGTTGCCTGGCGTAGTGTGCCACACCCTATGGCATCATCTATACAAATCCAAACTGTCTCAGGATTGGCATAACCAAAAACCACTCGATGATGAACGAGATGCATCCAATCAAGTATCTCGATCTGGTGCAAAATGGAAGCTCTATATCATCTGCCTCCCAAGCGTCGCAATCAAGATATAGTCTCCAGATGATGGTATCCATGTCATCCAATACCCTCCACCAGTACTCTAACTTGCCCAACCTCAGCTGGACAAAGGGACCTATGTAGGCATAAACATAAGGGAACCCAAGAGGACGATCCCTCCGAACAATGGGATGAGTAATCGCAATCCACTCCCATGCCCATATTTGAAGAAGAGTAACTCCATAGGAGAGACTCTTCCCATCTGTGTACATGACCTGATGAAGATCATGGTACATATGGGCAAGCATACAAGACCCCTATGCATATCTAGTCTGATGGAGAAGCATGTCCTCCAAGATCCGGCTCCACCCAATTGATAGTCCCTTTGACTTGCGATCAGGACAAAGGAAATCACCAATGAAACTAAAAATGAAGGCAGTGGGGCATATCTCTCCACCATCTCCTTCCAAGGAAGCTCATATCCAAAGACATGAGGACCCTGGAAGACTCATCTCAATGCATTGATCCCCCCAATCTCCTTGTGATCATAGATCACAAGCTCACCAACTATAGGAATACCCAGAATCCTATATACTTCCTATGGCATCACGATTATCTCTCCTGTGGGAAGATGGAAGGTGTTATGCTCGCTTTTCCACCTCTCAGCTAATGCAGTCAACATCGCCTTGTTGACCTGATACTGCAGAATCCTCAACAGTGGACTCAACCCACACTAGTATATAATCTCTAAATCATCCTGTGATAGCTATGAAACTATCTCCCAGGTGTGAGGAAATCTCTCTTTGATCTTGAGGAGGTTAAATTCCTCCTTTATAACATCATCATGCAAATCAATACATCAAGCAAGATCATCAATTACATCAATCAGCAGGCAATCAACTCAATTAAATCAACACTTATTTGTTTTTCATATCGCATGGAAACAAATCTATCTATCATTTCTACTATTTATTTTTCATATCGCATGGAAATAAATTTAGCAGTCAATCGACTCAACATTTATCTATTTGTCTTTCAATTAGGAAAGCAAATCTATCATCTACTATTTGTCTTTCAAGCAGGAAAGCAAATTTATCTTTTGTTCTTCAAACACGAAGACAAAATTATCAAATCAGGCTAATATATTCTTGATGTTATTCCAACAACATATAGGCATCTATCTAATCTAGCAATAATCATCAAGTACATATCGAATTTCACTTCAAAATTAAAATTCGGTAAAAATCCATGGATGTGCTAAAACAGAGCTGTAATGCACAACTCCGTCTATGCACGATTATATCTAGTCTATGCACTATAACATACCTTCTATGTGCTAAAGCACCTATGCACTATTCTATCAAATGGACGCACTAATCAATCTCATCAATGCACAAATATAGTCTATGGGCTAATCTAAGCATCCTACATGGGCAACATTGTTGGATGCGCTACTTAAGGTTTCCTATGTGCTACTCTATGCTATGCACTAATCTATCTAGTCAATGTGTGACTATTTCACATCTATACGCTACTTTGTATGTGCGAATTTATCTAGCCTATGTGCTAGCCTATGACTCATATGCACTAAAGCAGAGTGTAAAAAATTTCAAAAATTCACAAAAGCACAAAAATCGATCAAAAAAAATAACGAGGATCAAGTTGACTTACCAGAGGTCCGTACGCGGCTGGTCTCTGATGATAGTGGGCTTGCTCGAATCTGTGGCACTCATAATGGATCGGCATTGCAAATTTTTATCTCAGAGCTCTCAAAATTACCAAAGGTTACTATTCAAATGATAATGACTTTTCACTTTTTCCACCTTTTAAGGGGGTAAAAAATAAAAAAAATTGGTATTTTTACTATGCAAAGTGTTATTTCGAGAGCTAAATCGCCAAGTCTCTTCGAAAATCATCTAGATTCTTTCAAAGCATCCTCATCATCATGCGATTTATCTCTCGAGGGGGCATATAGCATCGGTAATTTCTAAAATTCTTTGAAGCAATGCGTAAAACACATCATTTCAAAGAAGGGCAAAATGTACACATCTAAAAATGGTCACGGTTATTCAAACCTATTAATTAATTAAATATGAATTATTTAATTAATATTCTAAAGTCATCTACATATAAATAAATTTAATTATTTATTTATATTGTTCATTTTTCCAATTCTTCTAGTTTAATTAAATAAATAAGTTTATTTAACTATTGCTATTTTTCTCTTAATTAAGTTAAATAAATTTCAATATTTATTTATTTAATTATCATTTCAAAACAATGGGTTATTCATCCTTCATTTCACATTTAAATATTATATATTTGAATATCTTTTTCAACTCACTTAATTAAATATCGTAAAATATTTAATTACTTTTCTTTTTCACTTGTCACATATAATTAAATAAATTTATTTATTTAATTAGCATTATCCTCAACTTTCAACCAAATTTCATAAATGAGGAGATAAATGCCATGTTGTCTCCATTTTTGAATGAGGATGGTTTTGTGGGTTGAAAACATTCTTCCACTTTCTTCTCAACCTTCCACCTTTCTCTGAACCTCTCCATCTCTCACCATTCATCTTGACAAGTTTGAATCTCAACCGTTGATCTCCGCCAACTGGATTCTTGCCTTTCAAAAATCTATAAATACAACATTCTCGTAAGTAGATTTCATCCTAGATTTCATGTGTAGTTACTATAGTTGCATTCGAATCAGCATATCAACATCTTAGCAATATCATAGCATTTCAATTTCATAGCTTAAATCAGATAGCAATACACATGTATTTTCAATTAATCTCATTCTCCTAAGCTATCATTTCAACAAGCTGCTACTTGCACAACTGAGAGCCAACAACTTTAATCAACTCCTTGGAGATAGAGGACGGTGCGATGAATTTGAAAGAGCTGCTTTTGTTTAGAGTTTGCATTTATGTTTTCTAAATTAGTTTATTTCAATATAATGTCTTATTGGTGTGTTAGTTTATTGTTTAATTAATCTACATATTTTAACTCACACAGTAATAACAACCATCTAATAATGCATCCTCCCACAACAACTTTATTCATAAGATAATAAATAGTTGCACGGTCAGTATGCACAAAAGTCTTATATCCAATGATATAATGTCAAAATTTATTTATATCAAATACAACCACTAGTAATTTAGTTATGTTGGATTGAGGTTTTTTCTTACATAATATATAGCATGCATCACTCTAGTTTCATCTTTCTACCCAAGAACTACTCGAATTGCAAATTTGGAGGCATCTATATTAATGTGAAATGGTTCACCCCAAATTTGACCAGCAATAATAGGTGAAGTTAAAGATTATTTGATTTCGTCAAATAACTGCTGACATGATGAAGTCCAAAAAAATTCAGAGTCTTTCTTCAACAAATTAAAGAGTGGACCCGCAATTTTACTAAATTCCTCTATAAACCTTCTGTAATAACCAAAGTGTCCTAAAAAACTCTTTACATTCATTTGTCTCTGAGGCATGGGTATTTGTAAAATTATTTCAAATTTCTTTGGGTCTACTTTAATTCCTTCTTTTGATACAATGACCCAAGAAAATTCCTTTTGTCATCATTAGAAAACTCTTCTCATGGTTTAAAGAAATCCTATGTTCTTTACATCTATTTAAGACTTTATCCAGACTTTCCAAAGAATCCTCATAGGATTTTTCATGGACTGTGAAATTGTCCATATAAACTTCCACACATGTTGTTGTTAGGTTTTCAAAAATAGCAAGGACAACACATTGAAAGGTTGCAGGAGCATTACATAATAAAAAATGTAAAACCCTATAAGCGACGATACCCCATAGACATGTAAATGTCATTTTATCTTGATCCTCTAAAGCTACCTAAATCTGGTTGTAGCCACTAAACCCATGAACAAAGGAAAAATAACTACTTCCAAATAAATTGTCCAATACCTGATCTATGAAGGGTAATGAAAAATAATCCCTCTTTGTAGCCTTATTTATCTCTCTCTAGTCCACACACACCCTCCATTTCCCATTTTTATTAAGTAAAATGACTAATGGAGAAATCTATTTGCTATCCAAAATAGGGTAAATAAATCCTACCTAGAGTAATTTTTCTATCTCTAATTTTACAAATTCTCTCAATGCAAGGTTGATTCTTCTCCGAGGTTGTCTTATGGTTTTGACATCCTCAGTATAGATGTGGTGTGTACATATTTATGGATGGATTTCTCTCATATTCGTATAGTCCCAAGCGAAGGATCTTGTGTTTTTCTCCAAAATTCCTTTTAAACCTTCCTCTTGTTTCACTGATAAGGAACTTTTGATAAGTAGGGGTTTATCTACTTGTACCAAAATTTGTTTTTTCTTTTCCTGAAGATTCGAGGGATCACCAATTAAAGTGTTCAAATTACAAGGATGTGGTAGAAGTTGATGAAGTAACCGAATCTCATCAAATTTTGTGATTTTAGGAAAAGGACAACATGGTAGAGTTTAAAAATCACAAAAATCTTCCAAGTCTTCCTCTTTTATGTCTACAAATTCCTGATACTCCTCAACATGCTCTGCCAAGGTAATAATTGCAAGGCCCCTTATTTCCTCATCTTCAGAATTAGGATCATTAATCTATATTTTATTATCAGATGTCAAAGATGGTTTTTCCGGTGGATACAAATTCAATTCCTTCTATCTAATGTTGTTAGAAATAGTCATACTACTAGATCTACAATCAATAAGTGTGGCAGTTTTTGCTAACCAAGGTCTTCCTAAAATAATAGGATAACTTTTTTTTTTCTATATTTAGTTTGTAAAACAAGGAGGTCAACAGGATAATCGCAGGTGTCAATAGTGATAATGACATCCTCAAGAATTCCTTCAGGTTTTGTAATTGATTGGTTAGCTAATTATATAATCTTAGCTATTGGCTTAGCATTCATAATTCCTAAATTTTAAACTGTTTCAATAGTAATAACATTAATGGTGGCTCCCAAATCAATAAAAACGTTCTGAATTTCAATACCATTAATGAAAAGGGCAATGACAGGACTCCCTTGATCACCATATGTCTGTGGAATTAAATTTCTTGATAAGACATCATAAAACTTCCCTCCAATTTGAATTGTAGGGGGAAATTTATTTTTCCTCCCCGGTGTCTTAACACACAAAGACTTAACTACCTATTTGATTTATGGTATATCACGAATAGCATTTAAAAGGGGAATTTCAATTTTTATTTTCTTAAGCCCGCCAATAATCTAGGGATCAACCAGATCATTATTTTTATCAACTTGTTCAACCAAAGTTTCCTGATGAAATCGTGAAGGAAATGGTGCTTGTTTAAAATGATCATCCTTGATTCCTTGTTTTATCTCCTTCACTAAATATTGTTGTTGATCTTTCTTAGTTTCATCAAGTTTTGATGGTACAACTCTATTTCTTAAATGAATATCTCCTATTTCAATGTTATTCAAATTAACTATGTTAGGTTCAACATTATAGACAGGTTGCTGAGGTTTAGCATTCTTAGGATTAGGAGCTGGTTGAGCAGGTATTTGAGTTTGATTGACTAGTTCAAAAATTGAAGATTGGTTTTGTCTAGTTAATTGATTCTGATTCTAGGGTTTCTTTGGCCCCTGATTCTGCTATTGGTTATTTCCTTGATTAGGCTACCATTGGGTTTGATTCTACTCCCATTGAGATTGGTTTGGCTACCACTGAGGCAGGTTCCATTGTGGATATTTAGGTTGTCCCCATGGTGGTATCTAAGGGTTCATCATGGATAGAGGTTGAATTTGCATTTGCTGAGGATTCCACTAAGATTGGGGGTTCCATTGACCAAGATAATACTATTGGTTAATCCATTGATTTGAACCCCAGTTAGGATTATTTCTAGGTTGACCAAAGGTAGGGTGAAACTATCTTTGTCCTACAAAATTTAGTTCCTCTTCTAATCATGTTGGTTGCTTCAATTGGTTCCTAATTTCCGGGAGGAGACTACATTTACTAGTAGAGTGTTTCTTTTCACATATCTCACATAGATCTACTTGATTAAGTGGACATTCTCTCAGTAGATCTTTATCCCTACATTTAGGACAATATATGACCAAAGGTTCCACTATTCTTTTATCAGGCTGAGAACTGAGGTGAAGGAGAATGTCTATTTTTAAGTTTGCAATTTCTTCCATAAATTTAGAGACATCAGATGAGGAATCCTTGTTCCTTCTCCTATAACCTGGTCTTGTTCTGGAGTAATTCCTATAGATCTCAAAATTCTACTCAAAGGTTTTTTATTAATATCTCCTCTTCCTACTCAAATCAATTTTGGGGGTTTTTTGTTGGTTTCGGCTCAATTAGAGAAAAATTGAAGTTATTTTTGCTCTATCAGGAGTGTTTTTGTATTATATCTATTTAATGAGAAGTAGTTCTTATAGCAACCTTCTATTTATTGATCTATTCTAAATAACCTTTAAAATGGAATTTAAACAGAGAGGTTTCATTTCAAGACAATTTAGATTTATGAAAGAATGGAAGATTAATAGTCTAATCTGTTGAATCTTCAAATCTATTTATAACTTAATTAATTGCTTTAGAAATAAACTATTCCATTCCTCACTTTACTAAATTGACAATTAATTATCCCTCTTTGCACAAAATCCATAAAAATGATGATTTAGATTACCTTAGATATGCAAATGACTTTTAACTAAGGAATAAACTTATAGAAAGCATAAAGACATTCGATTTTAATAGAAAAATGTGAAAATAATAGTAGAATGTAACTTTGATCTAAGATTATTTCCAACATACAACAAATGAAATGATTCTAATCTTTAAGATAGAATAGGAAACAGAGAATAGCAGTAACAAATAAAATTAACAACTAAAAGGATCACCTTCCTTCTGAAAGTGGATTGTTCTACTTGTGGAAAAATTTAGCACAAATTTGAGATCAACTTCTTTTTATTTCCATAGAATGTGCCTAGATAGGGATGAAGTACAAAGAAAATGATTCTAACTTAAAATAGAAAAAAAAAATTACATGAGAAAGTTCTAAAACTAATACAATCTACTCTCCAACTGTGTTGGGGTTGTATATAAATATCCTGCTCTTATTTCAAAATAAAAGACAAGTGGTAAATTAACTAAATCCTAGTCTAAGAGATATCCTGGTGCGCAGGAACACAATTTGTGTGGATCCTTGTAATTGTATTTAGTTGGCATTGAATTCTAGATTCATGAATTTGATGTGCTTCGCTGGAACTATGGTTGCAGTTGGTAGAACCTTCATTTGAAATGATGTGTAATACCCCTCCGTTTTGCTTCTTGTTCGGTTTGCTTTATGCTATATTTGGTTGTAGTTACTTTGATACTGGATAAATTTTGTTATGATGTTTTTATCGCTACTATTGAGTGACAACTATTATTGTGTGATGTGTTGATCTAATTATTGTTTCACATGCATTATGGATTAATGATGTTGTAGAGTTAACATGAGATGTTATTATGAGACTATTGGAATTATGATGGAAGTGTCAGTTTCGATGAGTGTATTGGTGAAGAAGACGGGTTCGCATCACTTGCTTGCGAGCGCCCTGTGAATCCATAATTTCTTCTTCACGGTGTGTATTATATGCTAGATAAATTGTATGATGTTGCTTACTTGGTTGTAGGATTGCAGGTACATGACATTGACTCCACCTGGTTTCATAGGTCCGAGCGTGTCGATCCAATGGTTAAGTTGAACGAGAGATAGTAGCTAGGTAACATGTGTCAAGTTTACACCCTAGCCTTAGTGTGTCGTTAGTTGTGTGTGTCGAGTCATTGTCTGTTTTACTTTAATGTTATTTAATTCTGAAGGATTCTTGATTTGGAAATAGATATTTAGAATAATTGCATTTAAATCATGTTGATGGTTATTTAATTTAAATAATGCAATGTGGATAAAAGTTTATATTTAAATTAATTAATTATATTTAATTTATTTAATTAATTAAATTTAATCCAAGGGGGTTGAATTTAGTTATTAAATAATTAAATTAATTAATTAAACGTGATGCAAGAGAATGAAAGGAAATAAAAGAATTAAAATTAATTTTGGAATTTAATTTCAACGTGTGGGAATTAAATTAGAAATTGTAATTAAATGTTTATTTGGGAAATTAGTTGCAACTTTGGAAATTGATTTATTATTTGAAATTGCATTTTAAATTGAAAGTGGGTTTCTCGAAAAAAATTGAAATTGAAATTGAAATTAATATCTAATTTGCAAGCAATGTAAATTAGGGTTGTAAAAATTGAAATTGAAATTAATATCTAATTTGCATGTAATGTGAATTAGGGTTATATTAGGTATTTTTAATTTATAAGGAATGCATGTTTTAATTTTAGGGAGGAAAGTTTTTAGAAAAATTCATTTTTACAACAAAGAAAAAAATTTGGAAAAATTTGCACAAAGGAAGGGTTTGAAGAAAGTTTGATTGTAGAATTGATTGGAGGAAAGGTTGTTTGCATTTGTTGGGTTTTGGATTGGATTCATTGGATGATTGAAGAAAATTCAGGAAATCTTTGGAGGAGGCTTGCAGCAGAAATTCATCTCTTCCTGTAGCTTCTTGAACCAGGTTTTCTTCTGTGTTTTTATTGTTCGTGATTGTTTTTAAAATAGTAGTGATTAAAGATTTCTTTGTTAAATTTGTTTTAGAAAATAAATTTGTTATTAGAAGAAAAAAATCAAATAAATTTGCAGCTTTTGTTTTGTGAAAATTCTTGAGTGAAAATTGTGAAAACCTCAGTTGAATTTAATTTGTTTGAGGAAATCGATTATTTTATTTTTGGATTCAAACATAGAGATTGAGCAATGTTTTTTAGAATGTTTTAGAAAATGAAACCCTCTGTTTATTATTAAAAATCAAAATTTTAAAATCCATAGGGTAGTTATATTTTTTCATGGTAAATTGGTCTGGTTGCGTCACGTATAACTCCACTTACACAAACTGGGTTGTCAGGAAATTTAAAGGGTTTCTGCACCTTGGAATTTTCTTATACCTATCAAAAAATCGCAAATACCTAGATTGTAGTTTTTGAGTTATGTTTAAAACACGAGACTGCTGTTAAGTTATTTTCCCATGGCTGCTCTGATAATAAAATAATAATAAATTGATATTTATAAATATTAATATTTTATGTATTGTTATTATAATAATATTTTATATTATAATTTATAATATTAAAGTATTATATTTATTTATATTATTTTTAAATAAAATTTGTATATTAGATTAGTGGAAATAAAATTATAAACGTATGGGGAAATTATTGTTTATTTTAAAATGGCATGTTAAAGTTTAATTGAAGGAGTTAAATATTTGATTTAAAGAACACATAATTTAAAATTTAATTGTGAAATTTAAATTCATGTGTAAAAGGTCCAATTATTAATTTGATTTAATTGGAAAAATATATATATGATATTGGGTTATAGTCCAATATTGATCTTATTTTAACACAATAAGTTATGGAAGAGACCAAATGTTAATTTGATTAATTTTATTAATGATTTAATTTGCAAGGGCAATTGGTTATTTAATTTAAAGCGAAATGTTTTGAGTTATAGTTGAAAATACTTATTTTGTTAAGAGCAATTAGAGAATTAAATATTAGTGTAATTTCTCCCCTATCTGAAAAGATGAATTCTTAATTCAGTTTTATCGATATAATGAATTACGTAATGAATTGAGATATGGATTTAGTATATCCAAAAGTAGTATGTTCCTCATGATTATCTTAAAGGATTTAATTCTCTGTAATCAGTAAAGGGAAGTAAGTTTAATTGTTTTAGATTTCCAATAATGAAAAGGGAAATAGGGGTTATGATTATTTTAGATCATCTAGTTATCGTGTCTTTGACTTTGTCAACACTACCTATTGAATGAATATGGATTTAGGAAATCAAAATATTAGATTTGATTAATGACTTGAATGTTTTTGTTGCTATGTCGTCAAGTTGCATTGTGGGTTTTGGGATTTAGTGTTAGTCCTAAATTATAAGTCTTCTAAAAGAACTTAGAGGATAAGGGTTGTTGAATCTTTATGCCATCCAGTTGTTTTTCCTTGGGTAGTGCATGGTGTCTTTTCAGTTTTACCTGGTTCCCACAAATGGGGATGTTTTGTGCTTCCTGTGAAATGAGTGGTCTATGTGTTATGTTGCTTCCAAGATGTTTGGAGTGAGTTCTATCTTTTGTTTCCTCCTTGTATTAGAGTGGATTATGATGCCTAGTTGGTATGCACTTGTGGTTCCCTTGGTGGATTGTTTGGGTGTGTGTTGTCGAATAGAAGAGTGACTTCTATTAGACGCCAGAGCCCAAAGAGGTAAATTGGATAACCTTCAGGAGTGATTTAAACAAGTGATAATTAAAGTAATGTACTTAGAAGATTAGGACTAACTTCTCACTAATCAAGATAATTTTACCTCACTCATAGACACAAGGGCTTGTTTAGACTTGGGATGAGTGGGAAGGCTTGGAATGGCAAGATCAACTATCTTGTCCGTACGAGAGATAGTTGATTCCGCATGAGTGAGTATGAGGGCCGAGATTCAGTTGAGGCCACCAAGATTACTTGTGCCGGAGTCTATGAAGAATGCCCAGAGGAGATCTCATAACTACTATGCGATGACACTCTATCTAGGGCAATAGTTGTCTATTGTTTTATGTGTATGGTTCTATGAACACACTTGATTAATATTATGTCTGGAAGCAATGTGACCTATGTCAATGATATTTGAGTTGTACTTGATTTGTACTTGTATTGTACTTGAGTTGTACTTGTTAGTTCATTTGTTGGTTATATCAGTATGAGTTAGTATGAGTCTTCCTTTGGTTAGTGGATTGTAGATCTTTGTCCATGTTACCTTGTTACTATCTCCTAGCATGGGGGGTGGGCCTTCGAGTACCACTTGGTTGGGTGGAACATGCACCAAAACCGTTGGGTCCCCATTGATCTTCAGTACTTGGTGGCGAGACATCCAGATGGACAGCTCACGGTTCTTGTTGTATTTTCTTGCATTGTAATATTTCAATTTGTATAAGTTATTCTATCCCTCTTATGTTCATGAGGTGGAGTTATGTAATTGTAATTCATTTGTACTATTGTCTCATTTTGGGAATGAGTGATGTAACTATTGGATTAAGTTAATGTTTATGAGATTGTATCTTGGTTGATCATCTTATTATGTTATGTGGTATTCTAATGATGTATGATGTTTATTTCATAAAGTTTATAATGCTACGGTTATATGTAATATGTATGTGTGGGTTTAAGTAATCCTAACCTTGTAGCCTTAGAGGTTGTTGTTAATTAGTAAGTGAATGTGTATGTTAAATGCACTTTATAAAAAAAAATTAGTTCGCTTAAGACGTTAATTGCAACTTCTTTTAAGGTTACTTGGCGGGGCATTACATGATGATTCAAAAGGTAATCAATGGATAAATAACTCATTTAAGGATGAGTCACAAATAATCTATCCATTCATCAATTTTAAACATAAAATGGTTAGCATTCAAATGAGAAATAAATATCACTCCAGTTGCATAATAAAGATGCACTTATTATGAAGCATTCATAGGTTAATCACCACATTAATCATGAATTTAATAGAAATAAGCATTCATATTGATCATTCACATTATAAGTCTTTATACCTCATTAAGTTCATAAATGGATACACAAAGGAAAACATTATGAGTTTTAAAGCCAAAATATAAATTATTAAAAAGGTATAAACTTAGTAATTATGAGGTCTTCACTAGGTCTCATTAAAGGTACAACAAGAAAATTGAGGGTTGATTCTTCCAAGTATGGGATGCCATTCTGAAGGAAAATGGAAAGAATATGTTAGTACAAGACACCAAGGGAAATTTTGAGTGAAACTAGTTAGGGCTTTTTGCTATCACAAAAAAATTATGGTTTAGGAGCCTATCAACTAGCAACGCCTAAAGGGATCCCTTGTAAGAACCAATCAATAACATCCATCTCAAAAGGTTTTATGCCTAGCACAGGAGGAGTATTCTCAAATACAGAAGTCCAAAAAATAAAAAAAATAGAAAAATCCAAAAAAATTATAGAAAAAGGATCAAAACAAAATAGAGAAAAATAATCCTCTAGAAAAAACCAATTCAATGGCTCTTTTGGCAAGTACCTTGGTGAAAACCTACCAAATAGGCACCTTGTATAAATAAGCACCATCTACCATCTACCATAGACTCTTTCACTTATCATTCACTCATAATAATATCATCTACTCATCCATTCCATCCATTGCATCCATCTTATTCCTATTTATTTCCCTCCATCCATGCTTGTATCATAGCTTGGTATTCAAAAAGTATCTATTGCCATTAGTACTACTTGGCGCTCTCCTCAGGTCAGTTTATCCTACCTATATCGAGGTAGTCTAACACATCAAACTAGCGGCATAGTCCTATACCCATGTCATCATATTAGGTTCTTGTGTATTCCCTTAAGGTTATTTTTCACAATCCAAGACATCCCAAAATCCAAAAACATCTAAATACGTTAAAAAATCCAAAATATTTCAAAACATGTTCGAAACTCCAAAAACATCCAAAACATCTTGAAATCCAAGAACATCCAAATAAATTCAAAACTCCATAAAAAGGTCAAATATATAAAAACCAAAATATCATTAAGCATCATGTGCTAATATCCAAGTCTAGTAATCAAACTACAAAGCCTCTACATAGTTATTTAGGAAAGGCCATCTTCGATGAGCCCTAGAGGCATAGGTCTATCCCACCTTAGGTCCTATTCTCTTGGTCAAACCTCTAAAAAAATCAAAAACATTTAGAAATTATTAAAAATAAAACAATTGAAAACACCAAAAACCCAAAACAGTCTCATAACATTTGAAAACTTAAAACATTCATAAAACCATTGAAAACCCCAAAAATAACCTCAAAACATTTTTAAAAAGTAAAAAACATTAAAATTTTGATAAAAAATAAATCTCCCATCCCATATCATATTTATTCACAAAAAAAAATTCAACCATAATGAATTGATCATCACCTTTAACCTTTGGTAACACAAACAAAAGAAAATACAACAATTTACAAAATGAAAGCTTAAAATGTAAAAGTCCTAAGTCTTGATCATTGTCAAACACATCAGTTAACATTCACATCAATGGCCTATCAAATAGTTAGAACCAATCCTATTCCAATATATGTCTTACGGATATATCTTTCCTACAATAGACATCATCATTGGATATCACCCTAAAACAACACCTTCGGCCAAATTAATAAAATTCATTTAAATCCCTATCATCGCTATAAATTCAAGCCAAAAAGTACCAGTCACTTTGTATAGGACATCCTAGACCAAAGAGTACATTTTTGAATGTTTGATATTTTGATTGGTAGGATTTATGATTTAAAAATGACCCTAGGTCAGCCCCTACCCAAATGTATTAATTAAAATTCATATACAAACATTTTTTCCTCTCATTTTGAACATAAAGGAATAAATTTATGAATGGGAGATCAATTGGAAGGAAATCATGGAGAAGTATTGAGTTATCCTCTACATGCTAGCTTCAACAATCTCTGGTGTATGTGAGCTATCCTTTTGCAAGTCTACCAAGCATTCAAAGTATCCATCAATCAACTTGTGTGTGGAATATATTCTCCAGGGTTTTTCACCTCAAGTTAACATTATCATTTATCATTCATCATTTTAGTCAATTATTATTATTTTAGCCTCTAGTCAACCTAGGGTATACTCTCTTGATCATCATCAATCAATGTAAGTAGAGGTAGAAATACCAACACAGGTTTGAATTAGGCAAGCCCCTATACAACATAACCCTTTCCCCTATTTTTATGTGTGCAGGTCAGATCTAAAGGTTTCAACTAGTGACAGTCTTGGGAAGAAGGGCACATGCCTTAATCAACATCTCAAAATTTGCATTTCTAAAGAAGCAAGAGCTCAGTCTAGGACATCTTTGCACTCTAGATCAACCACACATGTCAAATAGGCTTGTAAAATCACACATTAAATGTATTACAACACAACACCTCACAAACATAAATCACTAGGGGATTGGCTCTCCATTGTGGCAACAAGCTAAACATCAAAACCCTACTTCACTTATGCTTAATATTTTGTAAGTGAAAAGAAGATAATATTAGTTATCCTAATTGGATCTAGGATCACTTTTCCTATGAAATAATAAATAATAAATATTTATTTAATTAAAGTGGGTGATAAGGATGAAGGATAAATTAATTAAATAATTATTAAATATTTAATTAACTAAAGTGGAGGATAAAGGTAAAGGTTAAATTAATTAAATTGGTGTAAATGGGTATTTTACCTATCTAGTTCACTTATAGGTCCTTTTTTACATGTTAAGTCCACTTAAGCCATATGGAATATTTTTAGAAGTCTTAGGTTTCATGTGATCTTATCTTATCTTATTATGGAATTTAATATTTGTGTCCTAGGACATTTAATATTGTTGAGGTCGTTGTCTCATTGTACACAATTAAGGAACATGTCATGATACTGCCTGAACCTATCTCACAACCTTGTGTTTATAAGAAAAAAATTATATGTACATTTCTCATTTAATTCCATTCCGTTACAATTTTGAGAACTACATATTGATGAAATTTAATTTAATATTATCTTTCATCCATTATTATAAATTTATGTTCTTTCTTTTCTCTCTTGTAGAAGGTTATTTTTTTGTTTTGTAGGTGATACTAGAGGATTGATTCCTTGAGTGACTATAACATGGTATCAAAACTTCAAATCTATAAATATCCTTCTTAAATCTTAGGGTGATTCATACTTGAGATTTTCTTGGATACACATTGGGGTGAGACAGACCTCACTAGTGAGTCCAAAAGGCCCATTAACCCCTACTTCATATATAACACTAGATATTTGGGTGAACAAAAATTAGGCCATTTTTTAGGGTTTTTGATAAAGGGTTGTAGAAAAATTCCATATAGTTCATACACCATATGGATCTATACATTTTTGTATGGTCCATATGCACTGTATCATCTAGTTGTAGTTTACAACAAGCATCGATATAATTGGAGTATTCACCTACCTATTATTATACAGTTCATAATGGTCTACACCAATCTATGTAAGATTTTGTTGCTGATTGGTATGGTTCATCAGTTTTATTATTAGAAAAATATTTTATATTTTGTATAGTCTTCCTACTAAGCACCTAGTCACTACAATGTTTAACAATAGGTCTAATGTAAAGGGCTAGTGCTTGAGGACTCGATGGTGTGGGAACACATCACCCAACAAGGGAAAAACCACCACTAATGATAGAACCTTTTCAAAATTTCAAATACCTACACCAACATTCACATGGAGGACCACAATCTTAGCACTCAAGTGCCAATATTTTTCCCCCGTAAGTCCTCATAGGGATTTTTTTCAAAACACAAAAAATTTCCATCAATGTGTCAAAATTTTGTAAATAAGATATTGATGAAAATATAGTTCCAAGAATTTCATAATGGTGTAAGCCATTTTTTAGATTTTTCCTCAAGTAAATTTCACCACTAATTGAATTCAAATTTTCTTTTTTGGACCTTTGAGCTCATGAATTGTTTCTAAATTACCCTTTCTTGTGATTTTTGTAGTTTTGGAAAGGTATTGAGGAGCTCTACATTTATATCCATGAATTTTTCTAGATCAACCCTAGATATATTTTATTTAGATTTATGCAAATTTTCATTCTATTTGATCACATGGACATACAAACACCTAGAGAAGATTTGTCCTTTTGAGAAGGCTTTATTTTCAATCTAGATTACATTGAGAAAGAGTAATTTCAGTTTGAGGATCTCATTCTAAGATATTGTTGTATTTTTCCATCTTTCATCCATCTTGGCATCGTAAACTTTAGAAAGAAACTCTAGCTTTGTAATCACACTACATATAAAGTGTCAAATAAATTTTTTGGGGGTATTCTTGATTGAGTGATTTGGGGGGGTCTCTTGGTGCATTGTTTTGATATTTTTGCAAGTGATATTATTTTCCATGGATCATTTTAAGGTTCCTTTCTTACCATCATACAACTATTCAACTTCGTATAAACATGTGTAATCTAGGGTATAATTTCTAGGGTACTATAATAAAGAATAAAAACTAACCCTAAACCAACAATAGAGCACAAATAAGCATAAAGATATGAAATATAAAGCAACATTACCATTAATTATTCATTTCATCATTGACTGACCTCCATTTCCCTTCCTCATTTTGCTTAATATGAGTAATTACACTCAGATTTGAGTGTACAATAATAAGCCTATGACAATGACTAGAAAAATATTGAAGATTTTTGTCTCACACTTGCAACATGTACTTGCATATGAACTAGATGATGAAAATGAAAAGACTAGGGTCTTTTATAGAAAAGAAAAATTTGAATGAAGGGATAAGATTCAATGTCAATAAGATGTGTCAATCAATGGCCAAGAATGAAAGTTGTAGTATAGAATAGGGTTAGAGAAAAATTAAGGGAAAATTAGGGAAAATGATAAGGATGAAGGGCTGGGATTGAATTATAAGATAATTCAATCAAGGGATAGAATTAAATGAGATGTCAAGAAATAAAATTTGATGTGGAAAATAATATTGACATGGATAAAGAGGTTGTATGAAAAACTAAATGAATAATAAAATTATAAAATAATTATTTAATTATAGAGGACATGCAACAAATTGACTTTTCATTAAATAACAATTTAATTCAAAAGTCAAAGGAAAATGCCAAATTAGTAAACAATTAAATAAATAAAATTTATTTAATTGTAGTAGAAAGGGGTAGTAGTGATGTAATTAAATAAATAGAATTTACTTAATTAATCAAACAGGAATAAAGATAATAATGAATTAATTAAATAATTAAAAATTCTTAATTAATAGAAGACTTATGACATTAGGAAATAATTAAATAATTAACATTATTTAATTATCAAGAATCAACGGGGAAATGATGAAAAATTAGAGTTCACAGGCCTTGGACAATTTTTAGTGTGTACATTTTTCCCCTTTTTGATACAATGAATTTTATCATGTTGTGTCAAAGAAACTCAATCAAAATATGTCTCGATGAAAGTAGGGTAGATGAATGCCCCTCATATTTTTTTTGCAATTTTTTGAAAAAATTCAAAAAAATTGAAAATTGTTCTGATAAGTTTATTGGACAACCAAGAGCTCAATGGTGGTGAAAAAAATAATTTTTAAGGTATTTAGGGGGTCAAATTTAGGTTCAAAGTGGCCAAATAGTGCACTAGTACACATCCCTAGTTCAAACCCTAGGTAAATTTCCTATAAATATGCATTTCATTAAAAAAAATTCTTATTTGTGCATTTCAAAGCTAAAAATTTAGGAGCTTTGGGAGAGATAAGATGAGAAGATGTTGTCAATTCCACACTCCACACTCTAAGGCCACTGCATCAATACCTTTTGCCAACCTAAGGGAGTAGAGGACTCGGTATGTACTCCAAACCTGCTTCGTCATTTTTTTTGTGTATTTAGGGCTAAAAATTATTTAGCAAACAATTACATCGAACACTGTTTGACACAATTACATGTGCAAATGACATAGGTGATTGTGGTTCACTTCAATCACCTGATCATGATGTATTTTTTAGGGCATAGGGGGGTCAGTTGTGGTGCGACACATCTAAAAAGATGTGTTACATTTTCTTCTTGCATTGCACTCATGACCAAGAATGACACAATTGACAAATAACACCACAAGTGCAAGGGGTAATGATTCAAGTGATAGGGAAATGATGAAACTAATGAGAGGTTGATCGTAATTGACCCCAGTGATACATTAGCTGAGGCATGTGATGCAATTGTAGTTGTGTGACACATGTGTAGGAATAGTGATGCAAATGAATTCTATGACACAATTGATAGGCAAAATGATGCAATTGGCTGGATAAATTTATTCCCTAGTTTAGGATAAAATGACTTGTCTAATTTGGGTCAAGTAGGACAAATAAATATTTTGAATTGACATAATGACTTGCAGTGATCTCAGGTTGTTCTTCCCCATATCTATACATGCAAGTAATGAACAATGACCTTTTATCTTTACGATTAGCTATCAGATGCTAAGAGGCATGCACTACTAGATCTAGGATTGTTTTATTTCACCTATATGCCCATTGTCAGGGAAAACAGAGGTATGCTGACAACACTTGCAGAGTGATGGCACTTTGAGACTTGAAAATTTTACTTGCCAACTAGGGAGGCTACTATGACCTTGGAGGATGTGTATAGGATTTGTGGCTATCGATACATGGGTATCGGGTGAGATATGACCCCATTTGAGGGTTGCAATCGATCTATGACCACTATAACTATGGGGACATGCCATAGGTTGGTGTGTAGGGCTACAAGATTAGATGGGATACTTTGGCAAAGAGATATGATAGATTTGACTATGTTTTGTGGACATTAATTGCTAGCATTCTGATTCCAAACTGCAGGGGCCATGGTTTTTCAATAGGGTGGGGAGAGGTATTAGTGTGGATGATGTAGGATGAGATATTCTATGTTGGGGAACATGTTTGTTGGGTATTCTTTATTTCCAGCTACATGGCATTTCCTATCAAGGTGGCTAGAGCATGAGTTGTGGAGTGAAATTACTGATGGTGTGGGCATGGGAGTGCATAACAGTGTTTTGACTAGAAATGGGGCAACACTTGGGAGATGGGATTTCGTATGCATACTTATATGGTGGTGCAATGACGTAGAAACACATAGGTGATATTGGGTATTGGAGAAAAAAACTAGATGTGTTGGAGAGCTTTGTTTGGAGACCATTCAAAGATTTTCCATAGTGAGTGAATGAGGTTGAGCATTTACCATGGTGTCGACAATCTAGATATTTGATTGAGCAGATAGTAGAGTCATACAATATCATAGATATGTATCTACAAGAGCAAGTTAGGCAATAATTCAGAGAGATATAGGGTGTACTTGTGGGGATAATTGAGTTTGCATGCTCCCCACAAGAGGTAAATCCATGGGGACAAGTTGTACCAATTACCACAACTGAGGAGGCTATTGATGCACTATAGCTAGTGAAGTGGGCATGGAGAGGGGGTTCAATAGATCCAGGGATGATCATGGAGTATGATGCATGGTGGTTGAAACACAACCCAACTCCATATATTGATCCATAGTAGTCAGCACCTATAGAGTGCAAAGATAGGGTCCCATGAGGTTGGAGGGGAGATAGAGGATGTAGGGGTGGAGGATGAGGATATAGAGGATGAGGGGATGATGAAGGGGATTATAGAGGAGGCTGAGGAGGAGAATGAGGTGGAAGGAGGGGAGAAAGGATACTGTAGGTGGTGAGGCCTTTGTCATTTATTTTTGAGGAGGGCGAGGAGGACCATGCCGAGGAGAAGGTGGTAGGGTAGGGAGACCAACATGCAGAGGAGGGAGTGGTAGGGGATGGAGAGAAACATCAATAGGTACTAGATCTAGAGGTAGGGAAACATGATGTAGATATGGTAGATGTGGAGGTAGAGGAGGAGCATCTCAAGGAGGAGAGGTGAGATGAGGTAGATATGGAAGAGACCGAGAGAGTCCTTTGAGAGAAGATAGTGATGTGAGTGGATGTCGAGGAGGGGCCGGAGGAGGTAGGAGTTAGAGGTGATGAGGGGCTAGTGAATCAGTGGATATCCACCTTATAGGTGTGAGTATAGGAATTAGAGGTAGAGGTGGGGGCTTTGAGGTTAGAGTGAGATAGGCTGCAGACAAAGAGGGATCTAGTAGTCATCAGCCATCAGTAGACAAATCAAATGATGCTAGATTTTGTTGACACCTATAGTGGATAAGTTGTAGATGATGTAGCTTGAGAGATAGTGAGATCAAGAATGGGGTTATAGTACTAATGAGATTTATATGAGAGGGTAGTGCCAGCTGAGAGGAGAGAGCTGACCCTCATTGAGGTCTATATCCATTTACAGGGCAAGTCACATAGTAGGTCACATAGCAGACACTCTAGATCATAGAGCAATGGGGTATTAGGCCTGCCACATTCCACCCCATATGACAGGTCATCGACATCATATCATAGGTCGTCAGGCTGACCACATCGAGAGGATAGGCAACCATTAGGTTCAGGGCAACATAGAAGCTTAGGCTAGAGCACATTTTGACCATCGAGCCTATGAGATCTATGTTGTTATTTATACATGATGACATTGTATTGTGGCACATTTTGAGTGATATATGATATAATTTTTGGTGGTAGTTAATGATACGCAGTCTTATGTTATTATTATTGTTTATTATGATTATGTTATGGATATTTATTTATGATCATGCCATGATTTTATATGTTAATCTAGTATAAATGATGTAACATGTGATGTGTGGATGCAATTTTAATGTTATATAATATGGTCTCTATGGATTATGATGATTATAAATGTGAATCAAAAATATGATGTATGATGTGATTATAATTATGAAATGCTTATAAAATGTTGATGAAATGTATGTGTAATGTGGTAAATGATAAAGGACTATGATTATGATGTAATGTGAATATAATGACATGCCTAACATGAAATGATAATGGTATTTATAATGTTTCCTAACATGATTATATATGTAGAGTATTTTTGTGTGTCACAGGATGCTATCAAGATGTCAGATGGAATAAATGTTAGCATGGAAGAGATGGATGTTATCCTGACACTAGTGGAGAAAATTGAAAGATGTATATGTTTCCAAAAAAGGCCTTTCACTAATCATCATTGGGTGGTAAAATGAGACAAATGGATAAAAAACACCATGGTATGACATAGACCAAGGTGTGCAAGGTCATCCACTTGTAAAACAAATAATTGTAGACAAGGAATGTCCTAACTCATACTAAAGGAAAAGTTTCCCATAATCATTTTGCTAAGGCAATCCAAAAACAAAAATCAAAGAAAAGAGTCATTATACATCCTTGCTCCTCTAAATCCTTCATGGGACATCCTCAAGAGAGCTAGTAACATGACTCATAGAAAAATCCAAAAAGATATGACAAAATGGACCAACAAAGTCAACAAACATTTAGAGTGTTTTCCAAATATTTTTGTCGATGTTTGACTGACTAGGTGTTTGTTGGGTTGATTGTTTGAAAAGGCCTGGTTTCAAGAGAAGAAACATGTCTTATAAGAAGTCAATTTTGGTTCCGATCATGTGACCACCTGTATAAGGAAAATGATAGTGTGATTAATGAAAATGTCTAGTTTCAGAAAGGACACATCCAATATAAGACTTAAATTTGACTGATTTGATGGTTTGATGATTGGTTTGACATTGAATATTTTGAAAATTTGTTTGATTTGACTTGATGAGTTGTTAGGTTGTTGTCTTGTTGATATGTGACCCTTAACATATTGATGATTGTTCATGTCCAAGTTTACAATATCTGATTTATTATGATTGATGCAAAAAACCCTAAAGGACTGACCTAGGTGGCCTCAAGGGCTCATCGACAGATAGCCTTGCCTATGTAACAATGCGTAGAGACCTCATAGTTCAACATGACTTGACTTTGTTTTAAAGGACTGAGTCATGATTTTATTTGACCAAACCCTAAAGGACTGACTTAATGCCTCAAGCACACATTGATAGATGGCCTTGCCTATGCTAAGTCATAGAGGCAACATAGTTCGATTAAATTTGGACTAACAAGATTGACTTTGACTCTTTTTTTAGGCTTTTTACAAGTTATTTGGATTTTTTTTTATCTTTTTGGGAATATTTCACTTTTTTGTCCTTTTGAAGATATTTGATTTATTGTGACTTTTTTTTAATAAAAGTGATTGCTGATAGTAAGTGTAAGATCAAATGACATAGGTCAAGTATTTTCCCCTAGTCGAGGATAAGACCGATTTATTAGGAGTGGAATGGAAGGGGATGTAAAGAGTGAAAGGACACATGATGTCAACCATTCTAGGTTATGAGAAGGACAACTAAGCATTATTATGGGTGTCAAGGAGGTATGGATGAATGAGAAGAAAATTCAGGTTGGAATGGTGGTAGATGACAGAGAAAAAGTCAACTACACATGACACCTGTTTGCTTGGTTTTCACCATGGCACTTATCCAAAGCACTAGCGAAGTGGTTTTCACTATTGGACAGATTATTTCTCTACAATTTTTCTAGATTTTTTTTTGGTGTCACCAAGATGCTTGTTTTCCATGTTTTCATCAAGGTGACAATTTTTTTGATTTTTTTTTTTGTATTTTATGGTTATGACAAGAATTTTGGAAGCTATGTGTAGAACTGGTGCAAGTGTAGACTATTTATTTTTTCTAAAAAGGGTTCCCCTTTAGGAGTGGAAATTTGATAAGCTCTTGGTCCAAAGACTGTTGTGACAATATAGGGACCCAACCAATTTGGGTCAAACTATCCTGGATTTTCTCGTTATACTTGATTCTTCGGATTGTCCATTAAAACTAGGCCACCCACATCAAAATGATGATTCAATAATTTCTTATTGTAACAACAATGAAGACTATTTTGATATGCTTGAAGATGGTCTGATTCTTTCTATCTCCACTCATCTAGAAACTCCAATTCATGTTGCCTTGATGCAAAGTAATCCTCATTGTCGATATGCCCTTGCATGGATACCCTTAGGGAAGGAAGTTCAAACTCAATAGGTAAGATAGATTTGGAACCGAATACTATGGAATGTGGAGTGGCACTTGTAGGAGTGTGAATGCTAGTATAGTAAGCCCATAAGGCTGGGTTAAGATGAAGGTGCTAGTCATAACCAACATCATTAATGGTATTTTTAAGGATTTTAAGAATAGTTTTATTTGATGCCTTTGCTTGGCCATTTCCTTGTGGGTAATATGTAGGGAAATGGTGTTGGATGAGGAAATTATCACAAAGGTGGTAGACTTTTAAAAAAAAAATGGTCGACCATTATTAGTAATGATGGACTGGGGTACACCATACCAACAAATGATATTATTGAGGATGAACTTAGAAATTTGTTTATCGGTTATGTATTTCATCGGAATAGCTTTAATCTATTTAGTGAAGTATTCGGTCATGGTGAGAATGAATTTATGGCCATTTAAGGATGTGGGATGGATCTTATGTATGAGGTCAAGCCCCCACTTGGGAAAAGCCATGATGATGTTATCAGATGCAATTCTTGTGCTGACACATGTATCAAGTCTCCATGGATTTGACATTGTCGACATCTTTTGATGAAGACATAGGATTCCCATTCCATTGTAGGCCATAGTATCCCTCTCTCATGATATTCATAGAGAAGGTTGAACTCCTAGAATTGGATCCACATATACCCTTGTGCACCTCTTGCAAGGTCATTTTCACTTCTTTGGTATTGAGAAATCGCAATAGGGTATTGTCTAGGGTACATCTACAAAGGGTGTAATCGATGATGGCATACTTGGAGGCTTTGTGAATAAATGTCTTGAGTTGATTGTAAAAAAGGTTAGGAGAAATGGTATGGTCATGAAGGTAAGCATAATTGTCCTGGTACCACGGGGAATTGAGACCAAAAATTTCATAAACCATCTTAGATTAAGGGATGTCAAAGGAAGGGACCAACAACTATTGTACTAGAAACTCGAATTAAGATACATTATTTGGTATGTCCAAGAGAGAGCCAATGGTGGTTGTAATACCCCTCCATTTTGATTCTTGTTCAAGTTGCTTTATGCTATGTTTGGTTGCAATTACTTTGATACTGGATACATTTTGTTATGATGTTTTGATCGCTATTATTGAGTGACAACTATTATTGTGGGATGTAGTTATCTGATTATTGTTTCACATGCATTATGGATTAATGATGTTGTAGAGTTAGCATGAGATATTATTATGAGATTATTGGAATTATGATGGAAGTGTCAGTTTTGATGAGTGTATGGGTGAAGAGGACGAGTTCGCATCACTCGCTTGCGAGTTCCCTGTGAATCCATAATTCCTTCTTCACGGTGTGTATTATATGCTGGATATATTGTATGATGTTGTTTACTTGGTTGCAGGATTGCAGGTACATGACATCGACTCCACCTGGTTTTACAGGTTTGAGCGTGTCGATCCAATAGTTAAGTTGAACAGGAGATAGTAGCTAGGTAACATGTGTCAATTTTACACCCTAGCCTTAGTGTGTCATCAGTTGTGTGTGTCGAGTCATTATTTGTCTTGCTTTGATGTTATTTAATTCTGAAGCATTCTTGATTTGGAAATAGATATTTAGAATAATTGCATTTAAATCATGTTGATGGTTATTTAATTTAAGTAATGCAATGTGGATAAAAGTTTATATTTAAATTAATTAATTATATTTAAATTATTTAATTAATTAAATTTAATTCAAGGGGGTTGAATTTAGTTATTAAATAATTAAATTAATTAATTAAACGTGATGCAAGAGAATGAAAGGAAATAAAAGAATTAAAATTAAATTTTGGAATTTAATTCTAACGTGTGGGAATTAAATTAGAAATTGTAATTAAATGTTTATTTGAGAAATTAGTTGCAACTTTGGAAATTAATTTATTATTTGAAATTGCATTTTAAATTGAAATTGAAATTGAAATTGAAATATTTAATTTGCATGTAATGTGAATTAGGGTTGTAAAAATTGAAATATCTAATTTGCATGTAATGTGAATTAGGTTTGAATTAGGTATTTTTGATTTATAAGAATATATGTTTTAATTTTAGGGCAGCAGAAAGAGATTTAGAAAAAAATATATTTTTACAGCAGGAAAGAAATTTTGGAAAATTTGCACAAGGGTTTGAAGAAAATTTGATTGTAGAATTGATTGAAGGAAAGATTGTTTGCACTTGTTGGATTTTGGATTGGATTCATTGGAGGATTGAAGAAAATTTAGGAAATCCTTGGAAGAGACTTGCATCAGAAATTCATCTCTTCTTGTAGCTTCTTGTACCAAGTTTTCCTCTTTGTATTTTATTGTTTTTGATTGTTTTTCTTAAAATAGTAGTGATTAAAGATTTGTTTGTTAAATCTATTTTAGAAAATAAATTTGATATTAGAAGAAAAGAATTAAACAAATTTACAGCCTTTGCTTGTGAAAATTCTTGAGTGAAAATTGTGAAAACCTTAGTTGAATTTAAATTATTTGGGGAAATCGATTTTGTTGTTATTGAAATCAAACATAAAGATTGAACAATTCATTTAGAATGTTTTTAGAAAATGAAACCCTCTGTTTATTATTAAAAAACAGATTTTAAAATCTGCAGTATAGTTATATTTTCATGGTAAAATGGTCTGGTTGTGTTGCTTATAACTTCACTTTCACAAACTGGGTTGTTAGGAAATTTAAAGGGTTTTTGTATTTTGAAATTTTCTTACCCTTGTCCAAAACTTGCAAATACCCAGATCGTAGTTTTTGAGTTATTCTTGAAACATGAGACTTCTATTAAGTTATTTTCGCATGGCTGTTCTGAAAATAAAATAATAATAAATTGATATTTATAAATATTAATATTTTAGGTATTGTTATTATAATATTAAAATATTATTTAATAATATTTTATATTATAATTTATAATACTAAAATATTATATTTATTTATATTATTTTAAATAAAATTTGTATATTAGATTAGTGGAATTAAAATTATAAATATATGGGGAAATTATTGTTTATTTTAAAATGGCATGTTAAAGTTTAATTGAAGGAGTTAAATATTTGATTTAAAGAATGCATAATTTAAAATTTAATTGTGGAATTTAAATTCATATGTAAAAGGTCCAATTATTAATTTGGTTTAATTGGAAAAATATATTTATATTTTGGAATATTGATGATAAGGGATATTTTATTTTGAATTAAACAATTTGATATTCTGTAAAGAATAGAAGATATGTTAATGATTAAATATATTTAAATATATTAATTTATATTTAGTATATATATATTGAAGGTATATATCCATTTGAGAGAATAAATAATATTTTATATTATTTTATTCCGTTGTTTGCAAATTGGGTATTATTAGTGTTCTAAAAAAAATGATTAGTGTATATGAAAAATGGATAGAGAAACAATATGTTATTATATTAAAGTGACTGAATGTTTTAAATAGAAAATTGAATGAGACGTAAGATTTGGTTAGGAAATGGAAAGAGTTTACTTGCATGGATTTGTGTCAATTTAAAAGTAAATTAAGAAGTTGTTTTATTGATGAGGTAATCAATTATGTTATTTAATTAATTTTTATTTAGATTAATTGAATCATTGTGATTGGATTATGAAAGAGATATGGATTTAGTATATCCAAAAGTAGTATCTTCCTCATGATTATCTTTAAGGATTTAATTCTGTGTATTCAGTAAAGGGAAGTAAGTTTAATTGTTTTAGATTTTCAATAATGAAAAGGGAAATAGAGGTTATGATTATTTTTAGATGATCTAGTTAATGTGTCTTTGACTTTGTCAACACTACCTATTGAATGAGTATGGATTTAGGAAATCCAAATATTAGATTTGATTGATGACTTGAATGCTTTGGTTGCTATGTCATCAAGTTGCATTGTTGGTTTTGGGATTTAGTGTTAGTCCTAAATTATAAGTCTTCCAGAAGATCTTAGAGGATAAGGGTTGTTGAATCTTTATGCCATCCAGTTGTTTTCCCTTGGGTAGTGCATGGCGTCTTTTCAGTTTTACCCAGTTTTCACGAATGGGAATGTTTGCACCTCCTTGGTTTAGAGCGGATTATGGGATCCGTGTCTCCTTGTATGGAGTGACCTTGGTATGTGGTTTCATCTTGTTGCCTCTTGTGAAAAGAGTGGACTATGTGTTTGTTGCCTCCAAGATGTTTGGAGTGAGTTCTTTTATTTGTTTCCTCCTGTGAAAGGAGTGGACTATGTGTTGTTGCCTCCAAGATGTTTGGAGTAAGATCTTTTGTACCTCCTGTGAAAGGAGTGGACTATGTGATTGTTGCCTCCAAGATGTTTGGAGTGAGTTTCTATTATTTGTATCCTCCTTGTGTTGGAGTGGATTATGATGCCTAGTTGGTATGCACTTGTGGTTCCCTTGGTGGATTGTTTGGTGTGTGTTGTCGAATAGAAGAGTGGCTTCTGTTAGGCGCCAGAGCCCAAAGAGGTAAACTGGATAACCTTCAGGAGTGATTTAAACAAGTGATAATTAAAATAATGTACTTAGAAGATTAGGACTAACTTCACATTAATCAAGATAATTTAATCCTCACTCATAGACACAAGGGCTTGTTTAGACTTGGGATGAGTGAGAAGGCCTGGAATGGCAAGATCAACTATCTTGTTCCTGCGAGAGGTAGTAGATTCTGTATGAGTGAGTATGAGTGCTGGGATTCGGTTGAGGCCACCAGGATTACTTGTGCCATAGCCTATGAAGAATGCCCAGAGGAGATCTCATGACAAACCTTGCGATGACACTCTATCTAGGACAACTGTTGTTAATTGTTTTATGTGTATGGTTATTTGAACATACTTGATCTATTTTGTCTGGAAGCAATGTGACCTATGTCAGTGATGTTGGAGTTGTACTTTATTTGTACTTGTATTGTACTTGATTTGTACTTGAGTTGAACTTGATTCGTACTTGTATGGTGAATGAGTTGTACTTGTTAATTCATTTGGTTGGTTATAACAGTATGAGTCAGTTTAAGTCTACCTTTGGTTAGAGGTAGTAGAATCTTTGTCCATATTACTTTTTTACTATCTCTTAGCATGGGGGGTGGGCCTTTAGGTACCACATTGGTAGGGTGGAACATGCACCAAAACCGTTGGGTCCCCATCTATCTTCAGTACTTGGTGGCGAGACAGACAGATGGACAACTTGCGGTTCTTGTTGTTATTCTTACATTGTAATATTTTAACTTGTATAAGTTATTTTATCCCTCTTATGTTTATGAGGTGGAATTCTGTAATTGTAACCTTATGTACTATTGCCTCATTCTGGGAATGAGTGATGTAACCATTGGATTAAGATAATGATTATGAGATTGTTTCTTAGTTGATTATCTTATTATGTTATGTGGTATTCTTATGATGTATGATGTTTATTTCATACAGTTCATACTGCTATGATTATATGTGATGTGTATGTGTGGGTTTAAGTAATCCTAACCTTGTAGCTTTAGAGATTGTTATTAATTAGTAAGTGAATGTGTATGTTAAATGCACTTTATAAAAAAAAATTGGTTCGCTTTTGATGTTAATTGCAACTTCCTTTAAGGTTACTTGGTGGGGCATTACAATGGCCATGACATCTATTGCTTTATTTTGAATACATGGAACTTAATGAAAGTAGATTATTTCAAAGTACTCCCTAAATCTGTCTACCATTTGTTTGTACGAGGTGAGTTTTTCATCCTTGCTATCGTAATCATTGTCAACTTGTCAGATTAGTAGTTGAGAATTGTTGTATACTTGTAGGTCCTTGATCTTCCATTTGATTGTCATACAAATCCCTATGATAAGGGATTCATACTCTGCTATGTTTTTTGTACATGAGAAGGTAATTTTGAATGACTTAGGAATAGTATCACCTTGAGAGGTGATGAATAGTATGCCTGCTTCAAAACCATAGTTTGTGTGAGACCCATCAAAGTACAGTTTCCATTTCATTGACATGTCTATGGTGAAAAAATATTCATTTAAAAAATTAGAGATGAGTGGGTGATTAACCTTAGTTGGTGAATCTGTAAATTGATCGACACTAACATGTTCTTTTATTACTTTCCTTTCAACATACTAAATATCATATTCACTAAGTATCATGACCCATTTGACTAGTGATCTAGTCAAAGCTTCCTTAGTGAGAAGATATTTTAATGGGTCTATCTTTGTGACCAACTTTGTTTAATGGTTCAGAATGTAGTGCCTTAGTCATTGAGTAGCAAAGACTACCACAAGATAAGCATGTTCGATTGATTTGTAATTTATCTCATAACCAACCAAGGTGCGACTAATGTAGTACACTATTCATTCACAACCTTCATCATAATTTTGTACAAGTAATATCCCTAGTGTGAATGTAGTTGTGGAAATATAGAGGGTGAGAGATCTCCCATTGATAGGTGGCATTAACACTGGTGTTGCCAATAAGTAATCTTTAATTTGTTGAAAGGATTCTTGAATCCTTTTTGTCCATATGAATGGGAGACCTTTCCTAAGTAGATGTTGAAAGGGATGTATCTTGTCAGCCACTTGTGCTATCGATCTGTTAGAGTAATAAGCTATTTCACTTAATTAATTTAATCATATTGATTAATTAATTAAGTCACTTATCACTTTAAATTTACTTAAGCTAAACTTAGGAACATTAATAATTATTTATTTATTAATGATTAAGTATGCACACTAGGTTTTCCTTTTAGGTTTTGATCTCCTTTCTTAAGGATTGATCTCATTATAATTATTCATTCTCTTCAATGTATTTTTTACCTTGAGGATTTCAGAGCATCTTTGTTGTTCTTTTAAGTGCAAGGGTTTCAAGCTAGACATATTTTTGCAAGATCTGGGGTTAGAAATTTTTTTAGGGAATTTTGGGCAAAAACGAAGGTCACCATCGCATTCAAAGCGGCGAAAAACCTTAAGAACGCTTGTCGTTTGGTCGATTTTGGAGCAGTTAAAAAAAAGGAAAATTTTTTTGCCACTAAAGCCGTACGGCCTCCCCCAACATGCATTTTGAGGCAATTTTTTTCATGAGCCCCCACCCACCAGCCACCTAGTTCACCCATGCAACTAGGGGATTATTGTTTTTAGCACCTAGGGCTGCCTGTAGGCCTTATTGGCCATTTTGGAGCACTTTTACTAAATCGGGTATAAAATGGGTGTACAAAGTCCATTTTTTTGCAAACGAGATACTATTGGAAAGCTGATTCTGAGCCTGATCCAATGGTGTAGTCCATTTTTCTTTTTTTTTTCTAGTTTTATTTTGTAGGTCTCTGAAGTCAGAAGTAGCTATTTTCAGTTTAGGAGGCATAACTTTTGACTCAGGTGTCCGTTTTTTCCATTCTCGTGGAATCAAAAAGCTGAATCCATCCTCTACACAGATCTCAAACCTAATTTTTCAAGAATCTTTAACAGGTATTTAATTTTTTTGTCAAATCTCAACTTTTACTTTTTTGGTTATTTTCTTGGGAAACGTGCAATTCAGGCTATTTTTTTCATTGAGAGTATATACTACTATTTTTTTTTTATCATGGATTCACATAATATTGTATCCCTTACTCCATTCAACTACTTTGGTTGGAAAAATACAAATGGAGATTCATTTGATGCATAAAGGGTTGTACAAAGTGACCATGGGTACAAAATTTGAACCTATAGGTGCTGCTAAAAAGAGAAAGTGGTTTAATAGGTGTGATGAAGCTTTTGGTACATTATTTTTTAAAATTTTTCTTGATATTATTTTTCATGTTGACTCTTGCACTACAGCCCATCGGATTTGGACTACTTTAGGGTCTTGGTTTGGGAAGCAGGATACTATGAGAAGATTCTAGTTGGAGAATGAACTTATTGGCTTAAATCCTAGGGATTTTGACAACATCCAGCAGTTCTTCACAAAACTCAAGTATCTTAGATTGTAGTTGAAACAATGTGGTATTCAGAAGCATGACTCATAATGGATATTGTCCATTCTTTCTAAGCTTGGATCAGATTATTCAGTTTTTGTATATACCTTTTATGCCACTAGGGATGGTCTTGGTACTCGGTCTACTATGCCATCTCTTGATGACTTTGCTTCATCTCTCACTTGAGAGCAAGCTAAGTTGGCTAGCATGGTAAATTTGAAACCTTTTACATCGTAGGCAATTATTGCATCTTAGGGTCACACATATCAAAAGGCTTCCAATTGAAAGGGAAAGATGCAGAAACAAAAGGAGTCCTCAAATTCATCCTCCTCTTCAAAGGGGAAATCATTTAAGAAGGAGAAGGTTACATGTGCATATTGCAAGAGGTAAGGACATGCAAAACATAATTTCTATAAGAAGGAAATTGATAAGCTAAAGAATCTTCTTCAGAAACATCAAATTTATTTGCCTTCTAGGATATCTACATCATCTCCTCATTAATCTTATTCACAATAGTCTGACAAGGGCACAACTCGTTTGCATACTTCATCAAATATGTAGGGACATGCTCTTTATGCATATTTAGGGCATGGATTAGGGAGATGATTTCTAGGTTTAGGAACATCTCATCATATGGCATCTTCATAGTCTATTCTCACTTCCTTTGAGCCTTGCACTATGTATCCTATTTTGATGGGAAACAATACATACATGAGTTTTATAGGGAAGGGGTCTATTAGTTTTGGGGACAATACTTTTCAGGATGTCTTGTATGTTCATCATTTGATGAACAACCTTCTTCCCATATATCAAATCAAACATGGAGGTAATGGGAGATCTATGGAGTTCACACCTGATTCAGTTCTCATCAGAGACTTGGAGAGTAAAGTATTTATTGCTACTAGGGTGGTGGATCACTCATCTGAGTTGTATTCCCTTAAAAAAATTTCTTCTGATGGTGCTTTTGTTCTTGTAGATGTTCATGACACTTCAAGTGTGAATCATCATTCATAGGAGACATTTGGCTTCTTGAACATTGGATTTCTCACTTTGGATCTTGATCTTGAGCCATCCATTCCATCTCCTCCACCTACTATTGTAGTTACTAATACTTCTATGACTTCCTATGTAGTTTCTTTTGTTTTAGTGCAATAGGACCTAATTGATCATTCATATTTGGAGGTTTCTCTTGATTCTTCACCTACTTTGACTTCTTTATTTGTTGAGGTCACACCTAATTCCGTGGATACATCTTGGGCTTCACTTGATTAACCTTCAGAGATTTATTTCATGAGGCTTCTTCCCTCTCACTTCTTTTAGGAAATGCAGTTTCTTCAAACCTTTTGGAGCTACTTCATTCTGGGGGGGCTATGTGGTCACTTTATTCCTCTCTTCTAGGGGGGGTTCATTCATGTATCTTTTTGATGGATGGTGTCCTTGGGGGGTCTTATGGATTCCTCCATATTTCATCACTTAGTTGTTTTTTGTATCCTATTTTGCGGAGGAGTTTTTTTCCCATGTGGTTTTCTCCTTTACCCTGTTTGGTTTAGTTTGCATTGCACTTGTACATGGGTACCTGATTTGGCCTTGTTGTTGGGACCCATATTTTCTTTCATGCATCTTTTCCTTAGTGTTTTAGCTAATTCCTAAGTTCATCTTAAGGGGGGATGTTAGAGTAATAAGTTATTTCACTTAATTAAATTAAGCATATTGGTTAATTAATTAAGTCACTTATCACTTTAAATTTACTTAAGCTAAAATTAGGCACATTAATAATTAATTATTTATTAATTATTAAGTGTACACACTAGGGTGTCCTTTTAGGTTTTGATCTCATTTATTAAGGATTTATCTCATTGTAATTATTCATTCTCTTTAATGCATTTTTTAGCTTGAGGCTTTCAAAACATTTTTGTTGTTCTGGATATCTTTTATTTGTGACATGTTATTTGCTTGTAGGTGTTCACTAGGGTCTGTGAGGTTGGTTTATCAACTTCAAAAAAATCATCTGATGGATGGAATTCATCCTTGTATTGTTTTTAATTGACTTATGCTGGTCAGTGGAGGTATATCTATTATAGCTTTGACTTTTGTTGGGTCTACTTCAATGCCTCATCTAGAAACTATGTAACCTAGAAGTTTTCCTGATGTCACTCCAAACAAACACTTTCTCAGATTAAAAATCACTTTGTATTCCTCCAATCTCTTAAAAATATTTTCCAATACATGCAAATTATCACCTCGTGTAAGTGATTTGGCTAGTAGATCATCCACGTAATCTTCCATTAGAGTATGCATCAAATAATGAAAGATTGTCATCATGGCACATTTGTATGTTTCTCCAACATTTTAAAGTCCAAAAGGCATAAAATTATTGTAGTAGGTTCCCCGTGGACAAGTGAAATTTGTCTTATATTGGTCTTCCAACACTATTCAAATTTTATTATATCTTCAGAAGCCATCCATGAGGGACAATATCTTGTATCTAGCTATTAGGTCCATAATGATGTCAATGTTTGTTAAAGGGAAATCATCTTTAGAACATGCCTTATTCAAATCCCAAAAATTTGTACAAATGTGAATTCCACCTATTGGTTTTGTTACTGGTACAAGATTGGAGATCCAATCTGCATAGTCAATTGACCTGATAAAGCCAATGTCTAGTAGTTTCTTTAGTTCATCCTTGACTAATAAAGTGATCTGCAGATGCATCTTCTTGAGATTTTGCTTGAAAAATTTGGCATTGGGATGCAGTAGAAAATGGTGCAATACCAATTCAAGGTCTAATCCTGGTATGTCAACATTGGACTAAGAAAAATTATTTTTTTGTTCGGAAAAGAAGGTAAAAAACTTGGGTTGCTCAGACTCTATTAGTGACGCTGCAAAGTGGATAATCTTGGGATTCTCATCCGTACCGATGCTAACTTCAATAGATTTTTCAATGAGCATTGGAGACTTCTCTTGAGTAATGGGGGGAATGCATAACCCTCCATCCTTGGGTGCCTCAGAGAGGATTTTAACCTTGGATATGTCCTTTCTTTTTACATTTTCTTAGTCTAAAGGCACCTTGCAGTTTTCACCTAAAGACTCATATTTTTTTGTTTTTTCATTTTTACTTTTATGACTAGAGGGGTGGATAGACTCCCAAAAGTATTCCATATGATCCAAGTCAATGGTAAACCTATCCTTATGATCACCATTAGGAGTTCATTCTCTCAATCCCATGAACTCGACAATTACTTTGTCGTTCTCAAATACATCCAAGACGAGAGGTGCTTGTTGGTCCCAATCAATAAGTTGAGGGTAAACTAAGGGCATGCCATCATCAGTGGTGTCAAGGCCTAAGGCAGATATGGTAAAAAAAAAATTATTGTTTGGGCTATAGATCATGGTATTAGAGAGGTCGAGTTCGATAAGCATGTTAGCTATATCATATTCACTGGAGTTAAGGGAGTCCCATTCGTATTCATTGGAGTTGTTAGAACCAAAAATTTCCATAAAAATTCCTAGGGTTTTCCTATTATATTCCATAAAATTCCATGAAAATCCCATGTTTTTCTCCATTTAAATCTCATCATTATCCCATCTTTCTATAATGATTCATTTATTCCCCCTTCAAAAATCCCAAAAAATGATACCTATATTATACCGCTTCATAAATTTTTGAACCCTTAAAGGCCAACACCTTTTACCGCTATACTACGGCCTTTTGTAAAGTGGCCCAAGGTATAGTGGTTGATGAGCAGTCATAAGAGTTAACGTTAAGTGAAGAAACCAGCTGAGGGACCACCACGGTACCGCTGACAGTTAAGTCAAACACTGCGGTGGCCGTGGTGGCATCCAGTGAACGGTCTGCAAGTGGTGAAGATAGCTACCGCAATACCACTATCCATTGTCATGGTAACCATGGTAACATGATAGGCGGTTAGCATAGCAATGAATGTTAGTCACCATCCAACCATAGGTGGAAGATTTAAAGCCCACAGTAAGGTGGTGAACAGGAAATAAGAAACAAATGGGCAGTTAGGGTGGCTACAGCGGTACCGCTAGTAGTCAAGCCAGAGACCACAGTAGTGTGGTTAACATGGAGATAGCCATCGTGGTAAGAAATTAATGAGATGACAAGGATAACAGTTGATGGGCTACCGCTATACCGTGGGGAACAAAATTCAAGATAGTGGTAGCGAGGTAATGGAAGGGGAAGTGGCTAATAGTTACCACGATACTGCCAATAGCAAGCATGAAGGCTGCGGTAATGTGGTAGGAGGCAGCGATGACAAGTCAAACACTGCTATACCACGGGGAGATAAAACATTGACCATGGTATAGCAGTAAATACAAAGGAAAGCTCACAACAATATTTTAAATGAAATAGAAGGAGTAGATGAATTGAAATAAAGGCGGGAAAGGATATGAAAGAAAAATCAAAGCAAGGTTATAGTTAAGAATATTTAATTTGCCGAAAGGCAATATAATTAAATATTTTAATCTCTGTGATAAAATGCAAATGGCCATAACTAGGAAATGAAGGTTCATGACCCTTGATATTTCATTGTATAAATATTTGCAAAAATTTTGTAAGCAAAGGGGGAGGCAGTAGTTAGACTGTAGGAGGGAGATTTTTCCCAAGAAGGGACTGGGATGGAAATAATGTACAAAATTTTCTTGAAGAAACAATGAAGACTAATGTTTTAAACTGGTGAATTTATCTTTGGTGTTCAGTTGTTGTGTTGCATCAATTTATACTCTTTATTTTGGTTGTCTATAACTTGAGGTCTTTTAATCATTTAAATCAGCATATCAAGCATATTTCCTGATTTATCAAAATATATTCCATTTTGTGTGATTTGATTAATTGGTGTATACAAGCTAGAATTAAATTCTCTTAATAAATCACAATGGTTTTAAGATTTGTTTTGGATAATTAAAGAAGAACCTAATAGAGAAACATTCTAGCACTGTTTATGCAAGTCATAGACTTAGTAAAGTTTTATGCTAGCCATAGAATTTTTAGAATGCCTAACAACTAGAGTTAAGCCAATAACAAGAAACACATATTATTTTTGACTCCATTGCCCATGTGGATAGAAGGCACTGATCTGCCATAACCCAGAGATACAAATTCATATCGAACAATTTATTCAAAAATCCTTTCATTTGTGTAGGAGTAGTTGTAGTGATTTAATCTATCCACTTCCCTTTTCCATTATGGATAGATTGTTTCACTAGGAAATACATCTTAAATCTACAACACACACATAGGTGCACCGGCCTAGGTTTTGTAGAGCGTGAAGAGCAGAAGGTTCAACTATATTGGTTGGCCTTGTTAGTTGGCCAAAAGCATTGTGAGAGCTTGGAAACCTCTCGTGGTTCAAACCCACGTTTTTGAGACCCAATAAATTGGCGACTCTACTGGGGAATTACTCAAGAATATTTTCCAGCCTTTCCATTTATAGAGTCAACAAAGTTTCACATTTTTTTGGAGATGCTGCTCAGGGAAAACCAAAGCAATCCATTTTATTTTCCTACTTTTGGAAAAGTAGGTGGCGACTCTATTTTAATTTGATATATAATGCATGGATGTTGTGGAGCAGTAAAATTTTGGCAAGATTTCAGGAGCAGAAAGAAGACACCGAACAATAAAAGAATTGGAAGAAATAGAACACAAAATGTTATACTCGAAAAATAAAACACTACAAGTGAAACAACGAATGTTGCAATTGAGAGCCGAATGTGTTCCAGATACATCACCAAGTAGGCCATCATACAGTGAGAGTGAAGACACAAATACCAGGAGATCTTGGACACAACAGGTACCACATAATATAGTTGAGAACTTTGACAGTGAAGGTAATGTGTTATATTCATAGTAGAACACTTATGCACCACAACCATTACATCAAATGAATATTCATCTTCCATTTCCTGAAAAAGGATCAATGATCTACCAAAACCCATATGGCCCTCCAAATTTTGTCTCAATTATTGATAAGCCATTTAACTTTAGTAACGTCCAAGGCTACCCAAATCCTTACCCCTGCGATGAGACAAAACTGCTAATGCATATCCCTAAATTTCATGGAGAATGGAATGAATCAACTTATGAGCATATGGAACGATTCTGGTATGTCATTTTAAACTTTCAAATTTATTAGAGGATGTCATTATCAAATGTTTTTCAAGGTCTTTGAGGGATGGTGCAAGAGAATGGTTTATAAATTTTCCTGTGCAAAGTATATCTTCATGGGAGGATCTAAAAGAAATATTCTTGAGCCAGTATGAGGAAAAAGATGATGATTATCTACATAATCAAGAACAACATGATGATATACATACTCAAAGCCAAGACTCCATTATAGAACTAGAATGTGGAATTTCCCCCTTAGATTCATTTTTTGATATAAGGGAGAATCTATGAGATCTTTATACAACAAGATGACAGATGTCTATATGCAATTACCTCCTCATTGTAGGCCTACAAATCCCCTGTTTGTTGGACAATTTCTAAAAGCATCAAAGCTTGAATCAACTTATTGGCCAAGATCATTAAAGTAGTGGGCCTTAGATGTAGCAAATAAATTTATTGATTCCATGCTTGCAACAATGTACATGGATACTGGCAATAGTAAATCTAGTAGTAATATCATGGATACTCAAACAATGCAACAAACAAAGGAAGCATGTGCTACTAGAATTTCTAATGAATTTTTTTTGGATTTGGAAGATGATTGCAGCATTATTGATATTGGTGGGGATACATCATTTGGGGAGTACATCAATGATGCTTCAAAAGCTGAATTAGAAGAAGATATTGTGCCATCCAGCAATGAACATATTGAGAGTCTCTCTTGCATAACAGATTGTGAGTCAAATTGTGAAGATGAAATAGTGGATGTTGATCTTCAACATGATGATTGTTGTAGTTAATATGAAGATCAAGAAGAGGTTGGAGACATGGTTGAAGATATGGAAGCAAAGACCTATTCACTCAACAATGAGTAAGTTTCAGATTTGTTAACGTTTGAATACCAAATATGTGCACTTAAAGATGATTCCAAAGTTTTGGCTCCATCCTACATTTTTTTTGACAGTGAAAGTAATGATTCAAATGGTTCCATGTCCATCTCTCATAGTGATGAAATGTTTGACGCTGATCATGAATTTATTTTTGTCCAAGAAGAGGTATGTGACTTGAATGATTTTTGCTTGCAAGAGAAAGATACTGGTTTGCATGTCATTGATGATGAGTGTCCAATGTTTGTTGATTCAAGTATGTATAAAGAACACGGTATGGATCAAATGTGTGTGTCAATGCCAACCTGTAATAGAAAGGAAGTGGAAATTAGTTTTGATTTGTTTGTTTTAGAAGATATTGATGAGATGGAATTTGTACATTCCCATGTGAAGCATTCAGATTTTCAGGTCCCAGTATAATTACTTGATCATTCAACAACATATGATAATGGGCAATATTTCGTTGTATGTGGATACACTATGCATGCTAAAGATGACAAAGATTTTTCATATGATAATAAAAATAATGAAATGCAGAATGGTGAAATGAGTACAAATCAAATTGAACATAATTATTTTTTGAAGGTTTTCAATGATAGCGTATGTAACAAGGCAAGTGGAATGGATAGTTTCAAGAAAAGCCTGGTGAGCTCTAAACATAATAAGGTCTATGATAGATGAAAGTGCAAGTTTTTCTTTTTTGGGTGGCTTGGGGTCATCCTTTGTGGTTTAATTTTTAAATCAGAGCAGGTATAGAGGATTAGGGATTTCCAATGTATGGACAATTCCTAAAAAACCTCTCTAATCATTCTCTTCCATGCACAATAATTTTTAAAAGGATTTGGGTTTTCCAGTACATGGACATTCCCAGAAGTGCCCTTGTTGCAAACATCATTTTCTATCCATGTACAGTAGTCTAGGTTTTTCCATTTTCCATCCTTCCATCTTTCATATCATTCATTTGTTCATTCCCTCTAGTTGCCATCGCCTTCATTTTCATTCATGTCTTGGTCTGCTCTACCAAAGATACTATGGATTCTTGCAGTGATTGAACAATCACTCATCCCCAACAGGAGCCACCATTAGAACCAAAAATTTCCATAAAAATTCCTAGGGTTTTCCTATTATATTCCATAAAATTCCTAAGATTTTCTACATTTAAATCCCATCATTATCCCATCTTTCTATAATGATTCATTTATTCCCCCTTCAAAAATCCCAAAAAATGATACCTATATTATACCGCTTCATAAATTTTTGAACCCTTAAAGGCCAACAACTTTTACCACTATACCGCAAACTTTTGCAAAGTGGCCTAAGGTATAGCGATTGATGAGTGGTAAAAAGAATTAACGGTAAGTGAAGAAGCCAACAAAGGGACCACTACGGTACTGCTAATAGTTAATTTAGACACCACGGTGGTCGTAGTAGCATCTAGTGAACGGTCTATAAGCGACGAAGACAACTACCGCAATACCGTTGGCCGTTGTCATGATAACTGTGGTAACGCGGTAGGCAGTTATCATAGAAATGAATGTTAGTCACCACGCAACCATGGGTGGAAGAGTTAAAGCCCGTGGTAAGGTGGTGAACAGGATATAAGCAACGAATGGGCAATTAGGTGTAAGGAAACTCAGGTGGAGAAACAACTTCCTACACTAATCTCTAAAGGAAAGTATTGTGCAAATTCTTTTAAATCCTTACAATTTCAGATTCGTTAACTAATTTAACAAAGATATTTCAGCCATATACCATGCATACAGAAAAAAGAGAATGACACAATGATTTACCCTGGGGAAAACCTTTCGGTAAAAAACCCCAGCACTCCAAAACCTACACAATGTATTATCTTCAACACAACGGTTACAACACACTTGCAATGCAAGTTCTTTCAGGAGACAATCGACACTCAAAGACAAATCCAGTAGCACCAAATCATACCAACAATACACTATTTTCCTATCACAGTTTGTAACCCTAAAAAATGCTTATATCATGCACTTTCCTTTTTAGTACTCAACTTTATCAGTTGCCACATGTCTTGCATGTCTTCACCCATCATTGAAACTTCTAGAAATAGCTCTTACATGTCATAGGAATCCATCATAACCGTTTCAGCCATGATCTCATTACACACAATTCAAGATGCCAGCACATCAAGTGGAGTGATACATCAACATGCCAACTAGACATGTACACTCACACTTAATCACATTATTTGCAAGAAATAATTTTTACAAAACAAATAATAAGAATAGGAATTATCCAAGGTTGAGACATCTTATTCCTAACATTAGGGTGGCTACCGCGGTACCACTGGCAGTCAAGCCAGAGATTGTGGTAGTGTGGTAAACATGGAGATAACCGTCATGGTAATCAATTAATGAGACGAAAAGGATAATAGTTGATGGACTACCACTATACCACGGTCAACAAAATTCAAGACAATGGTAGCGAGGTAATGAAAGGGGAAGTGGCTAACGGTTACCGCGGTACCGCCAATAGCAAGCATGAAGGCCATGGTAACACGGTAGGAGGCAGCGATGACAAGTCAAACACCGCCATACCATGGGGAGATAAAACATTGACTGTGGTATAGCGGTAAATACAAAGGAAAGCTCACAACAATATTTTAAGTGAAATATAAGGAGCGGATGAATTGAAATAAAGTCGAGAAAGGATATGAAAGGAAAATAAAAGCAAGGTTATAGTTAAAAATATTTAATTTTTTGAAGTTAATATAATTAAATATTTTAATCTCTATGATAAAATGTAAACGGCCATAACTGGGAAATGAAGGGTCGTGACCCTTGAGATTTCATTGTATAAATATTTGCAAAAATTCTGTAAGCAAAGGGGGAGGTAGTAGTTAGACTATAGGAGGGATATTTTTTGCGAGAAGGGACTGGGATGGAAATAATGTACAAAATTTTCTTGAAGTAGAAACAATGAAGACTAATGTTTTAAACTAGTGAATTTCTCTTTGGTGTTTAGTTGTTGTGTTGCATCAATTTATACTCGTTATTTTGGTTGTCTCCAACTTGAGGTCTTTTAATCATTTAAATTAGCATATCAAGCATATTCCCTGATTTATCAAAGTATATTCCATTTTATGTGATTTGATTAATTGGTGTCTGCAAGCCAGAATTAAATTCTCTTAATAAATCACAGTGGTTTTAAGATTTCTTTTGGATAGTTAAAGAAGAACCTGATAGAGAAACATTCCAGCACTCTTTATGCAAGTCATAGACTTAGTAAAGTTTTATGCCAGTGATAGAATTTTGAGAGTACCTAACAACTAGAGTTAAGCCAATAAGAGGAAACAAATATTATTTTTGACTCCATTTCCCATGTGGATAGAAGGCACTGATCTGCCACAACCTAGAGATACAAATTCATATCAAACAATTTATTCAAAAAACCTTTCATTTGTGCATTAGGAGTAGGAGTAGTTGTAGTGATTTTATCTATCCACTTCCCTTTGCCATTGTGGATAGATTGTTTCACTAGGAAATACATCTTAAATCTGCAACATACACATAGGTGCACCTGCCTAGGTTTTGCAAAGCCTAAAGAGTAGAAGGTTCAACTATATTGGTTGGCCTTGTTAGTTGGCCAAAAGCATTGTGAGAGCTTGGCAACCTCTCATGGTTCAAACCTACATTTTTGAGACCCAATAGGAGTCAGTCTCGATATAGTCATCATCACATGTCTCAGGTAGTTTAGGTGTGGTTTTTTTTGTAGATGGCTTGATATTTTCAGAAGCATTGACTTCATTGGTTGAAAGCACTTTAGTATGAGGAAAACCAATATTAATTTAAACTTTAATCCTAGGCCTTTTGTTCATTTAGACATGGAGAAAGGTTCAGTCATTCCACTTGTATTCAATCCAAGTCCACTATGTCTATCATATCCTTTGTCTCACATGATATTGAAACCTTTTCCATACTATTCTATGGGTATTTATGCAGGTGGAGGAGCTTCTTCGTTGTCTTCTCTATAAATATAGGAGGTCACATCTTCTTCCTTGAAGTCTTCCTTGCTTAATTCCCCCTATTTTCTAAAAGTAGTTGTGGGAGGCATCTGGATAATGACCTTAGGCTATCTTTTGTCATTTTTTATCTTTCCATATGACTTAGGAGTAGTGATCTTGTTGATATAGTAGGACGTCTTCATGTGGTATTCACTACACCCTTCGTTTTGGACCTCAACCTCGGTATCAAAGGACATAGATTTGAAATTTGATGCTTTGGATAAGATTTAGGGAATGATATAGTGAGATGAAGTGGATGATGAAGCCTCTTCTTTGACAAGCACTTATTTTTGAGGTGTTCTATGTAGATTGGTACAATATTGGAATGGATTAGGATCACCAGCTATTGTGATTTTAGTGTCATTGGATTGGAATTTCAGGCATTGGTGATATGTGGATGGTACAAATTTCATGGAATGGATCCATGGTCGGCCTAGAAGAAGATTGTATGAGAGGTCTGTAGGATTTGACAAATGCAAATCCATAGCTCGCCAAGAACACCTGCATGCAGAACCTGATGCTGAATAGAGACCAAAGAGACAGAAGCAAGGATTTGGAAAATCTCAGCGAAGTGAGAACAGAATTATTATTTCCCCAAAAAGTGAATTACAATAATTACAAAAGCGGCATATAAGGTGAGAAACCCTAAAGCCGAAGAAAGCTAGGTTTGTGCATTTAATAATTAATAAACATATTAATTATTATGCACCTACAAATGACAAGCTTAAGTGAATAGAATAATAGTTAGCATTAATAATTAAACCAAAGTGATTTAATTATAAAGGCAAATGAACTATTACTCTAACACCCCCCCTTAAGCAAAGCTCAGGAGGAAGAAAACCTAGCACAACTAAGAAAGCAAGAAAAAATGGGTCCCGGTAACAAGGCCAGATCAGGTACCCAACTACAAAGAAATCTCTGTAAAACGGGGAAATAGAGAAAACCTAGTGGGAAAAAATCTACCCCAAAAAGAGATACAAAAACATGCGGAAAAAAAACATGAAGGAAGGAACGCCTCAACAAGACCCCCCAAGGACAACTTCTATCACCCCAAGCATAGAACGCAACTGAAGATAGCACAGAGATGCAAAAGGTTTGGTGAAGATGTCAACAACCTGCGTGTTAGTGGGGATGTACTCCAAAGAGAGAACACCATCCTGAATCTGCTGACGGATGAAATGCATATGAAGCTCAATGTGTTTAGTGCATTGATGCTCCATTGGGTTGCAGGAAATGTGAATAGCACTCTGATTATCACACCACAGAACAGTGGGACGATCAAGAGGAAAACCAAACTTAGTCATCAACTGTCAAAGCCATAAAATCTCTTGACTAGCATGCACTGCCACTCTATGCTCAACCTCTGTAGATGAAAGTGCGCGAGCATTCTGCTTTTTGCAACCATGTGATAGGAGCAAAGCCAAGAAAAAAGACAAAGCCAGAAGTAGACTTCTGATCATCAACATCACCAGCCCAATCTGAGTCAGTGTAGCCAACAATGTGAGGAGCCCCTGATGTGTAATGAATTCCATACATAAGTGTGCCCTGAATGTATCTCAAAATGCACTTGGTAGCTTGCCAATGACTCTCATGAGGCTCGTGTGAGAACCGAGAGACTAGACCAATTGCAAAGGAGAGATCAGGATGAGTGTGTGTCATGTGCAACAAACTACCAACCAACTGTCGATACAATGTAAGATCCACTAAAGGCAAAGTGCAAGAGGTAGACAAAGTAACACTCGACTGAAAAGGTGTGGGAGCAGGCTTGCAATCAAGCATATCAAAGCACTGAAGCATGTCAAGAGCATACTTCTGGTGGTAAACAAAGATCCCAGCAGGTGACTGAACAATCTGCAGACCCAGAAAGAAGTGTAATAGACCTAGGTTTGTCATCTCAAACTGCTCCATCAATGCACGCTGAACATCTTGAATCATAGAAGATGAGCTACCTGTGATGAGAAGATCATCGACATATAGCACATGGATCAAAACCTCATCCTCAAGACGCTAAATGTAGATTGTAGGATCAGAATGACAACGTGTGAATCCTTTAGAAAGCAGAAAGGAGTCCATCTTCTCATACCAAGCTCGAGGGGCCTATTTGAGACCATACAAAGAACGCTGAAGTCTGCAAACCAAGGAGGAATCCTGCACAAATCCCTGAGGTTGCTCCATGTAAATCTCCTCACTAAGATCACCATGCAAGAAAGCACTCTTCACATCCATCTGAAAAATGGGCCATCCCTGAGAAGCCGCGAGGGATAAGACAAGGCGAATAGAGTTCATCTTGGCGACAGGGGCAAATGTCTCAGTGTAATCAATACCCTCAACCTGTGAAAAACCCTTCGCAACAAGACGTGCCTTGTACTTATCAATAGAACCATCAGCAGCAAACTTAGTACGATACAACCACTTGCATCGCACTAACTTTCTTCCCTTAGGAAGAGAACAAAGATCCCAAGTATGATTCTTCATCAAAGAAGAATACTCCTCCTCCATAGCACTGTCCCACTCAGTATGTCCTATCGCTGCCCCAAATGTCTGAGGATCACCACAAATAGCATGACTCAGAAGACTAGAACCCGCAATATGAGACCGGGTGCGACGGGAAGTGGAAGGGTCACCAGCCAGAGATCCTGCAGCATCAACTGTAACACGAGCCCATCTAGGCATCTGTGGAGGATCCTGTGGTGGAGGTAAATGGGGATCACCAAGATCATCATCCTCATCATCCTGAAACAAAGTTGGAAGAGAGGAGGGAGTAGTGGTAAGTGAAGTAGACTCTGGAAGTGGGGTATCTACTGCAGGAAGGCGCTCATCAAACTGGACATCCCGTGAAATAGGACCTCTCTGGAATCAGGGTCAAACAACCTGTATGCCTTAACATCCTCGCAGTAGCCAACAAAAATGAGGTGTCGGCTCTTCCGCTCCATCGCTCTCCTCTGAGCGTTAGGCACAAATGCCCATGCTTCACTACCAAAAACTCGGAATGAAGATATATCAGGCTTGACATGAGACCAAGCCTCCTCAAGAGTCATATGTCGAACTGCCTTGTGAGGCATCCGATTCTGAATATAGTTGACACAATTGACTACCTCTACCCAAAAGGATGAATCCATGGACCTGGACTGTATCATATAATTAGCCATCTCCTGAAGTGTTCTGTTCTTTCTCTCTGCCACACCATTCTGCTGAGGGGTGTAGGGCACTGAAAATTGATGCTGAAGACCATGTTCAGAGCAAAAATTCTTGAAATCTTGGTTCACATACTCCCCCCCATTATCTATGCATATCTAGCGAATAGAAAGACCAGATTGCTTCTCCACAAATGTCTTAAAGACTTGAAATGAGTCAAATACATCAGACTTGTACTTCAAAAAGTACACCCATGTGCGCCTGGAGAAGTCATCAATAAAAGTAAGCACATATCTGGCACCAGAAAAAGAAGGAGTAGGAAATGACATTAGGTCACTATGAATCAACTCCAATGGTGCCAAAGCACGAGTAGCTCATCCCTGAGGAAAAGGATCCCTATGTTGTGTGCCAAGAACACAACCCTGACAAACCCCATCAGTGCAAGTAATTTGTGGAAGCCCAAGAACAAGTGCCTATGTGCTCATCTACTGAAGATATTTGTAATTGACATGGCCCAAACGCTCATGCCAAAGTCTACTCACTGAATATGCATGTGCTATAAGATAGGAACCTGTGCCAGCAGAAGACTCAAATCCATCAAATCTGTATAGTCGGGATGCAGTGTCAACACTCCTAGTAGCCACAATCATATCAGAATCATGTAAGTCCTGAATAACCACATCATATGGTGAGAACTCAACTGTCTTACCAGAGCCAGAGTGACAAATTTGATAGATAGACAGTAGGTTCGTTGAAATATCAGGGACAAAGAGAACATCCTGAAGAGAACCCCCATCCAATGCAATAGAACCAGAACCCAAAACAGAAAGATGAGATGAGTTCCCAATAGCAATCTGTGAAGTAGCACAGGGAGCAAGTGAGGTGACAAACTGCTGAGTGTGAGTCATGTGGTGAGAGGCATCGAAGTCAAGAATCCAAGTGGGCCCAAAAGTCATAGCTCATGCAATAAGAGCATGACCTTTCCCTGCAGGGGAGGATGTGGACTGAGGAGCTGAAATGTGATGCTCCTGCATGGCTTCCTCTAAAGCCTCCAAATGTTTCCAACACCGAGAAATGGGATGTCCTTCCTTTCCACAAAAGTTACAGGTCTCAACTGATTTCTTCTTGGTCTTGGAGGTAGACTCAGTAGACTTCGAAGAAGATTTACCCTTGGAAGGGTTACCTGGAGGTTTTGAATCAATTTTCTATGTAGGTTTGGAGGAAGACTCATTGCCTACGGAATATTTCTTCGGTTTGCCTTTTTATTTTGGTTTCCCCTATGAAGACTGAGAAACCAATGCTTGGCTAGAAGAGCCAGAAGCATCCATCTGTTGGATCTTTGCCTGTTACCATGTCAACCGATCACAGAATGTCTCAAAAGAAGGCATGGTGTGTCTAGCACCCAAAGCATCCATGGTGGAGTAGAAAGTGGAAGAGAAGATCTGATACTGTCCTCGCAACTTTGAGAGTATTAAGAAGATACACTCATCATCTGTCTTGGTTTTCCCACATCCCTACAAAACTGAGTGCAGAGAATTGAACTTCATCAAGAAGTCCTTAATGGTGGGAAAACTAGTAGGTGTCAAAGTAGTCAACTCTGCATCAAGCTGGAGTGCCTGAAATTCATTGACAGTGCCAAACAAATCTGAAAACTTGCCCCAAATGGCCCTAGGAGTGGTCAAACCATCCAGGTGAAAAAGGAGACTGTCGAAAATGTTTAGTGCAATCAAGCCCATGGCTTCATCCATTTTATTCCTATGCTGAAGAATCTCAAAAGGACACTGTAGGATAGGTTGATGTTCATCTAGACATGACCATAAGCCACGTGACATGAGTATCCTGGTCATGTATGCTTTCTAGGTGTGGTAATTATGCGGTGTCAGCCGGGCCACAGAGGGGTCCGACATTGAGAGAAGAAAAAGATAGAAGTAGAAGGGTCATTTTCTGAAAGTAAATAACATAAAGAAAAAGTACCCCCCCACAATGTATGATTCTAACCCTCGTACAAAAAATAATCAAATACTAAAAGTACAAAAAATGAGGAAAAAATCTGAACGCCAGATGTAGAGAGAGAGGAAAACAAAGCCTCTACTTCAACACCAAAAAATGATGCTCAAACGGCTGAATTATCAAACAAGACTAGCATAATCACATCTGCCTCAGAAACAGCTTTTTGACGATATTTCATTTTCTGAAAACGGACACCGTATGCCCAAGATATGGCCAAAAAACCACAAGCACCCCTAAAAAAAAGCTCTCTAGAAAAACACAGTCTTGACAAATAATTTGACGGCCATATGGCCATCACGAGACGTCAGTGGAGCAGCGGTGGCCAGTCGGCGGTGACACTGGCAGAGGTGGTGGTGGTGGCCGAGCGGCCGGGCAATGGTGGTGGGCCCCGACGGCGGCGCGGTGGCCGTAGGGTGGCGCATGGGCGGTGCGCGCTGGCAGTGCCCTTTTTGTTAAAAAAAATGGTTTTTTAAAAAAAATTTCGAGTTTTGCCTCAATTTTTGAGCCCGTACAGCCCTGATAGTCCAAAATTTTTTTCCTGTGGTCACTGTAACCAAAATAGTCAAACTTTATATGTATTTTGACTCTCCCGAGCCTTTTGAACGCGATTATGGAGTCCGTTTTTGCTCAAATGGCTCCAGAAGAAAGTGCCTCCTTGAAAGTGACAAAAAAACCCCAGAGAAGCTATGGCTGTCGTCTTCGAATCGTGGCCTCAAACACCTTCAAACCAGGCAGCGACAGGGTGGCTCTGATACCATGTAGGATTTGACAAATGCAAATCCACAGCTCACCAAGAACACCTGCATGCAAATACCTGATGCTGAATAGAGACCAAAGAGACAGAAGCAAGGGTTTGGAAAATCTCAGCGGAGTGAGAGCAAAATTATTATTTCCCAAAAAAGTGAATTACAATAATTACAAAAGCGGCATATAAGGTGAGAAACCCTAAAGCCAGAGAAAGCTAGGTTTGTGCATTTAATAATTAATAAACATATTAATTATTATGCACCTACAAATGACAAGCTTAAGTGAATAGAATAATAGTTAGCATTAATAATTAAACCAAAGTGATTTAATTATAAAGGCAAATGAACTATTACTCTAACAAGGTCAAGGTCCAAGACTTGGAAATTAGTGTCCATAATTGTGGGTCCAACTCTAATAGGTAGGGTGACAACTCATTTATAAAAGAGTTATTCATCGTCATATGGCTTGATAATAATTCTTTTTGTTGTGCCAACACATGCTTCCAAAAAGCCTAATATGTTAACCAATTTGAGGGTGAAAATTTTCAACCCTGTTGCACCTTCTACCAAGACTCATCTAACTTTGTGTTTATGGATGAGGACTTCCAGATGCAAAGGATCATTAAGGTTTTTATTTTGAGTCAAATAATCTTGGTCAGAAAAGGTTACATGGTGAGAATTATCCAAGTAACCCACCATCTCCTAGAATTAGTTGACATCAAGGTCAATGGGAATGGTTGTGTCTTGCAAGGCCTTGTCAAGAATGGATCAATGGTTAGGTGAGATATGCAATAACTCTAGGATAGAGATCTTGGCGAGTGTCTTTCCCAAATTGTCAAGTAGGTTGTATTGGGAATTTTGTTGTTGTTGTTGTTTTACAGGAGGACCTTGGATAGAAAGTTTGGTTTGATGAGTATTGATAGCGCATTCTAGTGGTTTCTTAATGGTAATGGTATTGATGTACTCATAGATAGTGCGAAGGTGATTTAATATGGTGGTATAATGAAATTTGGTATTTGTGTAATTGGCATAATTGTTAGTCTTATTAACTATAATGGAGGCATTTCCTTTTCCATTGTCATGTAAAGGATCTATAAATACTTTATGGTCACTATTAGATGATTTTTGTTGTCCATTAACTTTAATAGTGCTATTTTCTACAAGGCCTTGGATGATATTCTTTAGTTGTCAATATTGTGAGGTGGAATGCCCCTTAGCTCGGTGATAGTAACGAAAGGTGTTATCATCACACCATGACGGTTTGAACTATCTTGGGTCATATGGTTTCACCTTAGGAAGTTTTATAGAATTGTGTTGTAAAATTTTCTTCAAGATGGATTCGATTGGCTCCCCAAAAAGAGTGCATTTATGTCTTGTAGGGAAATTTCTTTGGACTCTTTGTTCTTGTGTGTTTTTGGATGGAATTTTATGTTTGATCAAAATTTATTGGTGTTTTGTTGGATGCATTGGGTCCTTTGAGTGTAATGGTAGGGCTTGTATGTATTTCCTTGGCATCAACAACTCCATCATTGGTCACATTTTTGTTATGAGCCAAATATTTTCCTTTTCCATTTGATGTGTTTTGAGTGGTCATGTTTTTATTGGATGTCTTGATTTCTCTCTTGTCAATGAGGGGCTTCTCAAGGATAATTCCTCTTTTGACTAGGTTTATGAATGAAGTACAACAATGCATTCATAACTCATATTTCAAGTTTGAGTTAAGGTATTCTATAAATGTGATTTTTTTTTGTTTTTTAGGTATTTTGACGAGACATCTACTAGCAAAACCCCTCCATCATTGGAAGAAGGTTACAAATTTTTCACCACCTACTTGTATGGTATACATAGGATAGTGATAGTTATTTCATTGTCAATGTTCAATGCAAAGTGTTCTACAAATTTATCTACTAGGTCTCCCCATTTTCTTATGCTAGTTGGTAAATGTGCAAACCACTCAAGTGCTTGCCTTGTAAGAATTCGTGGGAATAGTCTCATTCGATATTTTGGTTTGTATGCAATTTCTATGCAAGTGGTGGACAACTCTCTTATGTGTTCAATATGATTTACCTTAGCTCTATACTTAGGAAAGTTAGGTGTGACATAGCCATGTGGGAAGGGTGTCATGTATAGACTCTTGTCGAATGGATATGGACATAAGTATTTTGTAGAGTAAGTCTTTTTATTATACACTTGCATGTTCTCTATTTGTTGTTGTAAGGAAATAATTCGAATTTGTAGGACCTCCACTTGGGTTAATGATGTCTTGTGTACATTTGGCATGTTGGAATCCAATATTATCAGATGAATTTTGATTGGGTATGTGTGTGTATGATGAATTTTGGTTTTGCATGTGTATATGATGGATTTTGGTTTTGAGTGTTTTGATTGGGAGTGGTAATGTGAGTATTGTGATGAGGATTGGATTGTGTATGCCATGAAATAATGTGACCATGTGGATTTTGGTTGCCATATTGTGAGAAGGGTCCTTGCTTTCCATGTTGTGTGTTATGTGGAGTAGACCCTTGGGTATTTTTTTGCACATGTATATGAGGAGTAGGCCCTTGTTGCAATGTAGTGGTGTGTTGAGAGCCCTCCATCCTTGGTATTGCATTTTTTTGGGAGTCTTATTGATAACAATAATTTATCTTTTGCTTGAGGTATTTGTGAGAAGTGGATTGGAAGATGATGCCCCTATGGTATTTGATGTGGAGAATGGATTGGATGAAGTACCAAAGGGTTGTGATATAGATGTCATTCCTTGTGTCAAGTTTTGTGTGCCAAATGTTGAGGTGTGGATTTTTGTTGCATCTTGTGTTGATCCACCTAATGACATAGATGTGTTGACCTATGGGATGGAACTAATAGAAGTAGGTGTATTGTGTCCTTGGTTTTTCTTATTTGGTGAAGGTGTTTCTTGTAAGGTGTTGACATCAAAACCATGAGGTAATGTGGCTACTTCTAACAATAGTTTAGCTAGGTAACATTGGGGGTCTAATGCCATAATTTCATTGAAAAAATAGGCAATTTTAGGATCTTGTGTGGCAGCCTCTACTTCTTCTACCATTGGTTTTCCTTGTTTGTCTCTAATGATAATTTTTGAAATGGGTTGGGGAATAATTTTTGGGGTCTAGGTGCTCCTTGGGAGAGATCACCAAAAGGGTTGACAAACTCATCATCTTGTGAAAAAGCCATTTCTTTTTGTTTCCTTTGTAACCTTGTCTCGACCATAAATCACTTGCAAGAGGGAGATGAATGCAAATTTGATATGGTATGATGTTTAAGGTGAATATGCAAAGATATGATTATGCCTAGGTATGATTAAGGCCAAGGTTATCCAACTATGTTTTTATATTTTCAAAGTATAGGATATGCCTAATTATGGTATCAAGATATGGATTTAAAAGTGACAATATGTCAATATGTCAATAGTATAAATGTCACAATGAGGTCCAAAGCTATAGTAATGCAAAATGATGTCTAAGGATAATACCAAGACAAAGGATCAAAGTGACAATAGTTAAATGTCAAGAGTGCCACAATGGAGTCAATATCTTGGGTATGTTTAAGGTATGCAAGTGTGGGAGGATGATGGGGGTGAGCAGTAATATGACCTAAGAGGATGACTAAGGGTATGAAAACTAAGCACCTTGTGGGAAATTTAAGATAAGGTTGCTTAATCAAACTAAGATAGCCATAGTTAAAAACCTGTTTTATCAAGACTTCAATGATGGCAAGGACTAAAATGACAAGTTGAAAAAGGTGGCCTCAAACTAGCCTTGTGAGTTGAGGAGACAACCTAAATGAAAAAGGACTAAAATGGTGGAAAATTCTGAAGTCAAGATTAACCTAATTTTGTTACTATGAACTACTCTAAAGTCTGATAAGTGTCTAAAGCTAAATTCTATAACAAGGTGTATGCAAACTAAGGTATTTCCTAATGTTTGACCTATGAAAAATGCAAGGTATGAAATGATGGAAGAATTGATGGGTTTCAAATGAAATAAATGGAAGCTTGAAAGTATGTGATCAAAGAACAAGAGGATGCTTAGGAATTGATCGGAAAATGGATTCTCTTAGTTTCCCCTAAATTTTTCAAAGATAGGCAATTGTATCATTTTGAATTTTAGTTGTGGTGTTATGTAAACATCTGTGTCATTCTATAAATCTTAGTTGTGGTTTTCTAGATTGCAGTTGCGGTGAATGATTGTCAATTGTAGCATACAATGTGTTTTGCTAGGTTTTGTTTAAATTTTGAACAATTTTGGTGTGATTTTGTGAAATTGATTTTGGAAAACACAACAAACAATATGAAGGCACTTTTTTGGCCAAGTTTGAGTGTATAAATGTGTAATTTAAATGTGTATAAAGACACTCATAGACAATTCACAACCTAGGTTGGAAAAGATATTACTTGTTGAGTCCCTACTTGGATTGCTCCAAAAACTTAGACAAAGTGGACAACTAGAGATCTTTGTGACACTGGCCCCCCTTACATGACACGAACACAAAATATCTCTTACCCTTAAAGATTCTAAGATCTTGTGAACCAAGGGATTTCCTATCTCTACAATGAATAGTGGAATGTAGGGTGGCTTTAGAGGTATGACCTCCTGCACCAACAAGTAAAAGGGTTCTTTTGTACTCTACAACAAGTGGTTCTTAATCCCTATTTCGAGGTAATACTAGTGCCTATACATGCAGTGAGATTAGATCAATTAAGAGGCCTCCCAGTCCCTCATTATAATATATTTTGACATATCTCATGGATACTTAGGGTGACACTTGGCGGTGTAGGACATCTACACTAGGTGATTGAAGACTTTCCCAACAATCACAATTATTTATATAGTGGACCAAAAAAGTACCACTTGGGTTGTTCCCTCTCACAAGTTGGGAGGAAAGCCCTCTAAGAGTAAAAAAACCAACATAAGTATGTTGTTTTTGATCTCTAATATCACATGAAGCGTAAAGGGAGAGCATACACAACACCTTTTTCTCACACGCACAAGATGTTCATTTTAAAAAGAAAAATCTCAAAACCAAATGTGTGGGTGATTATGCAATGTCTAAAAGATTTTTTGTTTCTCAATATCACCAAATGGTGCGAGAGAAGAGCATACACACCTTAAGAAAAGTTACAAACTACAAGACAATGAAGACGCTAGTTCTTTTTAAGCCCAAATTCAAATGTGAGGAAGACACTCAATCTAATATTGTTGTCAATTTTAAGTCCCAAATGAGTGAAAATGAAAGTTATTTTTAACCAATGAGCAAAGAAATGCAATTTTTTGTGAATTTTAAGCCTAATGAAATGTGAATGCAAGGTTAATTTTAGTTTCAATGAGTGTATGAAAATGAAACAAGATAGAAAAGTTAGCAAGATCAAATGAAATGCTTCCTTTCCACCTATTCCACAAGTTGCAAAGCCACCATTAGTATCAAAAAATACCTAAGCTATCAAATCCAAGAAAATAGAAATGAGAAATTCTAAGAAAATTGAAAGATTCTAGAAATAGGCAGTTGCATCACTATAGTTTAAGAAGTTGCGGCTTAGAAAAAATGCATCTCAAAAGTTGTCGACTATGGTTCTCGGGATGAAAAATACATCACATGGATGTAGAGTGAAGGTCAAAGAGATTGCATCATTTCCCTAAATAGTTGTGGTGCACAATCCTATAGCTGCAAAAAACATAATAAAATGACCAATTTCGAGCAAACTAGAGACCAAACTGACATGATAATGATATTAACTAATAAAACCTGAGACCAATAACTAGAAACAGAAGGAAAATCTAAAAATAAATACAAAATAATGATGCAATGATATCTCAGGTAGTTGTGCCATTTCCCTAAGTAGATGTGTCATAGGAAATTATAGTTGTAAAACATAAAAGGAACAAGCAAATTCGACCAAACCAAGGATAGTTATGATACTAAACTATTTTTAGATGATGAAAATGAAAACTAATAACCAAGATATAAAATAGAAACCCAAAATAAAACAACCAAAATTAAAATCCCTAATGTTGAACACAATTGAGGTATTCTAGGTAATAGCTGTGTTACTCTACCTTTCGGTAGTTATGGTGTTTTAGCTTGCAACTACATCACAATCTTTAAAAACAAAAAAAAATGACAACTTTTGAAAAATATTGTTATATTCATGTCAGGTTCACCAATGTAATATATGGTTGGCTATGATCCCGGGTTGATTTGATGGGGTCCTTGCTGCATTCATTACTGAGCGGTAGGTTATTGCTATCTATCGGGGCCGATCTGGTTGGTGGTCGTGATTTCTCGTAACCCTAGCTCTGTTTCGCGTGGGCAGTTTTCTATAAGTATGGCACTCTGCCTCTTGTGTGAAGGTTTGAGTTTAGGTTAGTTTGAGCTAGGTTATAGATTGAAAGACTAAGCCAGAGGGCTTGTAATCAATAGAGTTAGCAGTAGGGTAGCATGTTAGCAAATTACAAGTGATTTTTACATTTCAAGCAAGTGTTGTAATGGACCAGAATTGTTGCTAATATGATGATTTAATACAAAGTGCAAATATTTTTCCACGACTAGTGTCTCCTTTACATTAAATAATCTTGCATGTTTCCTGTTCCATCTTTCAAACTACTTGGAAATGCTTGAATGTAGATTAAATTTAGTTTGTAGTGGTTGATGATTTAATGTTTGAAGTGTTGTAGCGATCTCTAGTTCATATCTTGGGCAGTTTCTTGATTGTGGGAAAGTTGTGCAAGGTCAACGTGTACCTTATATTCATGTTCTTAGTTCAACTGTATGTATTCATTCAGTCTCATTGAATGAATGCCTTCATCCTAAAAATCTTTAACACCTTAGAAGATTACACTATTTTCTGCAAGATTGCAGGTATTGCTTGGGTCGACCAGAAACTAGTTTAAGGGATTGGTCCATTCTAGGTCTTTCATCATTTTCATGGTTAGTCTTAGAAGTAGTGTTAACACTTAGGACTTTTGAAACCCTTATCTTTTGTTACTTCTTTTATTAAATGGTTAAGACTCAAAGTTAAAGCATCACCATATATTTAAATCTAATGAGTTTAGAGCTTCCAACATTTGTACATAAGACCCCTTGTGATTACCAGCATATTCACATTTATCACTGAGTTTGTTCTATTGCATTTTCATGACCTGACACTCGAGAGACCTTAGGGTTATCTCTTTGTTCATAGAGATTAGCCTTTCAAGAGAGATATGATAAATTTTATTTTGTCTGAGTTGTTGATGTGCATAAACACCAAACAACACCACTTTAATGCAATTCTAAACCTAGATGAAAAAAGTGGAGGATCCCAAAAGGTCTCCAAAGAAATGCTAGACTTTAGTTAATTTTTAGCTACTTTACTTGTGATAGACTGCACTCCTAAAGATGGCCTCTATACATGGACAAATCGAGGACCTAAGTTCACCAATATAGCTAAATGCCTGGATCGCTTCCTTCTTGGCCCTGGTTGGTACAATGACAATTACAAGTGCTCATCCAACATCCGTCCAATCTATGCATCGAATAACTTCCTTGTATTTATCTCACTAAATCTTAGTGAAATTGCTCAACTACTTCAAATTTTAATCTATGTGGTGGAGGGATGCAGGTTTGCTAGAATTTAAAAAAATGGTGGCTAGAATTGCGATGAATCAATGGCACACCAAGCTTCAAAATTATAAAAAATTTAGGGAAAATAAAGAAAAATCTTTGAGCTTGGAATAAGTCATGCTTTGGAAATATCTTCATTGAAAATATAAGAGTAGAATATGAATTGGAGGCTTTAAATGAACAAGTAATAAGCAAAGGTATGATAATAACTGAAATTACCAAAGAAAAATCATGTGAACAATGGCTCAAGGATGGCAACTTCAACTCTAAATTCTTTCACATTGTGTCCAAATTGCAGCGATCAAAAAACTGAATTGCAAACATAAAGTGGATGGATGGGTTAATAATGGATGACAAGGATAGCTTGGAAGCTAAAGCTATCAGTTACTTCTCAAATTTTCTCTGTCTTTACATTGGCCCCAAAGGAAATCACAACTCAATCCTTGAGGGAATCCCCCCCTTTTGAGTGAGATGGAAAAAAAGATGATGCTCGCCCTTTTCACCTTAGAAGAAGTGGAAAAAGATGTTTTTGACTTGAGCCCCAATAAATCACCTAGGTCGAACGATTTCCAAGCACAATGCTTTCAAAAATGCAAGGGATTCATAGCCAACAAAATATGGGAATTTATTAAAGACTTTAGGAATAAAAAAATATTTGTGAAAGATATCAACAACACTGTAATTGCCTTAATCCCAAAGAAGCAAGACCGCTCTTCATTTTTTGATTATAGGCCCACTTGTCTTTGCAATGCCATGTACAAAATTCTCTCCAAAGTCCTATCTAATAGGCTAAAATTGGTCATGGGATCTGTAGCTAGGGAAAATCAGATATAAAAAGAACAACAAGATATCAAACCCTAACTAGCACAATAGAGTACAAGCAAGCATGAAAATCAAAATAACAAGCGAATGCAAACTGATCTCCAAGCTAGATTTGATTTATCTCCATTGCTCTTCTTCACTTGCATGAGAATGCAAGATTTTGAAGGTTTGTTTATTTTGATATGTTGATTGCTCATTTTTGCAGCATAACAATAAGATGGAGATGATAGAAGAAAACTAGATAGATAGATAAATTGTCCATAGATAAGAAGAAAACTAGATAGATTAGAAGACAAAGAAATTTTGGCAAAGTAAGGATGCTAGAAGAATATTCTCCCAAATGGCCTATGAAAGGTTTGATTTATAGGAGAAGGCTGATTTAATTTGATGGCATTATAAGTCTAATTTATTATATGTATGGCTAGGATTAAAATTGTAATTTAGTGCATATGATGCACATTAAGTGAGTTATGACCTAAGGCTAAAATTAGGATGTAAGAGAACAGTGTGATTCTATTATTTATTTTGGAGGAAAAGATGCCTATGACCCACAAATGAATGGGGCTAAAACTAGGATGTGAGTGTGAATCTCATAATTTAAATAATAAAATTATTTAAATTATTTGTGCATGTGAAGAGTTGTAGTCATGTGACATATGTTGTAATGTGACAATAAGTGAGGGATTAATTCAAATATTTAATTTGAATTATTTTGAGACATGTGAAGGGGGAATTAATTAAATAAATGAGATTTATTTAATTAATTGGGAAGGTGATTAAGTGGAATAAATGGGATAAGTGGGATAATGTAATGACCTAGGGTAAAATATTAAAAAATGTCTTACAAGGTCATGTATCGCCTAGGTAATATTATGACATGGACAATTTTGTGTGTCTACATTTTTCCCATCTTTGAGATGATGTTCGAGATGGTGAGATTTATGTCGAGTAACATAATTTCAAAGAAGCTAAGGTATGGATAGAGGAAAAAAATATGATGCCCCAACCACTTGAGGAAGTGAGTAGCAAGATGAATGAAGGAAAGGGATGATAGGAGAATATGATGATGCAAAAGATGTGAAGAAATGGGATGATGATGCCCCCTCAAGAGGATAGGCGGGTTGGACAAACATGGGTATGCTCTTGAAATGAATGAATGAAATGATAAAGGAGGGATAAAATGAATGATACAAGAAAACAAGTAGATGAAACATAAGAAATTGATTTGAAGAAGTTGAATTGATGTTTTGAATTGATTGGAAGAAGTGATTTGGTTTGATTTTATTGCTTGGATTTTTGTTGGCTATTTTATTTTTTTGTCTTTTTTTTCAAGACCCTTTTCCAATTTTTTTTGTATTTTTTTTCGGATATTTTGATATTTTTGGATTGTTTAAATGTTTTGATTTTTGGATTTTTGAAATGTTTTTGATTATTTTGGATTTTGAAATGTTTTAATTTTTTTGGATTTTTGAAATGTTTTGATCTTTTGGATTTTGAAATTTTTGACTTTGAAATTTTGAAATGTTTTGAGATTCTTGAAACGTTTTGATTTTTTGGATTTTTGAAATGTTTTGATTTTTTTGGATTTTTTGAAATGTTTTGATTTTTTTGGATTTTTTTCAAGACCTTTTTTTTGAAATGTTTTGAGATGTCAATGGATGACAATTTGGGTAGCCTTTGTGCTAGATACCAATGAGAAGGGAAAATAAAGTCTAGGTGGAAGGAGATAGATGGGATTGGTGGGTGATAGGATAACGGGTAGAAGGCTCATGATAGATGGGTTGATAAAAAGGATATGTCATAGTGAATGGAATGGATGTATGCATCATAAGAGAGCAAGGATGTGATCTCCAAAGACTATGTCGCATAGGAATAACATGCCCCATTCTAGGTACAATACTTGGGATTTTTTAGGATAAAGCTGATGACACTAGGATAATGATAGGATTGTTTGGAAGGATGAGGTATATCAAAAGATATCCAAAGCATATTTCAACATTTTACCCCATATTTTTATCATGATCAATAGGAGGAAGAGAGGATGAATGGAATCAATATGATAATTATATGGGTATGATGGCCAAGGATGATAAGATAGGAGATGGTAAGATACGATATAAAATGATATGGTAGGATGAGACAACATCCCCCAAGTGTAAGTGACATAGAAGATCAACCTACACATGACACATATTTGCCAAGTTTTCATCATGGTACTTACCCAGGGCACTTGTTTACTAGGTTTTCACCATTGGACGAAGGGATTTCTCTTTACTTTTTTTTTTTTTTTGGAATTTTATGTTTTGATTTTTTTTTTGGATAAGAAAAGGGGAAATTGGATAGGAAGGACTCAAGTTTCTAGTTCCATGAAAGGTGATAGTCCCACTAGAGATGGATGCCATCACATGGAACATGTCAAATGTCATTATACTCATAGATGTTGGTAAGGGATAACATGAAAGGGAGATGGAGTAGGTAGATGATGGATTATGATGTGGATTATGGAGGGATTGGTGGATTATATAGGGGAGATTAATGTGAGGCTTAGCCAGAAGCATGGACCATAGGAAGGTGATGGCAGAGATATGTAGGATAATGATTGAAGGGAGAGGAGATGGAGTTATGTGGAATTATTGTGAAATGGAAGGGAACCATGACCAATGGTTGCACACACTGTGATAAACGTTGAAGCTTTTGATGTGGAGGGGGTGTAGGAATAAATGGAGATGTTTTCTTAGGAAATGAGTGATGAAGTGCTTCAGGTACCCACATAGACTTAGTATTTTTATGAATTTTATTTTCCTTGTGGGATGGAATATGAGATTATTTAATAGAGTGGGAATGTGAGGTGGAAGTGGATGGTTGGGTTTTTTGAGATGCAGATGCCTCATTTGAATTATTTTTCTTTTTCTTAGGTACCCAAACCATTTTTTTTTTAGACTTATGTTTTGAAGGTATGGGCTTATGTTGCCTTTTGAATGGATTTTTCTTTGATTCTTTGCTTTTGTGTCCTAGGGCATTACGACCCTTAAGATTTTTTGCTTTATAAAAAGAGGCATCAATTTTTTTTCTTTTGAATCTCATGGGTATGGTGGAATGAGTGGAAGCTTCATGTTTAGACAATGTGTGCATTGATTGGTCACAATTAGGATTTTTAGAGGATTTATGGCTAGGTGGATAAGGGGATTGGATAATGGGGATATTACGTGTTGGAAGTAGTGGAGGTAGATTAGATGGAGGGATATTAGGAGTTGGAAACAATGTTGGAAAATTTGATGGTGGAAGGTGTATGGTCACATGCTTTTGACATTTGTAAGATGATGGAGGAGGGATGGAAACATATGTTTTAGGCATATGATACGATTTATGGTGGAAAAAGGACTTATTATTTATGGGTAAAGTACCAAAATCTTTAGATTGGTGTCCTTGGGGTGTATATCCAAGGCCATAAGAGCGTGGAGGGACCTTGACATGGATTGGCTCCAAAATACCTTGTTCATAAAGACCTAAGCCTTTACCTTGATAGTTCATGTTCTGAAGCATGTGATGGACAATGGGACTAGGTGTGTTTTGGACACTAGACTTTAATTCATTATTATATGAAGAAGGTGAAATGGATAAAGGTTGTTGATTTCCTAAGGAGGATCATTCATGAATAAAGATGGATATACCAATAGGACATGTTGGTGGATTTGAAATGGGGTTGATAGTGGATGTGGAAGGATCATTAGGATCTTGATTTTGTTCATTTAGATCCACACTATTAGTTTGATCTTCTACATTTACTTGGGAGGCATGTGTCTTAGCATGACAAGTGGATAATGCAGGATAATGGATAGGACTAGGTAGGGGGTGTATAGGATCAATGGAGGTTTATTTCTCATGGATAGGTGAAGTGATAGGCTCTTGATCATGGAATGCATAGAATTGGCTAACAGGATCATCATGGACTTCTTGATCATAGGTAGGAACTAGATCATAGAAGGATGCTTCATCATGAATATGACCAAGTATGTTATGAGTGGGATCATTAGAAGGGCCTAGATCTTTATTAAAATGAGAGGTTAATGTTTCCTAATGCTTAGGATAATTCTCTTGACATAGCTCTTGGATTTGAGTGGAAATGGAAGTGGAAGGCTCTAGAAGAGGATTGGTATGCTCTTCATGATCAACAACGAGAGGGAATGATGAAATTTGACTTAGACATATAAGATCAATAGGTTTTGGACCACATGATGGAGTTGGAAGAATAGGCATGGAATTCAAATGTTCATTGGTAAGCTCATTAATGGGTGCTTGACACGGGGATGGTCTACTCCATGCTAGTAGTCTTTGGAGAAAATCGTTAAAGGATTCTTTGGTTGATGGATTAGAGCTTGAGAAGCTAGATGGTGGTGTTGGTGTAGGACTAGTATGCTTTGAGATAGACATTTTATTAGATTGTGATGGAGGATTAGTAGATGGAATGGTGTATGTTTCCAAACTTAGGGTGGTACTTCCCTTGTCAGTAGTATCATTAAGGTGACCTAATATTTCTACAAAGTTTTCATCATCACTGGGATCTACAAAGTTCTCATCATCACTAGGAGCAAAGTTTGACCCACCTTGGAGGAGATATGGTTTTGAATTATCTTCATAATTATGCGAAGGGGCTCCTCGAATTATGACCTTGGGCTTGTGACTAAGATCGTTAAGGAGTAGGACCATTTTAGCAAGTGATTCCCTAGGATTAGGATGATGATTATGATGTGGAATGATTAGATTGGATGACTTTTATTGATTAGGATGAATTGGATTGGAATGTTATTAGAAAAAGGATTATTAGGATTATTAGAATGATATGTTTATGTGTTGGTGTTTATATCTTGATATGAAATTTTCAAACAAATGATTACACATGTACACACATGAATCACACACGCAAGACACATAAGCAAGTTTGAATTTGAAATTATGAATGTTATGATTAAGCATGCACTTGAAGAAGACACATCAACAAGTCTTAGAACTATTCAAGTGGGTATGGCCAATTAGGTTTTAAGATAGGATGAATGATATTGAATAGGGATAATTTGAAAGAAAAATCCCACCACAGAGCTGAGAGAAAGGGGTAACCCACCCTTCACCTTCACTTCTCAAATGTATAAAGTTATTTGGGTCTTAGCCAAGAATGACAATATTTAACTCATAAAGAAGCATGCATTTTGATTCACACCTTGATTGAGACCGTCCCTAGGGGTGATTAAATCCCCTAGTAGGCCTCCTATGAAGGGTTTGACAAAATAAAACCAAGTGAGGTGTTTTTGATCACACATGTAGTTGATTCACACTCGTAGTTGTTAGTTTCCCTTTAGAAAATTGAAATGTGTGTAAAATAGTTCAAACACTAGTTCTTTTTAACCCAAATCCAAAATGTGTGATGGGAAGACAATGGTTCATTTTTTTTAAGCCCAATTTCAAAGTGTGATTGCAAACAAGGTGTTCATTTTAAAGCCCCAAATTCAAGTGTTTTGCAAACAATATTGATTGATGAAATGAGAGATAAAGATAGTAGAATGAGTGTACCTGGAAGTTTTTGCTTTCCAATTTTTTGTGTATGACTGATATTGGTGCTACTACAACAACTCCTTATGATCACCTACAAAATAAAAAAATGATATTATAATGAAGCCATAAAAAAAATAAGTTCACCAGATAATTGCAATTTCAGATACATGTTTCTAACATAACCGAATTAGATCTTATTATTTGAAGATGTTATTGATCTAAAAAATAAAAAATCAAAGAAAAAAGCCCTACTAATTTTCTGAGAGCTTTCCATAAATTTAAAGAAGTCAGAAAACTTATTTGTTTTGCACCCAAAAAGATGGATTTGTGAAAAATCTACAAGAAAAAAATATCAAATCATTTAGCACCTTATATGACTTGAAAGTCAAATCTATTGAAAAGAGACCCCTATTATAATTTCAAGAGATTTTCAGAAATGTAAACATTTTTGTAAAATTAGCTAATTTGCATCCAGAAAGTCAAATTTATTAAAAAACATAAAATAATGATAAACCCTCAATTTGTTTTACTATAGCGTCTGGAGATTATGTATTTGCTTCTTTGAAAATCTTGTAGAAAAATGTGTAGCCGATTGGAAAATATGATGAAATTTGTAAAGCCTAGGGTTTTGTCCAAAAAAATGGCAGATCTGTAACAAAAAGATAATGAAATCTACAAAAAAGAAAGTTAGATCAAAGGATTCATGTCCTGTTCACCAATGTAGCTAGGTAAAATCAGATATAAAAATAACAAGAAGATATCAAACCCTAACTAGCATAATAGAGTACAAGCAAGCATGAAAATCAAAATAACAAGCAAATGGAAATCGATCTACAAGTTAGATTTGATTTATCTCCAATTCTCTTCTTCACTTGCATGAGAATGCAAAAATTTTAAGGTTTTATTATTTTGATATGTTGATTGCTCATTTTTGCAACATAACAATAAGATAGAGATGATAGAAGAAAACTAGATTGATAGATAAATTGTCCATATATAAGAAGGAAACTAGATAGATAAGAAAATTGAAAGAAACTTTGCAGAGTAATTATGCTAGAAGTATATTCTCCGAAATGGGCTATGAAAGGCTTGATTTATAGGAGAAGGCTAATATGATTCGATGGCCAAGATTAAAAGTCATATTTGTGATATGTATGGCTAGGATTAAAAGTTTATTTTAGTACCTATGATGTACATTAAGTGGGTTATGACATCAAGCTAAAAGTAGGATGTGAGGGAATAGTGGTATTCTATTATTTATTTTAGAGGAAATGATGCCTATGAAGCACAATGAATGGGGTTAAAAATATGATATGAGTGAGAATCTCATAATTTAAATAATAAAGTTATTTAAATTATTTGTGCATGTGAAGAGTTGTAGTCATGTGACACATGTTGTAATGTGACAATAAATGAGGGATTAATTCAAATATTTTTAAATTCGAATTATTTTGAGACATGTGAAGGGGGAATTAATTAAATAAATGAGATTTATTTAATTAATTGGGAAGGTGATTAAGTGGAATAAATGGGATAAGTTGGATAATGTAATGACCTAGGGTAAAATATTAAAAATTATCTTACAAGGTCATGTACCAACTAGGTAATATTATGACATAGACAATTTTGGGTGTCTACAGGCTCTATTATATCTAGTGAACAAAATGGGTTCACACTTGGCAGAGAAATAATATATAGCATTATCATCACAGCTGAGACAATTCACTCTATATAAAAAAATAATCTAATGGGAATGATGTTGATACTTGATGTTATTAAGGCCTACAATCAGGTGGATTGGAGGTTTCTAGTGGTTGTTATGAGGTGGTTTGGATTTGTTGAGGATGGGTTCCATTTATTCATCACTGCATCTCTACCCCTAGATACTTTGTATCTATCAACAGATCACTATGTGACTTCTTCAAGGCTACTAGGGGTCTGAGGAAAAGCGACCCCATCTTGCCTTCCCTCTTTGTCATCATGGCAAAGGTGATGGGTAGACTCTTTCAAAGACTTCAGGAATCTAAGTTTTGGAAAGGTATAATGGTGGCACCCAACTTTGATTCGGTCACTCATATCCAATTTACAAATGATACTCTTATTTTTGGATAAGCCATGTTGAGGGAGGAATACGTAATTAAGGAGGCACTAGACAAATAAATTGCTACCTCTGGCTAGGTCCTAAACAAGGAGAAACCTAAAATAATATTCTTCAACACCAAGCGAGTGATTCAAAAGAAGATAGCTTAGGTTTTTTAATTAAAAATATATTTCCTACCGGTGAAGCATCTTGGGGTTCCTCTTTTCTTGGGCTCTTGTAGATCGATCATGTGGGGTGATCTACTAGAATAATGTCAAATCAAATTCGATGTCTGGAAGTTAAAATGTCTATCATTCGTAGGAAAAATTTAGATGGTGAGGTTGGTTCTCTTGGCTCTCTGAATCTATGCCATGTCCTGCTTTAATCTCCCTAACAAAGTAATATCCTATCTTGAGGTATTCCTTAAGTGTTTCCTATGGGACGGTGCCAAGGACAAAAATTGGATTCCTCTACTTAGCTAGGAAACTGCCTGCCTCCAAAAAGAAGGTGGATGAACAAGACTTAGGAGGTTGGAGTTAGAAAATCAGGTACTTGGAGCAAAAATATGCTAGAAAATGGTGAAAGAACCAAATAGGATGTGGTGCTAGCTACTCCATAAGAAATACCTAGATTATGTCGACCCCACTAGGATCTTGACCCTAGAAAATTCAACCAACGATTTGAAAATTTGAAAATTCATATAGGAAAGAAGAAATCTAATTACAGAGCACATTTCATGGTGAATTGGCAATGGTAAGAAGGCCAACTTCTGGTTTGACTCATGGGAAGGGAATATCCCTTTCGTTGAGAATCTGGTGGTGGTGAATGGATAAACAAACATGATTGATAGGCATGGGTGGTGGGTGGAGGATTATACTTGCCCAAAAGAGTATGGCTACTATAGGTGAATCACCCTAGATAGTGATCTTGTCTCTGAAGAGCTGAAACAAAGAGTAATTGATGCCCTAATGAAAAGAAAAATCCACCTATCTGAGTCAGCAGATGAAATATTTTTGTGTGGAGTGTGCTTTGGTATCTATTTAGTTAAAAGGGGATACAAAACTCAAGCAATGCAACATGCTATCAAATCATGGCCTTACAAGATTTTTTGGAACTCAAACATTCTTCCTAGGGCCGGATCATTTCTTTGGGTGGCTATACATAAAATAACCATTACTATTGATTGGTTACCTACATATGGAATTTAGGGAGCCTTAGTTTGTGTGTTATGCTTGGCTAATGATGAATCCGTCAACCACCTTTTGTCGATGTGCCACTTTGCTACAAGGTGTTGGGATGGCAAGGCCCTCGACAATTAGATATACTTGAATTCCTACTTGGATGGCCTACTAAACAAAGGAATGACATGTGGAGTGGTGTGTGGTTTTCCTCACCCTCATTGGTGGCTTGGAATATCTAGAAGGAGTGAAAAATGTGCATATTCAACAAGAAGGCCATGTTTTTGAATGAAGTAATAAAATGTATCGAACATGGAATATGTGAAGTGGAAAATGCTAAATGCCATGTAAATAAAAAATTAGATTTTTTCCAATTGGGATAATGATCTTCAGAAAAGATGGAAGGTTCTCAAACCCCTGCAAATCGATCCTACGATGCAAACTATGCAACGAATGAAAGTTAAATGGATTCTATCATGACTAGAAAGACACAAGATAAAATTTGATGGGGATGCCAAGGTAGACCCTGGGGTGGCTGGCTCAAGAAGCCTATTCAGAAAAAAAAATGGTGCATATGTGGGGGCGGTGGATTGTAAGCTAGGCATTGCTACCAAAAATAATGTTAAGTTTGCAGCTCATTGTGGGGTTAGAATTATGTATCAATTTGAACATTCTAATCATTGACATTGAAGGTGACTCTATGATTTGTGTCAACACTATCAAAAAGAGGAACACATCTAATTGGAAACTACAACGTTGGATCCCTATCATCACAAACATTTTGAGTAAGCTTGAATCATTCACAATCAACCACATATAAAAAGAGGCCAATGTTATTGTAGATACATTGGAAAATGCGGGGATTGGTTTGGTGGTCGAGGAAAAAGTCTACCTGCTAGGTGATTTTCCTATTGAGGTGATCAATATAGTCAGAACGAAAGCTCGGTGGGAGTTGGGCATGATGCACAAATAGATTGGGTCCTCTCTGCCCCAAATCTTGTCTTGGTCGAGCCAGAATATGGGTTTTCACTTGGCCACCTTAGCCTCATTGAGGAGAGGAAGATATAATTACTCTAGAAGGCATGTTGATTATTATATTGCAAATTCCATGTCCTATTTGGAGGTAAATCCAAACCAAATCACACAAGTTGTTCTTGATAGGATGGTCGAGATTGTTGATGGTGTTAGTTACCTCAAACAATCATCCTTGATGCCCTAGATGGGCTACTATGTACTCTTTGTAATGTTTGTATGCTTATTTATACAAGGAGCTACCCCCTCTAGTAGCACTTATCTATCAAAAGATACAATATATCAATGTACTATTATTATAACAATACAATTTACTATAAGCTAGATCTAAATGCTTAAGTTTAATTCTGAGTAACTCATCCCTATTAAGTTTTGTGCTTTTAGATAATTGTGGAAGATAGATAACTATTAGGAGCAAGGTAAAATTATGGAATATGTTAAGTGATGTACAATGCATAGCTATTTGGGAATTATCTGAGTGATCAGAAGTTGAAAGTCTCCATTAGATCAGTTAGTTCTTTTACAATGCATTTTCTAGAGTTGTGTATTTATCAATTGCTCAAGTTAGTTTAATAATTATTAGTTAGATGACTAGTATGCATTTTTAGTATCAAAGTTCTTGATATTGATATTTTTTGGTAGTTACTTAAATTAAAGATCAATGTTTATATAATAGTAAATTGTTATTAATAGTAAGCATATGTTTCATCATGTGCATAAGTTCAAATGAGTGGTACTACATGTTAGAACCTAAATTTTCCATGAAAACACCTTAAGGTTTTCCCATTTTAGCCTAATATTTTCCTATCTTTCATAAAATGATTCATTTATTCCCCATCCATGCAGCCAAAATGACTTATATATTCTATTGTGTCCTTGGTTTCAAAACCCTATAGGCTTCCATCATTTATTGTTATACCATGACCTTTTGCAAAGTGGCTTGTGGTATCACAGTAGTGGTTAGGCACAGTCATGATGACTGTCACTGATATAACACATGCATTCTTCCAACCAACTATGGTGACACGGTAACAGTCGATGAAAAAATGGCAAGTGGTAACAACGGAGGGTGGCAGTCAAGATAGTTTACCATGACACAGTAGACAGTCTACAGGGAGACCGCGGTGACCACAGTAACAGTTAGTGAGCACCAGAGGTAGCAACCAGAGGATATACTGTAGTACTGTGTGTGATTAAACCACAAACCGTGTTGACCATAGTGAATAAAGTAGCGAGTAGCAGAAGAAAAGGTGATGGTCAGTGGATAGTTACCGCTACACCACGGTCAGCTAGAATGAAGTTGGTGGTCGAGCGGTAAGAGAAAGGATAGACCGTGACGATGAACACTGCCATATTGTGGGTGGTAGAAGGAGAGACCGCGGTAAGGCGGTAAGTGATGGAGGTTGCCATGATAGTCAGTGTGGGGCCAGTCACCGCATTACCACAAGAGGAAAGGTCAAAGCCCACGGTATTGCGGTAAACATAAAGGCATAAAGTAATAAAATATAAAGTGAAATGTGAATGTGGGAAAAGATAAAATGAAATGTAAAAGGTGAACTATAGTTTAAATATTTGATTTTCTGATAAAGGCAATATAATCAAATATTTTATTTTTTTCATAGAATGTAAATGGCGATAATTAGAATGTCAAGCGGTTGCATAGAAAAATAAAGGGTCACGACCCTTGGAATGTACTATATAAATATTTCAAAAATCAAGGAGTTAAAAGGCGAGAATAGAGGATAGAGAGTAGGAAATAAAATATTTTCATAATGTTTATGTTCGAAATGACCATGCTGCATGTATAAGATCTTGAGGAAGATAATGAAATACTTTTGATACGGTGGCTCCAATCTGGTATCATTTGTTTGTTGAGTTTTTGCAGTTATTTGATTGTCTCCAACCTAATGTTTCTTGATTATTTAAGTTGAAATATCAAGTATATGTTCAATTTATTAGTGCACATTTGTTGTATCTATGTGATTTGATTAATTGGGTTCTTTAAAGAAGAATTAAATTCCTTTCAGTCAATTACAGTAATCTGGGAATGTTATTTGGATCCATAAGAAGAATCAGATAGTTAGGATTGATATTATACTTCCAGTAGGGTTTATTGATCACATTATTGCATGTTTATACCTGTTATAAACTCATATTTGTATGCCAAACAATTAGAGATTTTTCCAGATAAGAACCACTCATCTAAAACTTTCATTTGACTCTATTTCACCCAATAAGGCACTGGTCTTCCATATTTCATCATTTAGTTTTATCCATTTTATTTGAAATTTGTTAACTGAACATATCAGATTTTACCTTGATATTGCTTATACTATTTATACCAAATTAGAATCGCATCTCTCCACTATCAAAATTTCTATTGTGGATAGATTGGTCAAAGAAGGAAAAATAGTTCAAATCTACAACATTTACATAGGTTCACCTGCCTAGGTTTAGCAGAGCCTTAAGAGTAAATGTTCAACCATATTGGTTGGCCTTGTTAGTTGGCCAAAAGCATTGTGAGAGCTTGGCAACCTCTCATGGTTCAAACTTGTGTTTTTGAGACCCAACAAATTGGTGACTCTATTGGGGAGTAACTTGAGAAAAGTATGGTGGTAGGCAGCCTTTCCATATAGATTCATTGAAGAGAGATTCAAAGTTAAGAAATTTTAAAATTGACTCTGCTAGGTGAAATAATAACATTTTTCTCACTTTTAAAAAAAAGTGGGTGGCAACTCTAAATGAACAAGTGCATTGAGACTGATAAAATAAAATACAGATCAGAAATAAATCATCCTAGAGCTCAGACTATCATAATTACTCACAATATGCAGGGAAGAAAATATTTGTACAAAGATAGTGATGGTCCTAAGGATAAAAGTAAGTGGACTTACAAAAATGATTTGGGCAAAACAATTAAAAACAAAACATCAAAACTATCGGTGGAAACACATAATTCATATGATGCATTAATAAATGAAAACAACCCATCTAAAGAACTACACGCTCTAGAGGAGAGGAGAAACCCCCTCTGGAAAATAGACTCTAAGAAGGTTGACGAGTACATGGTTTATTTTGAAGCTAAAAAAAGGAGAGAGTATGAATATGATCATAAAGCAACACTTTTTGAGGAGGGACTTGAATATGAAGCAACATATGAAGAAAATCATGAACTTATGACCCAAAACAAGACAGATGCACATATGGAATGCATGAGGAAAGAAATAGAAAGATCAAGGGTAGAATACGAGCAAAGGCTTTAGGCAATGAAAGAATTTGAAAAATTGAAGTTGCAAAAAGCTCAGACTAAAATGCTAATGGCTGACTCACCAAACTATGTACCCCCTCATAAAAATAACAATATGAGACTATCAAATTCCCCATAGGCCCACCAAAATCAGCCAAGGAACCAATGTGGATATCAAAATTCTCCACCACAACATAAGGGTGTTCAACCGCCTCCTTATCAGCAGCACGTATGCCCACAAGGTCAAAAATATGTGGCAAATAGTAATCCATTGTACCAACATCAGCATTACCAAAATCCTCCTCCACAATATACAACCATGATCAGGTAGTGTGATATGGCAAGATTTAAAATATGTCCTTATCCTATGGACAACAGTTGGAGAAGTCTTGTCCCAAAATTCACAAGGAGTAATGCAATTATAGCTAAAGAGAACAGCAGAAGCTTTAATGATTTTATGCAAGATTTGGATATGCAATATGAAGATCTACAGATGAGGTTTTTTATGATGTCACTGATTGAAGATACCAAAGATTGGTTTAATAGTTTTCCAATAGCCTCTATTTATTCTATTCATGTGTTTTATGAACAATTCCTTGAGCAATATGGGAATCAATATGCACCAGAATTTGCTTTGCATGAATTGGTGACTATTCAAAAGCATCAAAATGAGTCAGCTTATGATTTCAATAAGAGGTTTTCTAAATTACATAATAAGATACCTCCTAGATCCAAATTAGTTGATCCTGCTGCATTGAGTATTTATTTAAAAGCTTTTGATCCTAAGACAAGATATGAGCTTAGGAACAGGGGTCCTAGAAATTTGGCTGAAGCTCGAAAGATAACACTCACTATTGAAAATAATAGGAAGGCCGCAGGGATGATTACCAAAAGGGATAACCCTAGGGTTCCCCAATATGCTCCTCCAAATAGAAAAGAAAATACACATATGAATGAAAGACCAAGATTACGTGGCATGAACTATAATACAAATTGGAAGGATGGAAATCCAGTGATATATAGACCAAGGAATAAAGAGACCTGATCCCTTGAAAAGGAAAGGGACCTATATGGTAGATAAAAGTCCTTGGTGCTCTATTTTCTATGCACCACACTCCTCGGAGCATTGTGTTACAACTTAGTCGGTACCAAAAGAAGACATATTGGAAAGTGATGTTGGGGAAGACCATAATATCTATATAACTTCCCACACTCTTAGTTATTTGGAGCAGGGGTATTCATCTTTAGAGGAAGGAGGATATGAGTATTATGTTAATCATCAGAAATACAATATTCATATGGTAGAACAACAAGTTTTTTCTAACTATGAAGAAATTGAAAATAAACAAGATCCCCCTACTGCATCACATCAGAATAACAAATGTAGTATAAGGAAACTGAGTGAGGAAGAGATCAAAAGATTGACTGCTACAGTGGTGGAAGAAGCTAGAATCAAATATCAGCTAAGGAACAGAACAATAAATGAGGAAGAAGGTGTCCTGAGAGGAATGTTTGTAAAAAATAAAAAGGTATCAAATGAGATATCAAAGAGGAAAGGTGATAAGAAATCTATTGGAGTTGAGAAGATACAACACCACAAAAGCCCAAACGATCTTTGCAAGCAAATAACCTATTACAAGGAGAAGCAAAGAGAAACAAGAAATGGAAATGCTCAAGAATGTGGAGCAAAGTATTCACCTGAAAATGTAAAATGAATTAAGATACAAAAGATAGTTTTCAACTACATATAGATGAAAACCCTAAAAAAGGAAAACCCTAGGCTTGCACAATAATAATTAATAAAGTAATTTAATTATTATGCACCTAATGTTAGCTTAAGTGAAAAAGAGTTAAAAGGAAACTTTACATAATTAAACAAATATTGTTTAATTAATAAAGTAAATGTCCAATTACTCTAACACCTCCCCTTAAGATAGACATAGGGAGAAGCTAAAACCTAGAAGAAGCTACTGAAAGCAAAAGCAATGGGTCCTGGCAACAAGGCCAGATCAGCTACCCAAGTACAATGAAATCTCTATGAAACGGAGAAAAGGAGAAAACCCAGTGGGAAAAACTCCTCTCCAAAAAGAGATAGAACAACATGCTGAAAGAAACATGAAGGAAGGAAGGCCTCATAAAGACCCCCCAAGGACAACTTCCTTCACCCCAAGCATAGAGCGCAACTGAAGATAGCGCGGAGATGCAAAAGGTTTCGTGAAGATGTCTGCAACCTGCTCGGCAGTGGGAACATACTCCAAGATGAGAGAAACATCCTGAATCAACTGTCTGATGAAATGCATATGAAGCTCAATGTGCTTCATCCGTTGATGCTCCACCGGGTTGCGTGAAATGTGTATAGCACTCTGATTGTCACACCAAAGAATAGTGGGACTATCAGGAGGAAAACCAAACTCAGTCATCAACTGGCGAAGCCATAAAATCTCCTGACTAGCGAGCACTGCAGCTCGATACTCAGCCTCTGTAGATGATAATGCATGAGCAGTCTGCTTCTTGCACGACCATGTGATAGGACCAGAGCCAAGACAAAAAACAAAGCCAGAAGTAGACTTCTGATCATTGACATCACCAGCCCAATCTGAGTCAGTGTAGCCAACAATGTGAGGATCCCCTAATGTGTAGTGAATGCCATATGAAGTGGTGCCCTGAATGTACCTCAAAATACACTTGGTAGCTTTCCAATGACTCTCATGAGGATCATGTGAGAATCGAGAGACAAGACCAACCGCAAAGGAAAGATCAGGACGAGTGTGAGTCAGGTACAACAAACTGCCAACCAACTGCCTGTAAAGTGTAGCATCTACTGAAGGGGTGGGGCAAGTAGTAGTCAAAACAACCCCTGACTGAAAAGGTGTGGGGGAAGGCTTGCAATCAAGCATACCAAAGCGCTGAAGCATATCAAAAGAATACTTTTGCTGGTAAATGGAGATCCCCTCTGAAGACTGAATCACCTGAAGACCAAGGAAATAGTGCAGAAGGCCAAGATCTGTCATCTCAAACTGCTCCATCAAGGCTAGCTGAGAATTCTGAATCATAGAGGATGAGCTACCTGTGATGAGAAGATCATCAACATATAGCACAAGAATAAGGATCTCACCCTCAAGATGCTGAATATAGACCGTGTGATCAGAATGACAACGAGTGAAACCAGTGGAGAGCAAAAAAGACTCCATCTTCTCATACCAAGCCTGAGGGGCTTGTTTGAGACCATATAATGAACGCTGAAGTTTGCAAACCAAAGAAGAATCATGAACAAATCCCTGAGGCTGCTCCATATAGATCTCCTCCTGTAGGTCACCATGTAAGAAGGCACACTTCACATCCATCTGAAAAATGAGCCATCCTCCAGAAGCTGCAAGTGATAATACAAAGCGAATGGAATTCATCTTGGCAACAGGGGCAAATGTCTCAGAGTAATCAATACCCTCAACCTGTGAGAAACCCTTCGCAATAAGACATGCTTTGTACTTATCAATAGAACCATCAGCAGCATACTTGGTGCAATACAACCATCAGCACCGAACCATATTTCTTCCCTTAGGAAGAAGACAGAGATCCCATGTATTATTCCTCATCAAAGAGGAATACTCTTCCTCTGTGGCACTATCCCACTCAGGGTGACCTATCACCTCTGAAAATCTTTGAGGATCCTCTGAAAGAGCATGAGTCAAAAGACTAGAACCCGTAGTATGAGAACGAGTGCGACGAGTGTCTGAAGGATCACCGGCCATAGATCCTGCTGCCTCAATAGTAAATTGACCCCATTTGGGCCTCTGAGGTGGAGCAAGTGGAGGTGAAGATGGGGGATCATCAATATCCTCATCAGAATCCTCAAAATAATCCTAAAGGGCTGTAGAGGGTGGAGTAGGTAGTGAAGTGGACACTGGAGACAGGGTATTAACTAGAGGAAGGCGCTCATCAAACTGAACATCCCATCGAAACAAGACCTCTCTAGAATCAGGATCAAATAACCTGTATGCCTTAACATCCTCACAGTAGCCAACAAATATGAGGGGTTGACTCTTCCGCTCCATAGCTCTCCTCTGAGCATCAGGAATAAAAGCCCATGCCTCACTACCAAATACTCGAAATGATGAAATATCAGGCTTGTCATGAGACCAAGCCTCCTCAGGAGTCATATGTTGAATCGCCTTGTCAGGCATCCGATTCTAAATATAGTTGGCACAATTGACTGCCTCTGCCCAAAAGGACGAATCCATGGACCTGGACTGAATCATACAATTAGCCATCTCCCGTAAAGTTTTGTTCTTGCGCTCAGCGATACCATTCTGCTGAGGGGTGTAGGGAACAGAAAATTGATGCTGTAAACCATGCTCAATGCAAAAATCTCTGAAAGCCTGATTCACATACTCCCCCCTATTATCTGTACGTATCCACCAGATAGAGAGACCAGACTGCTTCTCTACAAATGTCTTGAAGACATAAAAGGAATCAAAGACATTAGACTTGTACTTAAGAAAGTACAACCATGTGCGTCTAGAGAAGTCATCAATGAATGTGAGTACATACTTGGCCCCTGAAAAAGAAGGAGTGGGAAATGACATGAGGTCACTATGAATCAACTCCAAGGGTGCCAAAGCACGAGTGGTACTTCCCTTCAGAAAGGGATCCCTATGATGCTTGCCAAGCACACAACCATGACAAACACCGTCAGTGCAGGAAATCCATGGAAGACCAAGAACAAGTGACTGTGTACTCATTTGCTGAAGATATCTATAATTGACATGGCCCAAATGCTCATGCCAAAGCTGACTCACTGAATCTGCATGTGCTATAAGAGATGAACCTGTACCCTCAAAAGGCGCAAAGCCATCAAATCTGTAAAGACGAGATGCAGTATCAACACTACCAGTAGCCACAACCAAATCAGAATCATGGAGGTCCCGAATAACCACATCATGTGGTGAGAACTCAACTATCTTACCAGAGCCAGTGTGGCAAATCTAATAAATGGACAAGAGGTTCGTCGAAATGTCAGGAACAACCAAAACATCCTGTAGAGTGCCTCCATCCAAAGAGACAGAACCTAAACCCAAGACGGAAAGCTGTGAAGAGTCACCCACTGCAATCTGTGAAGTACCACAAGAGGCAAGAGAAGTGACCAACTGCTGAGTGTGAGTCATATGGTGAGAAGCACCAGAGTCTAAAATCCAAGTGGACCCATTGGTCGATGCTTGTGCAGTGAGAGCATGACCCTTCCCTGTGGTGGAAGAAGAAGAAGACGACGGTGAGGAGATGTGTTGCTGCTGCATGGCCTCCTCTAAAGCCTTTAATCGTTTCCAACACCTGGAAATTGGATGACCTTGCTTGCCACAGAAACTGCAAGTGTCTCATGATTTCTCCTTAGTCTTGGAGGAAGACTCACCAGACTTCGAAGATTTCCCATGTTTGGGATTAAATGGTGGTTTGGAATCAGACTTAGGAGGCGGTTTGGAGGAATGCTCACTACCTGTAAAATCTTTCTTGGGCCTCGGTTTCTACTTCTGTTTCCCCTTCGGTGATTGAGCAACCAATGCTTTGCTCTTTGAACCTAAGAGCATATCCATCTGAGAAAGGTGGGACTATTCCCAAGACAAACACTCACAAAATAAATCAAAGGTAGGCATGGTAAAATTGGCACCCAAACCATCCATGGTGGAGTAGAAGGAGGAAGCAAATATCTGAAATGGACCACGAAGCTTCGAAAGAATCAAATAAATGCACTCTGTGTCTGTCTTGTTCTTCCCACAACCCTGTAAAATAGAGTGGATAGTTTTGAACTTGTTCAAAAAGTCCTCAATAGTGGGGAAGGTATCAGGTAACAATGAAGTCAGCTCTACCTCAATCTGTAATGCGCGGAACTCATTAATGTCCCCAAAAAGTGTCTCAAACTTCAGCCACATGGCTTGAGGAGTGAGTAAAGCATCAAGGTGAAATAAAATACTGTCTGAAACATGCAGGCATATCAAACCCATAGCCTCATCCATCTTGTTCCTGTGCTGCATAATCTCAAAAGCACGCTGCAACTAAGGCTGAACCTCATCTAAATAAGACCATAACCCTCGTGACCTGAGTAGCCTCATCATACGAGACTTCCAAGTGTGATAGTTATGTGATGTGAGTAGCTCAACTGGAGAGTCTGCCATGAAACCCTGCACCTGTACCTGCTTGTGTTTTTTTTATTATTATGTGATCTTTCAGAATAGACAGAAGATGCAGAAGGGTTTTTATTTTTGAGAGTTTTGGTGTTCTGGTTTTCTGAGATAAATGACAGAAAGCAAGAGAAAAAACACCCCCCACAAAAGATAAACCCAAACCCTAGTACAAACTGAGAAGAAGGAAGCAATGCATAAGAAAAAAATACTTCAAGACAAATTCTCATGTACCTGGTGAAAATTCTGATAAAATAGATCACATCACTGAATAGAGCATGTTGAGAGCTTTCCAACGCCTATTCAAGTTTGAAAAACGGAGTCCGGACGCAAAAGATACGCCCCTTGGAGTGAAAAAACCAAGTTCTAACTTTGACTGGAAAAAAACATAGTAAAACTGCAAAATCAAGAAAAATTACCAATACCACTGGAACGGCGCTAGAACCAGCTTTCCGACGATATCTCGTTTGCGAAAAAGCAAGAAAAAATGCCCATTCTACGCCCGATTTAGCGCAAGCTGCTCCAATGTGCAAAAAAAAAGTGTTTGGGGCCCTCAAGGGCTAAAGTCTTCGGCCCCTGGTCACGTGGTTGACCAGGGGGCCGGCGGTTGGGGACTGGACAAAAACCCTCGGTCACCCATAAGACCGGCGGCTAGGGTTTTAGAGCCCGCGGGGGCTGGCAGGGCCGACTCGGGTCGGTGGGCTCAGAGGAGCCGAGCTGGGAGCTCGATCGGAGTCGGCAACCAGTGCACAGGGAGCTCGGCGGAGGTGAGTCGGGAGCTCAGCAGAGCTCGGCAGAGGCAGCCGGCGGCGGAGGCAGCGCAGAGAGCCGAGCACGGGTGGCGGAGTCGGCAGGGGTCGGCGCAGGAGCGGGCGGCGGTCAAACACGGGTGGTGGACAGGGCGGCGCCAGGCGGAGCGGCCGGTGGCGATGGCTAAGCGGTGGCCACCGGGCGGCGCTACGATTCAATACTGGCCGCGCAAAAAATCAAAAGAAAAATGATTTTTTTAAAAAAAAATTCGATTTTTGCGATTTTCGCTGCTATTTTTGCTCCATACGGCCTTAGGGCAAAAAAATATTTGCCTTCCAAATTGACTGTAACCAAAATCGACGATTTGACAGTCGTTTTAGGGGTTTTTGGGCGCTCCAAATCCAATGGAACAGTCCATTTGAGCCCAAAGTGAACCCAAAAAATGGAGTATGCTGAATCCACCCAAAAAACTTAAAACCCTAGATTTTCTTCCAATGCAAATTTCTCAAAACAAGAACAAGTAGCTGCAAATCTGAAGCTCTGATACCATGTTGGAGTTGAGAAGATACAACACCACAAAATCCCAAATGATCTTTGCAAGCAAATAACCTGTTACAAGGAGAAGCAAAGAGAAACAAGAAATGGAAATGCTCAAGAATGTGGAGCAAAGTATTCACCTGAAAATGTAAAATGAATTAAGATACAAAAGATAGTTTTCAACTACATATAGATGAAAACCCTAAAAAAGGAAAACCCTAGGCTTGCACAATAATAATTAATAAAGTAATTTAATTATTATGCACCTAATGTTAGCTTAAGTGAAAAAGAGTTAAAAGGAAACTTTACATAATTAAACAAATATTGTTTAATTAATAAAGTAAATGTCCAATTACTCTAACAAAATCTAACAAAAAAGAATAGAACCGTGCTCCTAAAAAAGAAGATAAAGAAGTCCCCAAGGATAAACAAAAGCTAGGTCAAACATGCAAAGGGGAAAAGGAGGAAAACAAAAGAGAATTGATAGAACCAAAGAAGGTGATCAGAACTGAAGGTACATCTTTTGATTTCATACAAACCTTATCTCAATTAAAAATATTTGTCCCACTACTTGAAATGATGAAAATTAAGGAGTATAGGGAAGGTTCCATTCAATTGATGTCTAATGGGAACCAAAATATAAACCTTGAAAATAAGGAGGTCCCTGAAGTCACTAATAAGAGGAAGGAGATAAAAGTTACAGAAGCCTGCTTAATGAATAGACTACATATTGATCCATTTTTTACTACCCTACTCATAAATGGTAAATTGGTAAGAAATTGCATGATAGATTCAAGTGCTTCTATGAAAATTATTCCAGTAGATGTAATGAAACAACTTGGTATGTGGATAGATATTAAGGGTGGTAAATGTTATGCCATGGATAGTAGGCCTATCCCAGTTGTGGGGATTATGAAAAATATAGAAGTAAAATTAGCAAAATACCCATAGGCAACCTATAATATTGATATAACTATGATTGATACACCTCCTTAGTTTGGAATGCTTTTGTCAAGACAATGGACTACAACAGTTGGAGGTAATGTGCAGTTTGATTTATCATATGCCACAATACTAGTTAATGGTGAAGAAGTAAAGTTTTATAGAGAACCAAGAATGAATCAGATTATTGAGTGTGCTCCTCAAGAAAAACTTAATTGCTTTTGTGATGTGGATTTAGGGATTTTCAGAGTTGAATTATCTCAACTAGAATTAGTGAATACTGACCCAATTGATAAGCTTGTTTCTAGAAATCAGCAAGGTGTGTGGAAAATGTATTTTGATGGGGCATGTAGTCAAGAAGGTAATGGATCTGGGATAGTTTTCATATCACCTAAAGGTAAAACATTTAAATATTCATTTTTGTTGGCTTTTGAATGTACAAATAATGTGCCAAAGTATGAAGCCTTGCTGATTGGTTTGAACATGGATGTCATAAGATTAAGTTGTTGTCTATCTTAGGAGATTCTGAGCTATTTGTGTCACAAGTTTGATCAAAGTATGTTGCAAAGAACAAGAGGCTCAAACAATATATAAATGTTGTGTGGGATATAGTTGAACTATTTGATGCATTTTCAATTGATTGGATAGATAGGTCTGAAAATTTGATGGTAGACTTTTTCGCTAGTGTAGCCTTAACAGGAGATGATATCACTATGGCAGGAGTTTCTTCAATTGAATTCAAAACCAAACCTGCAATCCATGACAACATATATAGTTGGAAATTTTTTCCTGATGATACTGACCTTTTAAATTTTCTTCATTGTATAGACCAGTATGAAGGACAAGAGATTGATTTCAATGCTTCTTTGGAAGAAGTGGATGGGAAATAGACTGTGTTTGGTAAGGATGTTTTGCAGCTTAAAACTAACAAGCTTCCCAAAGGGCTTGTGGCATTAGAGAGAGTGTATGATGGGAATGATCATTCTCTCATGAAGCAAACACCTGTTAAGAAAGAGGATATTGAAGAAACAAATTTGGGAACTGAATTGGCATCAAAACAGGTTTATATTTGAAAGAAAATAAGCCCAACCATCAGAATAATGCTGATTGCATTGATGAGAAAGTACAATCATGTTTTTTCTTGGTCTTATGATAATTTGAAGGCATATAGAGAGGATCTTTTTCAACATGAAATTGCACTGAAGCCAAATTCAAAGCCATTCAGACAAAGGTAGAGGCCTCTCAATCCAACTCTGGAACCTAAGATGCAAGAGGAATTGGAAAAGCTTAGAGATGGAGGTATCATCAAACCAATCAGGCATTCAACATGGGTTTCAAATCTAGTTCCTGTGAGGAAGAAGAATGGGGATATCAAATTATGTGTGGACTTTAGAAATCTAAATGTGGCATCTCTTAAGGATAATTACCCTCTACTTAATATGGAAGTTGGACTACATAAAGTAACAAGGTGTGAACTATTTTCAATGATGGACGATTTCTCAGGTTAAAGTCAGAGAATTCGAGCAGTACAAAACATCTTTTACAACTCCATGGGGAACATATGTCTATGTGAGAATTCCATTTGGTCTCACAAATGTAGGAGCGACCTTTCAAAGGGTCATGGATGTGGCATTTGCAGATCTGATCAATGCTATAATGGTGGTATATCAAGATGATCTCACTACTTATTCCAAAAGGGCAAAGAATCACGTGGGAGACTTGGAGAGGATCTTCATCAAAGCTTTGGAATATGGTATTAGTCTTAATGCTAAAAAATGTCATTTTGTTGTCACAGAGGGTAAACTTTTGAGGCATATTGTGTCAAAGGATGGGAATAGGATAGATCTTCAAAGGGTAGATTCCATAGATAAATTTCCTATGCCCAAAACCATCAAAGCCATCCAATCATTTTTTGGCCAAATTAATTATTTTAGGAGGTTTGTGTCCAATTTTGTTGATATTGTTAAACCTATATCTAAGATGTTGAAAAAAGGAGAAAGGTTGGAATGGATTGTTGAAGCTATGGATGCCTTCATATCTATAAAAAGGGCTATCAAAGGAGCCCCTATCTTAAAGTCCCCTAATTTTAGTAAACCGTTTCAGATATTTTCTTTTGCTTCATTTCACACCATAGCAGTTGTCATGCTACAGAAAAATGATGAGGGTCATGAACAACCTATTTCCTTTTTTAGTAAGTCATTGCAGGGGTCAGAATTGAAATATGATATAATGGTAAAACAAGCCTTTGCATTAGTAAAAGCCATGAAACTTTTAAACCATATCTTGTTGGAGCCAAAGTGATTTCTTATGTTCCTCATACATCTGTTAAAGATATCTTGACGCATTCAAAAGTAATAGGGAAGAGATGCAGGTGGATTAATAAAATTCAAGAATTTGATATGGAAATAAAAATTACCAAATTAGTAAGATTCCAGGGATTAGACAAGTTAATGGCAGAAATGAATATTGAAGCAAATCAAATTTGCGATGTAGAAGATGAGGGAGATGCAATTGCAATAATTAAGCATACTCCTTGGTATACAAATATCATGTATTACCTCAAGAACATGAAGTGCCCTGAAGGATTTGATGATAACCAGAGAATAAATTTGAAGCTACAAGCATCTAAATATGTATTCATAGAAGGAGATTTGTTTTGGAAAAGCAAGGATGGAATGTTGTTGTTGTGTCTAGATGAGTCACAAGCTAAAAATGTATTAAAAGAAATGCATGAAGGGGTCTATGGAGGCCATTATTCTGCAAAGACAACTACACATAATATTCTCAGGGCAAATTATTACTGGCCAAAAATCTTTAATGATTCTTTTTCATATGTAAGTAGGTTTGAAGCATGTCAGAAAATTTTAGGCAAGATGAAATATCAGGGAGCTTTACCAGTTAGACCTATGTAGGTTGAAGCCCCTTTTCATCAATGTGGGATTGATTTTATTGGGGAGATACAAGATAAATCAAGGGGAGGACATAAATGGATACTAGTAGCCATTGATTACTTCACTAAATGGGTAGAAGCAATCCCAACCAAGCAAGCAACGAATAAAGTTGTGATCAATTTTTTGATGGATAACATTATTACCAGGTTTGGTACACCATTAAAATTAATCACAAATAATGGGATGTGTTTCAGAGCTGATGAGTTTAGAGATTTTTGTAGTACACATGGTATTAGTATTTCTTATTCTGCCCCATATCACCCACAAGATAATGGCCAGGCGAAATCCAACAACTAGAGTCTTTTGAAAATCATAAGGAGAATGCTTGATAAAATAAAAAATTCATGGGATTCAAAGTTAAGATTGGTTGTATGGGCAGATAGGATTACTGTGAAAAGGGAAATTGGAAAATCCCCATATGAATTAGTGTATGGAACACAAGCTAGGATGCCTTTACAAATTTTGTTTCCAGTTTACAAATTTATCCTTCAAGAAGATATAGATTTTCTAGAATCAATGGAGGAAATAATGGAGCATCTAGTAGAGCTTGATGAAATGAGAAGAATATCTCAAAACCAGAACATGAAGTTATAGTCGTAGATGAAGTATTTTTTTGATAAAAAATTAAAAAATAGAAAATTTGAAGAAAATAATCTGGTACTGATGTGGAATGAAAGATGCTAAGAGAAGGGAAAACATGGGAAATTTGAAGCATTATGGTTGGGGCCCTTTTTTGGTGTTGGTAAAAGAGGAGAGGATTCATACTACTTGTAGAACATGTCTGGAGAGGAGCAAGAGTTGCTTGTATATGGGCAGTTCCTGAACATTTTTTCTCTTGAGGAGTTGCAGAGGGTTAAGAATTGCCAGTGCATGGACAAGTATTGTTTAGCTCCTTTTAAATATTCTTTTTCATGCACAGTAGTTTAGGAAATTTGAAGGGTTTGGGTTTGTGAGTACATGGACATTCTCAGGAATTCCCTTTTTGAAAGCATCACTTTCTTTCCATGTACAATAGATTAGGGTCATTTTCACCTTCCATTCTCCATGCTCCACTTTCCATTTTCCATCTCCTTCACTTTTTCATTCCCTTCATCTTCCATTGCTTTCATTTTTCATGTCATTCTTGGTCTGCTCTCCCAGAAACATTTCAGATTCTTGCAGTGATTTGATAAAACCACTCAACCCCAATAGGAGCCACTATTAGAACCTAAATTTTCCATGAAAACACCCTAAGGTTTTCCCATTTTAGCCTAATATTTTCCTATCTTTCATAAAATTATTCATTTATTCCCCGTCCATGAAAACAAAATGACTTATATATTCTACCATTTCCTTAGTTTTAAAACCCCATAGGCTTCCACCATTTACCGCTATATCGCAGACTTTTGCAAAGTGGCATGTGGTATCATGGTAGTGGTTAGTCACAATCATGATGACTGTCACTGCTATAATGCATCTAGTCTTCCAACCAACTATGGTGGCATGGTAACAGTTGGTGAAAAAATGGCAAGCGGTGATAGTAGAAGGTGGCGGTTAGGACATTTTACTATGGCACCGCAAATAGTCTATAGGGAGACCACAGTGACTGTGGTAACAGTTAGTGAGAAAATAAGGTAGGAGCCAGAGGATATACCATAGTACAACATGTGGTTAAACCACAGACCACGGTCAATAAAGTAGTGAGCAGCAGAAGCAAAGGTGACGGTTAGCATACTATTGCCGTTACATCGTGGTCAATTAGAACAAAGCCGACGGTGGAGCAGTAAGGGAAAGGATAGACCGTGATGGTGAACACCTCCATACCACAGGTGGTAGGAGGAGAGACTACAGTAAGGTGGTAAGAAATAGAGGTAGTCGTGACAATCGGTGTGGGGCTTGTCACCGCGTTACCGCGGGAGGAAAGGCCAAAGCCTGCGGTATTGTGGTAAACATAAAGGCATAAAGTGATAAAATATAAAGTGAAATGTGAAGGCGGGAAAAGATAAAATGAAATGTAAAAGGCAAACTATAGTTTAAATATTTTATTTTCCAATAAAGGCAATATAATCAAATATTTTATTTTTTTCACAAAATGTAAACGACCATAATCAAAATGTCAAGCGGTTGTATAGAAAAATAAAGGGTCACGACCCTTGGAATGTACTGTATAAATATTTTAAAAATCAGGGAGTTAAAAGGGGAGAATAAAAGATAGAGAATAGGAAATACAATATTTTCAGAATTTTTATATTCGAAATGACCATGTTGCAAGTATAAGATCTTGAGGAAGATAATGAAATACTTTTGATTCAGTGGCTCCAATCTATTATCAATTGTTTGTTGAGTTTTTGTAGTTATTTGATTTTTTGCAACCTAATGTTTCTTGATTATTTAAGTTGAAATATCAAGTATATGTTCAATTTATTAGTGCACATTTGTTGTATCTATATGATTTGATTAATTGGGTTCCTTAAAGAAGAATTAAATTCCTTTCAGTCAATTACAGTAATCTGGGAATGTTATTTGGATCCATAAGAAAAACCAGATAGTTAGGATTGATATTCTACCTCCAGTAGGGTTTATTGATCACATTCTTGCATGTTTATACCAGTTATAAACTTGTATTTTTATGCCAAACAATTAGAGATTTTTCCAGATAAAAACCATTTATCTAAAACTTTCATTTGACTCTGTTTTACCCAACAAGGCACTGGTTTTCCATATTTCATCATTTAGTTTTATCCATTTTATTTGACATCTGTTAACTGAACATATCAGATTTTACCTTGATATTGGTTATACTATTTATACCAAATTAGGATCGTATCTCTCCACTATAAAAATTTCCATTGTGGATAGATTGGTAAAAGTAGGAAACATAGTTCAAATCTGCATCATTTACATAGGTTCACCTGCCTAGGTTTAGCAGAGCCTTAAGAGTAGAAGGCTCAACCATATTGGTTGGCCTTGTTAGTTGGCCAAAAGCATTGTGAGAGCTTGGAAACCTCTCATGGTTCAAACCTACATTTTTGAGACCCAACACTACAAAGGTTAATAGCTCTTACTTTTAAGGCATTTACTATGCTTTAGTGAACTAATTGGATAGAATTAGTGTCATGTGTTTCATAGTATTAAATATGATTGCAACATTACATAAAGGTGATATTTCATGTACTATGCAAGTTGCAATGATAGGGTTTTATGTCGACGAACTAACTTGTGTGTAGATGGTGTCACTTTCTTTGATTTCATCACTAATTTCAAGTATTTGGGTATTTTAGTTCAAGAAAATTTTGTTATTGTTTCTTTGGTGGAGCCTATTTATTGGTAAGTCTATAGATAGCTTTCAGGTTGTTTTATGCAAGAATTTTGGTTTTGTTGTTTTGTTCTGTTGTTTTTCATTGTAAGTTGCTTTACAAGTGCTAGTTATCAAACATTATATGTAGATTATTGGAAAATATTGAAATCCTTGTGGTTTGAGAAATTGTTTATCTAGGTTAATAAGGGTTGATGAGGATAGCAAAAGTTAGTGTGAAATGGTTTTCCTAGCCTATTGTGTAGAAGAATCTAGTAATCAAGTATCTATTATTGAAGAGATGATTGCAATGCTCTATGAGCATTAAATTGAATTTGTATCTATTTTGATTACTAATTTCTTGAGCATGCAAGAAGAAGGAGAGGAAAATTTAACAACATAAAGCATCAATATAAAGGCTATTATCTTGCTTCCAAAATCTCTTCACCTTTGTAGAGATTTAATGTATAGAGTTAGGAGACATATATATTAATGAATTTTGAGATAGGCTCAAGCATATAATAGGTAGATCAACAATGCCCACTTTTTTGGTGAATTCAAGGCTAGTATAGGCAACAACAATCTCCATTTCAATACAATGCCCTGAATTGGTGTTAGCTTGTGTTGAATTCTATGACGATATGAGTAGGAAAATAGTAAGAGGATATGGTGAAACAATGTTTGATTTAGGTGTAAATATTATTGAAAGGTTGCTTAGGATACCTTTATGTGAAAAATATGAATAAATTGGCCTCAAAAAGGGATTAGCTTATTTTCATAGGAATAGTAGCACATGCCTTAAATTCATGAGCAATCAAATTTTTCTTAATCCTAGAAAATTAGTGCTTAAAATTGTCAAAGTAACAGAGAACTGAATTTTGAGAGGATATTAGAGACTATATCACATTGTTGAAGAGGGCATATGGTTATTCTCATGGAATAGAGTTTGAACCATGGATGTCCCTATATTTTTTGACAGTAGTTGAAGGCAATTGGCTAGGCAAGTATCATTAGCAATAATATACATAAAAAACTAAAGGAAGTGTTGACTACTAGAAAATTCTACATGACTTCTTTTTTGGTATATTTGTTGGCTTCTCAATAAGTGTTTCCTAGCCTATCAATGAAATGATATTTGCAAGGGGGTGAAATAAAATTATATGAGCACTATGCACAATTACAGTTGAATACCAGTAAAAAGAATTATTGCACAATGAATGATCCATTTTTGTATGTAATTATTCGAGGATTACAAGATGAATATGTGAAGAAAATATCAATAGAGGCAATGCAAGAATTTAGCAATTGGGGTAATTGGTTATTCAATTTTTAAAAAATTCTTATATCAAAGTGGTAGGTCTTCATAAAGCTCCACTAAAGCTACCTAGATATCCATCGAATAGAATAATTCTAATGGAAGTATGGAGGCAAGTGAGTGAGGTTCATAAATTGATTGGTGGGAGACATAAATTAGTTTACTTTTTCCCTAATAAGATTGATGTATATTCTTGTGCTAGCATACAAAATGTAAAGAGTGTTGATATTGAGTTGAACTTGTATACAATAGATGTATAAAATGAACCAAGAGGTAGATTTGATCCATTTGGAAAAATTATTAGGGTTATTGGTTCATCTTATAAATATGAACCCACACTAGAGGATCACTGGTACAATTTCCAACATGAATATGAAATAAGAATCATATATTTTTGTCGGTTGACAGTAGATATGATTAGGAATTGCAATGTTGGGAGGTTATCAATAGAATTAAAGGACAATGGAAAAGTTTTGGATCTATATTACTATAGAAAGAATGTATCTATGTAACAAATTTATAATGTTGATTATTGTATTATGGGGAATACAAGTATCAAAGAAAGAGTGTGTAGAGTTCTAGAAATTTTCAAGAAGTGGGTGCAATTCCCTTTTGCAATGATGAAATTGATAGAAGCAATAAGGAAAGAATAAAAATAAAATAAGAGAAAAATTCAATTGTGTGATGCCACAAACAATGAAAATGTTGTATTTGTACATAGTGCATCAGTAGAGAAAGAGAGGGAATAGTCAATCATATTGGAAATAAGTGAAGAGGAGGGTAAGGAATACTTTCGTCTACAAAGAAGGAAAAGAACGTTAAATTGTGCTTGAAGTAGTTAATTTTTAGCTATGTCACTTGTAGAGTCTTGTTGACCTGGTGAGTCTTGTTTTTGTGCAAAAGTTGTTCATAAAAATGTGTTTTTTCTATTTAGAATTTATCTATTGTTGATGAGTTTTGATTCTCTGAGATTGTCTCTTTTATTATTTGGGTTGTAGGTGAGGTTGGGACCTCTAAATTTCTTGAGCAAGAATAGAGTCATATAGAAAAGGACATGATTCTAGAGAAAAAACATAGTGAAACAAAATTTACAATTTGCAACATAGATCCAAAAATAGAAACACATGAAGTGGAGGACGAGGTTTTACAGGTTTTAGGTAACAGACAAGTAATGGATTTTTTTTAGTATAAAGGAAATTCTACCTATCCAAGGTGGTTGTAATAGATATGTATTGGAGGAGAGAATATATATTGGAATTGGTGCTACAAGATTGGAACTGGAAAAACTAAGATTGAAAAAATCAAGAAGGTTTTCATGTATCAGAATAGAAAAAGGAAGGAATGAGGATAATAGAGATTGATATCCCAAAAGTGGAAAAGGATGAGTGTGAGATGACGAATAAATATTATCAATTGGGAAAACTATATTAAGGAATTCAAACAAGAGAAGAGGAAAAATAGTTGTTGAAAAATGTTGTAACTATTATTCTAAAAAGAATGGAAAAAGATGAAAAGACAAATAAAGAGGTAAGGCATTGACTGCTAGGTAAGGCAAATAAAGAAGAGATTGTTAAATTAGAGAGGTGGATAAAAGTAGAGAAATTAATAGAAATGAATAAAGTTGTGATATTGTTGAGAAAATGTTACAGTTTAGGTTAATTTGTATTCTTAGCAATATTGAAAGTGTATGGGAGAGTTATAGATGACTAAGTGATGGATTGAAAAATCATACAGCAATGGGAAATAGGTTAAAGTTTCTACATCCAAACTAGTCTAATAAAATAGTGTCAAAGAATGAAAATTTGGATGGTGATAGAGTTGAAGGTGTATCAGATATTTCTTGGAAGGTTTGATTTATTAGAAATGATTCTACTATATCATAATGGATTTCAGAAATGGATGTATGATCAATTAAAATCATTTGAAGATATGGAATTTTCTAGTATGCCCTCGATAAGGACAACCAATGGTAACTTAAAAACATGTTCTGAGTGGAGGGATGATTTCTATGAAATAGTTAGTTTTATATTGATTAGGGAAATCAATACTAATACAAATTGGATATTGATATCTTAAATTATAGTGTGGGTAGTCTTTGCAAGGTTGAATATTGCATGAATGTGTTTATGATTATAGTACAAAAATTGATAGGCGAGGATTATATGTTTCATATGAAAAAAGTGAGTCAATTTTTGGATGGCAGATAAGAATTGCAAAGCCTTGTGTTAGAGAAGAAAGATTTGTTATTGATCTCAAAACTATGTACAATCTATATTGTAAATAAAATTTCATATGAAATTATAATAAATGTTTTCTTTTGAAAATTTCTATTTACTATATACAAAAATTGAAAATCTTACCTTGAGATTTGAGTAGGTTGTGTAGATATCTAGTCTCATAAATTTGATGCAGAGAGATTCACAAATTGTATATTTTTGTAGTATTGTTTGTACAATTTTACTATTTTATTTTGTAATAAAATTATACTTTGTGAATTTCTTTGAATGAGATATACTTGACAGTAATGCTCAAAGATGTTGACAAAGACATTTTGGTTGTTTTTAGTAGCATGTTTACTATTTTCAAATAATTATTGATAATGAATTTGTAGTCTAGGATTCACACTTAAATTGGGAATAATTAATATTAAAATGAGCCTAATATTGCTTTGATTTAGTGTTGTAATGTGTTTCACACATTCACATTAAGTTTAGGGCCCTTTTAAACTAAATGGACTTAATTGTGCCTTATTTAGGGTGTTTAATCCTAACACTTATCAAATAACCAATCTTGACACTTATCAAATAACCAATCATAATTCAATGTTTTAGGTCATTTGTTCTAGATCTGGTGATTTGGGACTCATACGCCACCTTGGGCATATGAGTCCCAACTAGGTCTTCAGATCTGATTTTGAATCGTATAGTAAACAAGACACTCCTAGAAATCTGTGTCTCGGGTTTTAGCTATTGGGTCTCATATGCCACAACTGTTGTATGAGTCTTTCTTAAACTAGAACCTATTTTGAATTCAATTCTTGGTGATGTTTTATTGTCTTAGATTTGATGTTATTTCACATAGTTTCATCCTAGAATTTTATATGAAATCAAGAGTAATTTCACAAGAGCATCATAGGGTATTCAAGAGCATTTAAGAAGGAATTCAAAGGTAGAATTGTAGAAATTATTGTAGCATTCAAGATTCAAGCATCGTGTCAAGTATTTAGTGCATCATGTGTGTAGATTTGAGCTAACGTTGTCATGTATTGTTCAAGATCAATTCAAGTATTCAAAGGAATTATCTTTCATTAAGAATCTTTATCAAGACCTGCATCCATTGAAGCCACTTCCTACTTGTTTCTAGATCTACAAGGTTCCAAACAAGGTTCTATTGTTTCATCTTATGTTTTATGTTTCATTTCATTCATGCTTCATTTATCATTAGGGTTTGACTAAAAAAATAGGATTTGACCAAGGAAAATCCCCATTCCCTAAAAAAACAACATTTTCCCCTTTTTTTGATGTATGATTTGTAGATTTAGGTTGAAGATCCATTTAAGAGCAAGATTGGAGAAATTTATCAAAGTTGTGAAAGTTGTCAACTATCTTGCAAGATCACAAAAAGTCACCTATAGGTCGAGATTTAGAGTTTCAGAGCTGGAGATCGAAAAGGAGAAGCTTAAAAAGATCACTAGAGGATATCAAAGTTTTAGATCAACCTTGATATTGGGAGTAAATCACCCGAACTCGCGTATGAGTCTCAATATACCACTTTTTAGACATTTCTTGTAAATCTTTATTTACCAATTATAGATTCTAGATCCTACCTAGAAACCCTAAACTAGGACTAAATCACCCTTAATGGCATATGAGTCCTAGTGTGCATTAAAAGTTATAATTTCAAGATTATAGACCTTGTTTCAAGCCTCTTCAGTTTCCTAGTGTGCATTATTCCGATTCACTAGTACAAAAACAACAATAAACTACTAAAAACTACTTATAAATGACTACAGTTAGCCGCATGACCACTAGTAGTTTATTTCTAGTCATATATAATGTGACTAGATCGATGACTAAACCATTTTTAGTCATTTATTGGTTTTTTCATTGATTGATTTCATTGTATATTTATTCATTCATTTCTATGATTTGGTCACTTATTTAGTCATTTTTTTCCACTAATATATTTAGTCATTGATTGTTATAATTTGGTCACTTATTTAGTCATGTTTTATTCACTAATATATTTAACTGGTCACTTATTTAGTTTTTGATTTAGTCATTTATTTTTGTAATCTGGTCACTTATTAGTTGTTCATTTAGTCATTGATTGTTGTAATTTGGTAGTATATTTAGTCATTTTTATTCATTGATTTCACTAGTCATATATCTAGTCATATTTATTCACTGTTCACTATTTATTGTCAATTGGTAGTGTATCTAGTCAATTTAATTATTAATTCATGTCAATTAGTATTATATTTAGTCATTTTAATTGACTCATATTTGAGGATTTAAGCATAAAACATAGAAATACACACCAATCATCAATTGTAAACAATACGATACCATTGAGAAGGAAAAATTGGTGAAATTTATTAATGAAAGAAGGGTGTTCTAATTATAGCTTACAAATATAGTATTACAATTGTTAGTTTCAATCACAAGACTGAAAATATGAGTTACACTATTGCAAAGAAATGACTGCAAGAAAGAAACTTCTTCAAAAAACTTTTGCAATGATGGAAACACATGCTTGAAGCCCTTCAATGTGAGCACGTGCCCCTTTCATCTCTTAAAAATTCTATAATGTGGGAAATCTTACTAGAGAAAGCTATAACATGTAGAATCCTAGGAGAGTGTTGATCGTGTCCCATATATGAAGCTCTCTCATTCAACGCAGTCAACAATAACACAACTAGAATATTTCCTCCTTTATATGAAACATGCCATCTTATATGAGCAATAGGGTGTTTCCTTTTTAGCCATGAATGAAGTTGTTCCTCAATACAAGCAACAAAATTAATATTAGTCTCAATTCATAAAGAATAAAAGTGCATTGTATATTACAAGTTTATAGAACAAAGTCTAAACACAATAGAAAGATAAATCAATTAAAAAATTGTAGCCTTTTCAACAAATTCCTTAAATGGAGTGTTCAACATAGGCTTGAAATATGCATATTAAACCCTTGAATGTAGAACCTTGTTCAAAGCTTAAGAAAGGTGATATGCTTAGCTTATAGAATAAATTTGATATTATAGAGTGAAGGCTATCAACACTAACCAGACTGGAACAACATTATAAAAATAAATTTCTTGGAAACCAAGCCCAATAATGCCATCATACTTAATTAGGAAAGAAATATGTCAACCCTGGTTCATGTGTTGTCTAAGTATAGACCTACACCATGGAAGAATCCATTTAAAAATAAATTCCAAATTAAGTTGATGAGAAAATATCTTTGATATCCAACTAGGAAGCCTTAACATCCAAATATTACTAACCTCATGTTTCACAACAAGTTTCCCAACTATGGCATCATCTTTACTTAAGAAACTAGATATTGATCCACTGCCATATTGAATCTCACAAGATTCTCCTTCACAAAAAAAAATGATATTTATTAATAAACTAACTTCCTTAATATCCCCATGTAAGTAGACTAAACTAAGTGAGGTTGAGGGTTTGACGTAGAGTGCCATCTTCTTGGTATGTGCTTGACTTTGATGACTCATATTCTTGGTATGTGCTTGAACTTGATGACTTGTATCTTGAATGAAATAGAAATCTTGCTACATTGTAAAATCATTATTAATCACTGTTACAAAAGTAACCACAAAATCCTCTTTAATTAAAATAATCCTTATAGATATTTCAATTAATTTCTAAGAGAGATAATTTCACTATCCAAATAACCATCAATTTATTTACTGTATGTAATTTCCCAGAATTCAAAATTTGAATGTAATGAAACTAACCATAATTACCAAAGGTTTGACACAAAAATGAAGTACAAAATGAATTCCTTGACAAAATGCCTCAAAGAGATTTCATCTCATGGAATGAAATGATATCATTGCAAAATGTGCACAAAATTGATTTTACAAGAAGCTCTCAAAATATTTGAATTAATGAACCACTCTAGAACACTGACATTGTAAGCTTTGCTTGTGTTCTAGATGCATGCAGTCATGTAGGTTTAGTGGATGAGGGTTGCACATAATTCACAAGTCACTAACCCTTATTGCATTACATGTACAGTTGATCATTAGGTGTCCATGGTTGACCTTTCTACTTGTATTGTCTATCTTGAGGACACACTGAATATTATTATTGAGATGCGAGTTAAACTTGTTGGTTCTTTTTTCCAGCTAAACCTCCAAATACTCTAAAGGATAACCAACCCTTATGCTCAAGAATTGTCAAAGCTAGTGGCCAACTAACGAGTAAGGATTCTCAGGCCCTCCCTCCTACTTTTTGGGCTTTGTGAAACCTAGGAAGGTACTCCTTATTACACTTAAGAGATATTTAGTCCTTAAAATTAATTTTATACATAGATAAATTACTATTTGATATGACTAGGCATCCTTCACCAAATATTTGGCTAATCTTTGAACAAATTACTACCTAGTTCTAGTAATTGAGAGGAATTTCAAAGTTACACACCATAATTGAAAGTATTTTAAATATTTCTTGCTCTCATTCCAAAACTCTAGTAAGGTGCATTGCTATCTAGTTTAACTAAAGTATTCTAATGAATATACCAATGCTTTATCTAATGGGAAATAGAGTCAAATCATGTAATAACCAGTAATACATAAGCCATTTATTCAAAGATTATTAAAATATTGTCACACCACATTGTAGTGTTCAACTCATTGTGTTCAAGACATAACTTCTTACGAAATATTATGTTACTCCCTATAAATTTGTGATCTTATCTTAGCATTTAATCAAATCATTGAATTGAAGCCAAAATAAATCCATACAATCAATAAAAACAATTGAAGATGAACTAGAACATTATTAATCCTTTCATTCATAACTTGCAGAAGAAATTACATAAGAGAGTATATTTATAAGAACTTAATATCTTCCTTCATTTATGTGGCTTGCATAAGACTTTTTTAAGATTACTACATACTTTACTTATAACCTAGACATCCTACTATTCTATATATCAGCAGTTATATTATATACTTCTTCCTGAACCTAGCTCCTCACCTAAACCATTATAAGACAACAAAATCGAACCCCTCGAATCAGCCTTGAAATAACTTTTATAGAAAAAGGGAGCAGTAAGCATCAAGATGAATTGTAGTCACATTTAACTTCATTTCAATTTTACCAGACTTAAAAATATTCTCCAGGTAGTTATATGTAATCATTTTCAAAACAAGGGAGAGACAAATATCAAAAACCATTCATTGGAGGAGACCCACTAGCCTTCCAAAAGGCATCGCTGTCACAACATCAAAATTTTCACATTCACATAGACCCAAAAAAATTTACCATCAACACAAAAGTAGGAAATAACAAGAACCCATATCACAACACACCAGCACAAAGGAAACTAGTTAGTACAAAGGAAAAAAATTGAGCATCAACTCAGAAAGGGAGTGGGGTACTATTATACCTTGTCAGCGCAAGAATAAGAACACCCACTTGGTCTCCTTATTGTAAGTGGAGTATCCATCACCACCTCATCCTTGGAATCAAATAAATCACTCATGACCATGAGATATTGGTAGTAGCTAGAGTTAGTTTTATTTCCATTATCAGAGGGATCATCTGAGACTTGAATGGGAGACTCATGACGTCTCATAAAATCTCGATGATACTTTTTATTTATTGCAGCTTCCTTCTCAGCCCTATCAACCTTCTTTTCCTTACCCTTTACCAACTCCTTTGAGAAAATTTAGCTCCTTAGATGATAATTACACTTGAGAACACTATGTGCAGACTTCCTATCAACTCTTGCCTTTTTCTTTGGAGTTATAGGAACCTTGGGCACATCTTGTTCATCCTTAGGCACATCACTCTAAGAATCAAGGAGATTGAGTCTGCTAGAGACACCACCCTTGATGTAAAAATGCTAGTACAAACTCTACAATTACTAAGAACACTTCATGCGCTCACTCTAGACTCTTAATTCTCACATATAGAAAATGGTGAAAGTAACAAGGAAGAAATCCTCATTAAATAGATCAATTGGAGCATGTATATATTAAAGTTCCAAAGGAGTTCACGCATGCGAGCTAACAACCCTTCTCTTTGTTCCAAATCTCGACCGTTAATCTCTAGGATGTCAAGAAGCTTCTTTATCAACCTTGATAATTGCAAGAGAGGAATCATTCACGCATATTAGGATCAAATTGAGTAATCATGAATGTGGCCTTAGCTTTTAATGTTCGCTCATTTGAAGAAAAAATGGCTATTTTGTTCATATTTTTGGTTTTTGAATGTCCATCATTGATCTCCTTCTGAGATGGCACATCAAACGAACCAAATTGGGTCAAAAAAATTTCAATTTCATTGATGATCACTAAATAATCCTTCAACCAATGAGAAACCTGCCAGAAAGATGCCAACACATCTGACCATGGGATCCACCATCGTCATCAAATCCCATGGAAATATACATGTGTCACAAGCCACATGACCCCGCGGCTTTTATTAAAGCAATATTTTATTCTTGCAGGGTGTGCGAGGAACAACTAAGATTTAGTCTCACAATCACATCTTGGTTGTTGATCTAAAGCTTCATCCTGTCGGGCACGATAGTGGAGAGCGGTCCCTACCATGCGAATGGACATGTGTCCAACACCTGGTGACTCCACAACTTCTTCATGATGTCACCAACATTCTTTACTAGGTGCGTAGGGAATGACAAATATTTAACCCATGAGATTGGGTGCATCAAGAAAATATGCACATGCACAAACGTTAGTTCTAGAGATGGTGTTATGACTAGGTTAAGGAGACTTAACCCTCAAGGATGAAGACTTAAAACCTAAGTCTTTAAACTAGAATTATTTGGCTCGACTATGGAAAAATTCAAATGATAAACTTGATGATGGTGACCGACAAACTTAGACCAAAGGGGTCAGTACAAGTAATGATTTCAATGTCTCAAGATACAACTTAGGCGATCGGAAACCAGTTGCATGGGTCAACAAATAATTAAAATTTTCAACGTCCATGACCATATAAATTTTAAAAAGAGGTTTTTTAACCTAAAACCCTAAGCCCTACCCCTAAAAATAGAAGCAAAGAACTATGAAAAGGCAAGACATACCACAAATTTTCCCAAATTTTAGCAAAAATTTAGGACCTCTACTAGAGGCTCATGCGTAGGGATGCATACCCCTAGTAGGTATGGTGAGAATCTAGATATCAAGGTGAAGCATACCAAAATAGAGACAAAACCCAGGGGTTTTCTTGGATAAGGAAAATAGACACAACCAAACCTATATACACTAATTACAAAACTATATAGTGCACTTTATTTGGAATTTAAGAAGCCTTCTTGTGCAACTTCATAGGCTTCATTCCTCAAACTAGTGGCTACAAGCCCCCAATAGTTAAGGCCAACTCTTATGTCTATCAAAACATTTATCCTTTGATGTAGGTAATGGATCAATAGTTGTACCAAGAGTTTCCCAAGAATCAACTCCATTGTGATTAACACAATCAATAATTCCAGATTGAATTGGAAAAGTGAAACATTTGTGTTCAATCTAGTTCATAACATCACAGGCTTTGACCTCATACTCATCTTTCACACCAAACCTAAAACCTTCATAAACACTTTTTTGTGTATCGTCCAGATAACCCCCAGATGTATCAAAAGGGGAAATGGCATATTCAAAAACATCCCTGAATTGTACTACATCAAAACAATCATTAGTATCATGGAGTAGAGGTCATATGCATCAATATCATCCTAGAATTGGGTAAATCCACTCATCTTTGGTTCGGTAACATATTCTGATGCATTCTTCAAACCATCATTCAACTCAAAAAAAATACCTCAACAATAGGTCCAAATGAATCAACACTCATAATATCATCAAAGAAACACTCATGTGCAAAGGTAAAACCATGTGCAATATTAGGTAGACCAACAAATTCATCAACATTATCAACTAGTAATGATGTTGATTCAAGTTCCATATGTTTGTCATGATATACATTCTGATCATTTAATAACAAAACCCTCCTCTCATTCATGAGTACATCTTCATCTTTTTCATTGGTAGCAGAAATTTCCATTTCTACTTCACACAAAAAATCATTAGGAATAGGGATATAATCGCATCCATCTACCCCTTCGTCATTTCTAGCTCTATTCTCAAGATCAACCCATTGAACACTTATATTCTTACATCTGGATTGCTTATTATTCACACAATTAACATGATCCATTGGTGGTTTGTCCTCATTAAATTCCATGTTTGCATCCCATATCATTTGTTCATTCACTTTTGCATAAGTGACCTCATCAATATTCATATCACTAAAAATTTCATGTGAATAAAGTACCTTTTGATCATCTTCACAAGGGTGATTACAATCCATGGAGGAAGAAATAGAAAATTCAATCTTATGTTGATCTTCAAATTTACTAACCATATCTGTGTTAGATGTAAGATAACCATAAGCAATACCTTTAAGGAGCTCATCAATGTGTTGCCTTATTTTCTCATTGCTATATTCCAATTCCACATTGGATGCATCATCTGAGTCATCAATAAAGAGTGGATTATTTTTGCACCAATAATCACCATCTCTTATTTCTAGTGAAGATTGAAGCTAATCAAATAAGGGGTTATGCCAAACATTCATTGTTGTCATAAAATCTTCTCCTCCCTTAGCATGATGGTCCAAATCTTTCATATCATCATTGTATTCAAAATCATTACAGTCACTAGAAGAACATAGAGATATATTTTCAACTTCATTTTCATTATTCCTTGGTTTTCTCCAATAACACAACCACTACCAATATTCTAAAACATCAAATCTTGTACATGATCACATTTGACTCCTTCTACAATCTTTATCCACTCAAATACTTGATCAAAATTTTGATGCTTCAATTCCTTTGGCAATTTACTCAATTCAGAATCATAAATTTCACAAAATAGATTAATGCATATTGAATCCTCAAGTTTGAGATTCTTAGGAACATACAATAAAGCATCCAAGAATCTTGAGAACAAATCATAGGGTCACTCTTCTTTGTTCCTTTCCATTTCATACAAATTCTTAATAAAAGACATTTGATCAACTTTACTCAAACTTTGTTGATATTCATCTTGAAGCTTACTATCATTTTCATATTGTGATGATTGAGAAATCAAAGCCTTATTAGAACTCTTCTATTGACAAGGAATTCTCTTGTCTAATCCATGAAGTCCATTTGCAATAGGTGTACTAGGCCCACCAATACTTGCAACCTTATATCATTTCATCATTAAATATTTTAATTTATTTTCAATATCCATAGAAATTTGATATGCTTGGTGTAGTGTTGTGGGTTCTTTGTCTCTTAGACAATAACTCATCTTACTATCAATTGCACCAAGATACACAACCAAACACTCAACATGATTTGGTCTTATACTTTCTGGAATATCCCTTATTTCCTTTGAAAATATAAGATAGAAAGCAAGAACAAACTCATCTTCATTTCTATGGATTTCCATATATTTTTTTCTCACCACATTTGGATTTTCCCTTTCACCAAATTATTCTATAAAGGGTATCATAAACTGATTCCATGAAGCTATAGAACAAGCCGGTAAATATGAGAGCCAATTTATAGTATCATCCTTCAAAGAATGAACAAAAAGCTTCATGGAAACATTCTCATGATTTACCTCATAATCCTCCATCACATCTACAAATGTTTTGAAATGCTTAGAGCTTGATTCTGATCCCTTCCCTATGAATTTGGGAAAATGTTTCCTAACATTTTTACGAGTCATGTTTGGGAAACCTTTAATACCACTAAAACCCAATGACATATACCTTTAAATAACAAAATCCCTTTGAGGGTATGATAAAAACTATTTTCCTTACATACTTTTACTTGCTATATCATAGGGAAGCCCTCTTGTGTTCATATCCAGTTGTTATTAATCCCTAATATGGTCATCAATTTCTCTATTCACTAATTTAACCATTATCCTAAAATATAGGTTAAATATTCATGTCTCAAAGCTTTCTCAGAGGCATAAATAAAAAATAAGGATACTTCTCAAATCATTATAGATATTACACATTAGAAGTATGAAAAGGACCACTAATATTCCCTTTCTTAATGCAATTTCATTTAATAGGGAACCATTTATTTTCTTCAAGTCTTGAATACTTCTCATAAAATTTACTTTCACACATGATAATATTTTATCTAGATTATGAGAATACCTGGAAACTTGTGGCAGTTAGTAACATTTCTTCTTGACTAAACATCTTTTCAGGCTTGAAAATTTCTTTACATCTTTTAGTAGGTTCTTTACACATAGTCACCACCTCTCTTCTCAAAGGACTAAACTTCAAGTAGTATGAAGCTCTTTCAAAGATAGATTTCCTTTTGGGTCTCCTCCAACATTAGTCACAAATTCTTTGAAATTTGCTACAACACAAGCACTTCCAGGTCTAAAAGCTTCACAATATCTAAACCAGATGTTCAGATTCACCGAATTCTTGACACTATGATATAACATCCTACAACTAGAGATGGAAAGGTTGTCCCCCGTAGAGTCACCAATCTGTTATTTCTCGGATGGGAAAATATGATTCCATAATTGTTTAATCTGTGGTTACAAACTGTTGTAAAACTTCAACGACTCTTAACGATAGATGATCTTCTACCATATATTTCTCAAAGCTCTCCCTAGTAGAGTTTCCATTCTATTGATTCTTCTTTCTAGTAAATCTTAAAATTCTCTAAAGGGTATCCAACCCTTATGCTCAAGAATTTCCAAAGTTAGTGGCCAACTAACGAGTAAGGATTCTTAGGCCCTCACTCCTACTTTTTAGGCTATGTGAAACCTAGGAAGGTACTCCTTAATACACTTAAGAGATATTTAGTCCTTAAAAGTAATTTTATACATAGATAAATTCCTATTTGATATGACTAAGAATCCTTCACCAAAGAGTTAGCTAATCTTTGAGCAAATTAATACCTAGTTCTAGAAATTGAGATGAATTCCAAAGTTACACACCATAATTGAAAGTATTTTAAATGATTTTTTCTCTCATTCCAAATGTCTAGTTAGGTTCATTGCTAGCTAGTTTATCTAAAGTATGGTAATGAATAGACCAGTTCTTTATCTATTGGGAAACCAAGTAAAATCATGTATAACTAGTAATACATAAGCCATTTATTCAGAGATTATTAGACTATTGTCACACCATATTATAGTATTCAACTCACTGTGTTCAACAGATAACTTTTACCAAATCTTATGCTCCTCCCTATAGATTTGTGACCTTATCTTTGCATTTAATCAACTCATTTAATTGAATCCAAAATAAATCCACACAATCAATAAAAACAATTGAAGATGAACTAGAATATTATTAACCTTTTCATTCATAACTTACAGGAGAAATTACATAAAATATTATATGTATAAGAACTTAATATCTCCCTTCATTTATGTGGTTTCCATAAAACAATTTTAAGATTAATACATACTTTACTTATACCCTATATGATGCAGGAGCATCTAGTGGTGTAAGGGAAATCCTAAATCACTCAAAATATATTTACTTTCACTTAGTTTTTTGTAGATGTTTTTGCATTTCTGGATACCCTTTTCGTCAAAGATGAATTCCCAACTTTCAGAACTGCTTTTCTGCTTTTTCTGCTCAACTGCTATTTTTAGCAGGTGTGAATTTGAAGGCGTACAAAGGCATAAATTTTAGGGAAGCTTCAGGACAGAAAAATAAGCGCTTTGGTGAAAGAATCAGGTCAAGATCATTCCTAGTTTGAAAGTTATTCAAGTTTTAGTTTCTTCTTTTTGCCCTGAAAACTCTTCTGAGCCATGTTTGAGGCACTAAATGGTCCTGTATGGGCCCATAAATTGTCTGAATTGGCAGAACGGGATCTTAACGCATTCTTTACTTTGAGACCTTTCCAATGGTTCAAATGGTTCGAAAACCAGAGTCCCGGATGAAAAGTTATGGCTTCCGAAAGTTGGTCAATTTTTGGAAAATTGCCAATTTTTGAATTATGACTCAATTTTTGAATTTCAAATTGTAGGTTTGCATGCCAAACCGCCAAAAATCATTATTCAAAGGTGGTTTTTGGATCCAATGAGGATGGGGGGGTTTATTTGGGGCTAGTTTCCATTTTTTTAGTAGCTTTTTGGGGAAAAGAGCACACAGTGAGAGAAGGGGAAATTTGGTAGTTTTTGTAATTTTGCATGTACTGCAGAACTCAAGGGTTTGAGACCCTTTGCATGTAATATTTTCACACTCAAAATATTATTAATAATCTCTGATTGTGTGTGTTATTTTTTTTGTCTCGGGTTGCACCTTCATCACTATAAATCCTATTGTTTTATATATCTACATTTATACTGTATACTTCTTCCTGAACCTAGCTCCTCACCTAAACCATTATAAGACTCCAAAATTGAACCCCTCTAATCAACCTTTAAAAAAATTTATAGAATAAGGGAGCAACAAGCACTAGGCTAAATTATAGTCATATTTAACTTCATTTCATTTTCATTTTCACCAGACTTAAAAAATTTCCACAGGAACTTATATGTAATCATTTGCAACACATGGGAGAGAAAAATATCAAAAATCGTTCATTGGAGAAGACCCACTAGCCTTCCAAAAGGCGCCATTATCACAACATCAAAATTTTCACGTTCACATCGACCTATAAAAATTCACCATCAACACAAAAGCAAGAAATAACAAGAACCCATATCACAACACACCAACCTAAAGGAAACTAGTCAGCACAAAGGACAAAAATCGAGCATCAACTCAGAAAGGGAGCGAGGTACTATTCTACCTTTTTAGTGGAAAAATAAGAATTCCCACTCGGTGTCCTTATTGAAAGTGGAGTAGCCATCACCACCTCATACTCAGAATTAGCCAAATCACTCACAACCATGAGATATTGGTGGTAGCTAGAGTCAGTTTCCTCTCCACTATTAGAGGGATCATCTGAGACATCAATGGGAGACTGATGAAATCTCATGGAAACTCGATGATACTTGTTATTTCTTATAGCTTCCCTCTCAAGCCTATCAAACTTCTTTTCCTTACCCTTGGCCAACTCCTCCGAGACAATTCAACTCCCTAAATGATAAGTACGCTTGAGAACACTATGTGTAGACTTCCTATCAACTCTTTCCTTCTTCTTTGGAGTTACAGGAACCCCAGGCACATCTTGTTCATCCTTGGGCATAACACACTAAGACTCAAGGATATTGAGTCTCCTAGACCTATGAGTTGGGTTGGAAAACATGCTCACCTTACCCATTCTTGATAGAGACACCACCCTTGATGTAAAAAGCTAGTATGAACTTTTCAATTACCGAGAACACTTCACACACTCACTCCAGACTCTTGATTTAAGAAAATAGAAAATGGTGAAAGTAACAAGGAAAAAATATTCATTAAATAGATCGACAGGAGCATGTATACATTAATGTTCCAAGCGAGTTCACACATGCGAGTTGACAACCCTTCTCTTGGTTCTATATCTCGATCATTAATCTCCAGGATGTCGTGAAGCTTGTTTATCAACCTTGATGGTTGAGATAGAGAAATAATTCATGCATATTAGGATGAAATTGAGTAATCTTGCATGTGGCCTTAGCATTTAATTTTTTCTCATGCAAAGAAAAAACTGATATTGCTTTCATATTTCTAGTTTTTGAATATCCACCATTGATCTCCTTTTGAGATGGCATGTCGAACAACCCAGATTGGGTCAACAAGTTTTTAAATTCATCAATGCTTGTTGAATAATCCTTCAACCAATGAGGAACCTTCCAGAAAGATGCCAACTAATCCACCTATGGGCTCCACCATCATCATCCAAGCCCAAGGAAATATACACACTCCACAAGCTCATTGATCCCGTGACTTTTATTAAAGCAATAATTTATTCTTGATGATTGCATAGGGAACGGTTGAGATTTAATCTCACTATCACATCTTGGTCATTGATCTAAATTTACATGTCTCCAACACCCACTGACCTCGTAGCTTCTTCATGAAATCACCAACATTCCTCGTGGGGTGCATGAGGAACAATAGACATTTAACCCATTAGATCAGATGGTTAGGAAAATCTGCACGTGCACAAATGTTAGTTCTAAAGACGGGGCCATGACTAGGTCAATGAGACTTAACCCTTGAGGAGGAAGACTTAAAACCTATATTTAAACTTGAATTATTTGGCTGACTATGAAAAAATTTAAATGATAAACTTATTGATGGTGACCAACAGACTTAGACCAAGGGTCAGTACAAGTAATGATTTCAATGGCTCAAGATACAACTTAGGCGATCGACAACCAGGTGCACACGTCAACTAAGAATTAAAACATTCAATGTTCATGAAAATACAAATTTGGAAAAGAGGGTTCTTAACCTAAAACTCTAAGCCCTACCCTTGAACGTAGAAGCACAAAACTATGACAAGGCAAGACATACCACAAAATTTCCCAAATTTCAGCAAAAATTTAGGAGCTCTACCAAAACCTTTGCTTCATGTGGATCATATATAAATATAGACTGAGTATTCTAGAAACACTAATTTTTTAGTTGGATCCTAAAAATGTTGCAGCTTATGTTCTTTTCTAAAACATCTTTGTTGAAGCAGGCATGTGTGGTGAGGCTCAAATAGTAAGGAGATTGATGAAAGCTAGAGGAATTAAAAAGATACCTGCATGTAGTTGGATTGGAGGGCATAAATGGGTACATCATTTTTGTGTAGGAGACATATCACATCCACAAATATGGAAAATCTATGCAAAATTGGAGAAATTGGCTTGGAAAATGAAGACAACAGGGATTTCCAAAATCAAGACTTTTACTCAATCTTGCGGAATAGAAGAAAAACAATCATTTATTTTCCACCATAGTGAAAAGTTAGCAATTTCATATGGTTTGTTAAACATGGCCCCTAGCACAACTATTAGAGTTGTTAAGAACCTTTGATTATGTTCTAATTTTCACATTGCATCTAAATTCATCTCCAAGATTGTTGCAAGATAAACTTTTCTACGATATGTGAACCATTTCCATCATTTTAAATAGGGACAATGTTCTTGTGTAGAATATTGGTGATGCTAAATGAAACAAACTAAAAAATAGGCTTACACAATAATGTGTGTAGACACCAAAAATTGGTCTAGGCCTGCGAACACCACTTTTGACATAATTTTCTATTATCCATGGTCATGATTAAATAATGTTTATTATTTAATTACCTCTTTCTAACACATATTTTCTCTATTAATTAAATACCCCTTTTTCATTAATTCATTAATTCATAAATGACCTTTATTCAACTTGATTAATTAAATAAATCATATTTGTTTAATTATGTTGCTAACTAATTAATTCTTCCTTCTTAATTAAATAATTTATTATTTAATTACCCCTTTGTCATATTTCAACTATAATTAAATATTTATTATTTAATTATTCATTTAACCCCCTTTATCTATAATTAAATATTTATTATTTAATTTATTCAATTCCACCTTTACAACACTCAAATTAAATAAATTATCTTTATTTATTTAATTAAATCTTTTATTTTCAAATGTTGAATTAAATTAACATTCAATTCATATTTATTTATTTATGTCACACTCTTCTGTCAATCAATTGACTAATCATTCACTCACCTTTTGACTCAAGATCTATTTTTAGTTCTTGAGTTATCTCTAGATTCAACATCTTGTTATCTCTGCGAGAGGATGCTTTGTCGCAACTAGTCAGTTAACTAGTTCTAACTCATATGCATGATGTGTTTATTAATTAAATATCTTTATTTAATTAATTAACTCATGTTTGCATTCGAATGCATTATTCCTCAGCTTCTAACTTTGTCTTTGACATTCAAAGTCTATTTCTTCTATTTTCGAAGACTCTTAACTGAAGATTAAAATCTTGAACTCATGTTCTAACTCATGTTCTATCTGACACAGAACACACATCGCATGGCATTCATCAATCTCTTACGTCAATCTCTCTTTCAATCTGAGTCGATCGTTCGAAAACCAAAAATCTATAAAATGGCCTATCATAATCATTATTCCTCCTCCCGAAATCATACACTTTTGAGAAGAAACTTATCTTTGATATTTTTATTAGACACTCGATGAAGTTATACTTGCATCAATACTAAAAAATCTGAGGGAAAGAATACTGAAACAACAAAATGGAGAAGAACAATCAAGATAATTCGAAGGAGTGAATGCATATTCAGTGAGATCTTTTCAATTCATTTGTTTAGTTATTCATTATGTTTACTTATTCATTCTTTTTTGTTTGATTTAGATTAATATATGTTAGATTAAGATTAACATCATTTATTCTAGTTGAAGATCATATTCCAGATTTTATTCTATGTTACAATGTGCACTACATCAAATATCTAGTAATAACAAAGGGACATCCATCAAAGCATAACAACATGGATTTTTTTATCATATGTTGTGGTTACAAGTGCCTTTCTAGACATACACAAAAATGTGGAAGCAATATACACAAGGTAAGCAAACTATTTCAAAAAATGCCTTAAAGAAATGTGATATTTCTTTTTATAATTTAACCAAAATATCGCACCATTTTTGACATGATCCTTGTGGTGATGCGACATGTTATCACTACACTGCACCATTATTTCTCAGCCTTTATGGTGATGCAGGATGTTACCACTACACCACATTGTTATTTCTCAGCCTTTGCAGTAATACAAGATGTTACCACTACATTACACCGTTATTGCTTGGCCTTTGCAGTAATGCGGTAAGTTACCACTACATTGCATTATGTCTTCTTGGCTCTTGCGGGGATGTGGGAGAAGTATTTTAGTTATCACCATACCACACATTTATTGCTCCTCCTTCATGGTAATGTAGGATGTTACCGCTACACCACACCATGTCTTCTTGGCTCTTGCAGTATGGTGGTATTGTGAAACTTGTGATGACCATCTACTACCTTGAAAAAATAGTCTTATGAAACTATCCTATAAGGATGATAGTCCCAAGAAACATGCAAATGGTCATTAATAGATAACTAACTAGAAACCATGAATTCAATGCATAATGGAGAATATACAGAGAGTTAATTTAGTGAGAAAACATCCTTGGAGAATTTTCATCAAAAGTATGACAATCTAAGATTTCATAGTATAAAATCATATACCCTCAAAGACCTAATAGTCATAATAGACCTAGTGGTAGGTTTCAAAGTCATAAGAATAAATTCATAAGAGAATATATGCAAGAGCATGAAAAGACACTGAGATAGAAGGGCAGTTGGTAGAGTTGAAGAATCAAAGTTGTAGTGAGAAGGTAGGGAGAACAAAGTAATTTATAGCCAAGAGAATCATGGCAGTTTCTCGAGTGACTATATTTGGACAAGGAGAGAACTTAGTGACAACATTACCATCAAAACAATAAGGATACTCAAAACCATACCAAACCCTAGGGCCTTTTTCATCACCTTATAAATATCTCAAACATGCATGAAAATTTTTTACAGAGACTAAAATCATCTCTATATTTTATGATCACAAAAAGCAACAAAAATTTATATTTACAAGTGATGAAAAGAAGTACATGGAAAGTATATTATGCTGAATTTATTTTTGAAAAAAATCTTAACCATTAACTATCCAATACAATCTAACAAAATACAGATATACAATAAAATATTGTGAGTAACAAAATGATAATTTTAAAGGTTATCTTAAGGTAGACAAAAAAAATTGTGCAAGTGAAAAATAACACCCTTACATTATTTTGAACAAATATTTTCATTTACATGATTTTCAAGCAATGGTTTTAGATCCGTCCAATTGTACAAAAATAAAATAAAATCTGCAACGATATCAAAGATCTGAAGGTTTAAAAATCTAATATTTTTGGATCTATTCTTGGGTGTATCCTGTAAACTTCATCATAGAAGGATGGTTCATCACCTCATTTAGACATAAATGTGGAACTTCCTTTTCTATTTCCATAGAATCCAAAATAGGCCTAACAAATGTTAGAAGAAATAACCCTATAAACATGCAAAAGGAAAAGCTAAATTAGTACTAATTTACTAGTTTTCATTCAACTTCTTTGTAATAATTTTAAGTACCTAATTCTAGTACTTTAAAGATTTATAATATGAATTTTAGCTATTCCAATAGCTTAAATAATTTTTATTTTATTTTTAAATAAAAGTCTTGTGGCCAACATAATATATTAATATAATAAAGTAGTTTACAAAAACCATCATTTCATGGTTGGATATATAATTCCAAAATTTCTTATGTAGTAAACAATAATGATCCTGATATCACATCTTAAATATTTGCATGTGGATTAATCAAAATTCAACTAGTTGTATGTCAACTAACTATATGTTGACATGGAAAAATACAAAATACTAGCTTGTTTGACACAAATAAATAGCTGAATAAATAGGCTTTAGCAATTCAAAAAAAATCCACTTCTAAAATTTTAAATATCTTTAATGTATGTATTTACTGTTTTAGAGAGTTGTAAATTGTGAATTGTCCTCTATCCTATAGGACTGGGAAAGGAAGAACATTGTCAAACAGTGGTTCAATAATAACAAACAGTCCAAAAAGAATAGAAATTACTATCAAATAGTGACAAAGATTTGTCCTCTAATTCATTTGCACATGTTGATTGAGAACATAGTGAGTAAGAAGTAAAAGAGCAGTAGATCATAGCACTGCAAAATGGTCATGAGTTATTCAATAAACTTCACTATTCTTTTGATCATAAAGGAGATTGAGATAATAACCAACATACTAATGTGCACAGAGAATGTTCATGGAGTGAAAACTTCCTTACAAATAAATTACCAAAACGGAGTTTGAAAGGAATTTCACCTACTATTTTATGCTCATATGGATATGTTCTAATGTGTAATTAATTTTTGTAGCATAATAGATAGGCTAAATAGTTGTTCATATACCATTGTTTCAAATTCTAAATTGCTATACCTTATTCTAGGAGAAAATTATAGGGGGAGTCTATACATAAGACACCATTGTTTCAGATTCAAATTTGTTGGCTCTTTCACAATTGTTTTCTCCATTTATTTTCTGTTTAGAATATGCTCTCAAAATCACAGTAAAATCCTTTATTCTAGGATGATTATTCAGAATATTTCCCATCATAACAATGAATAAAAGCATTAGTCATTAACTTGAACTTTGAAAGAGTTTCATCAAATTATACATTTCCACTCTCTTTTCCATTCTAAGTTTTATTCCTAATTTCATCCATGAAGAACTTTATCAGCCTATAGATCCTGTTTTTAGCCATAACTTTACCAGGGGTCGAGGATAGCTTCAAGTTTTTACCCAAGAAGAAATTGAAAAATCTCTTCCTTCAAAGCTATCCTTAATACCTTAAAGTTATGGCTAACAAAAAGATCTACAGGCTGAGGAAGTTCTTCATGGATGAAATTGGGAATAAAATTTACAATAGAAAAGAGAGTGGAAAAGTAGAATTTGATGAAACTCTTGCAAAGTTTAGGTTAATCACTGATGCTTTTTTCATTGCTATGATGGGAAAGATTTTGAACAGTCAACCAAGAATAAAAGATTTTATTGTGATTTTGAGAGAATATTCTATACAACAGGCTATCTTAGATCAAATAAATGAAGCAAATAGTTGTGAAAGAGCTAGCAATTTTGAATTTGAAATAATGGTGTCTTATGTATAGACTCCCCCTATGATTTGATCCTAGAATAAGGTATAGTAATTTAAAATTTTAAACAATGGTACATGAACAACTATTCAGCTTATCTATTATGCTACAACAACTAACTACAAGCTAGAACATATCCATATCAATATAAAATACTAATTGAAATTCAGCTGAAATGCTATTGTACCTAAGTATGACCGTACTTGAGCTTCTGGTGGTTCTAGATGGAACCTATAGTGGAAAAGTGTAGTCTCCATCTGAAGGAACCATCTTTGGAGCTCTTCCCCAAAATGAGGGTTGAAAACATTAGAAGAAAAGCCATACCATAATTATAAAGTAACAATTTGTATCAAGCCAAATGTCAAAAAGTATAATTAAAAAGACAAATCATTACAATCAGACCTCAAATTGGACCAAGTAGATTTATGATTTTATCTTTAGAATGTAGGAACTTTCTTTGTCAGAGTTTCATGACCTCAAATTGGATCTCAAATTGGACCAATAAAATTTATGATTTTATCTTTAGAATGTAGGAACTTCCTTTGTCAAAGCTTCATGACCTCAAATTGGATCCGATATAAGGCCAGTAGATTTATGATTTTATCTTTAGAATGTACGAATTTTCTCTATCGGATATTAAAGATCTCAAGTTGGGTGTGAAATTGGACCAATAGATTTATGATTTTATCTTTAGAATGTAGGAACTTCCTCTATCGGATGTTCAAAAATTCCTATACTCAGGTTTTTCTTCTGAGAGAAAACACCCAGAAGTGTTTTAGGCCAACTAAGAGTACTCTCCAACCTAGTTATATCACTAATAGCAATCCAGGTTTGCTTAAACCATCCATACCCTAATGTTGTATCACAATCTATTCTTCTTGGGCATAAAAATGCCACATATTAACCCCTTCTACATACAATATTTAATCATCATAAAACCATAATTAATAAATCATTTTAGTTTTAGAAAGAACCTGATGTCATTTACTATCAAAACAAAAGTTGGGTAAATCACAAAATATCTATGAAGCCTCCTAAATGTAGCTTAAAGAAAGTTTATAGGATGGGTTTCAGCATAAGAAGCTTTCAACTACAACTCTCAATGAATTTATTATAAGCTTTCTACTATAGCTCTCAATAAATTTATTCCAAAAGTATGTTAGCAGGAGTTAACTAAAAGAGATTGCCTCTTGCTACAATAAAGATCCTATAACTCTGGTTGATATGTAGAGTGGTTGTGTTATATCAATTATGTAGTGCATTCAAGCACAACCCATCTTTAGTGGGCTATTCTAGAGAATGATCGATATTTTCTAAACCTTATGAATGTTACTTAAAAGTGTACAGCTTAAACTACAAACCAAGTTTGTTACATAATTGAATGCAGTCTTCGGTTATCACAAACTATAATAATGTGATTTGATAATAACCATTATGGAAAGTATTTGTGTGTGTGAAATAATTTCAACTATTAAAATCAGTAACACACCAATGAAACATTATATCAAATAATCTAAAAGAGTAAAACAATTCAAACCAAATCGATTCTTCAAAACCATTTCATCGTCCTCTATCTCCAAGGATTCGTTTAAAGCTACTTTCTCTTAGATTGTGTAAGCAAAAGCCCATCAGAATGACAACCTAGAGAATGAGTAAATATGCAAAATGCAAGAAACTATGTTCTTATTCTAAATGATTGTGAAATGAGGTAGTAGATATGCAACTAATGGATATGATAATGCTAAGATAATGAAACTAGAATTCTATGCTAAGATGCTTGATTAATTGAATACTTGACTATAGCTCTCACGTTAAGCAAATAGTTTTGGATTTTAAAAGAGCCAAGAGGTCCTATTTATAGATTTTTGAAGGCAAAAGCTTAGTTGGCAAAGATCAAAAGTTGAGATTCAATCTTGTAAGATGAACGGTGAGAGATGGAGAAGTTGGAGAAAAATATGGAGGCTAGAGAGAAAGCACAAAGATGTTTCCTTCCCACAAAACCTTTTCACTAAAAAATGAAGACAACTTGCCATTTTTCATCTTTAGTTATGAGTTAGTTTGGTGGTTGAAGATAATTCAACAATTAAATAATAAAATTATTTAATTTCATGTGACATGTGGTTTTTGGAAACTTCTAATTAAAATGTGGAATGTGGATAAGAAGATTCTAATTAAATATTAAAATATCTAATTATAAGTGAGATGGAATTTAGAAGATTAAGAGTGATTTTATGATTTTGAAAAAGAAGAATATTTACTTTATTCAAAATAAAGCAATGTGATAATTAAATTAAATAAATTATAAAACTTATTTAATTAATTGAAAAGAAATGGAAAGGTGATTAAATTAAATAAGTATCTAAACTTATTTAATTAAGATAGAAGAATGTAGAAAATGAACAATATAAATAAATTATTTAAATTCAATCATATGTAGATTGAATAAGAGATTTAATTAAATAACTTGTATTTAATTAATTACCAAACTTATTATAATGTGACCATTTTTAGGTGTATACATTTTTCCCCTCTTTGAAGTGATGTGTTTTATGCATTGCTTCAAAGAATAAAAAAAAGTTTTCCCTGGATGTGAATTTTTGAAAACTCACGCTTGCATGCCCCCTTGAGTGAAGAATCGGATAAAATTTTATGTTTTTCAAATTTTTGTGATTTTTGTTTTCTTTTAGAAAATTTTGATGATTTTTGAATTTTTTATTGATTTGTTGTCCAATTCATCAGTCGATAAAGATGATTTGATGGAATTCACTATTGAAAGATTGATATGAAGATGAAGAACTTTGATTATGACCCATGGATAAAACAATGTCATAAAATTACCCTCCATTCACCATTAAATAGGTAAAAAGTAACTTTTGAAATCATTTGTGCATTGTTACCTTAGTGAATTTTGAAAAATTTGAGCTCTAGAGTGAGAAAAATGGCACTTCCCATCCACTAGCACAAATTTGAGAGGATTCAACAACACCAATGCCCAACACATTATTGACCCTCGGTAGGTATTGCGTGAACCTCTTTTTGATTTCATTAGTCAGAATTTGAAATGATTGTGTGACGTTTTTCTTTGTTTTCCATGCATTTTTGTACAAAGTAGCACATATGACAGGTTTCATAGCACATATGATAAAAAATTTAGTGCATATATTTCCATAACGCATATAGAACTTTTTGTAGCACATTGAATTCCATAGCACATTTAATGAATTTAGTAGAATATATGAGGATTTGTAGCACATTTGAAGATTTTTGTAGCGCATATGCCCATATTTAAGCCAATTTGCATGATTTTCTCCCCAATTGATGATTTTTGTTGATTGATTCAACATGTGATAGTGAATTTTTGATGTTTAACTAATGATAAATGATAGGACTAATATGATGATTGATAAAGTTGCATCATGATGAAAGAGCCTTACTAATAGGATAACTGATAAATTTTTCCTCGTGATGAATGAGAAAACAAATAGTAAGATTGATTGATTTGATTGATTTGATTTGATTTGATTGGTTTGATCATAAACATTGATGTGATACGTTTTGAATTGATAGGAGAGATTAGGGAGTCTTTAGGTGCAGGAGCAATTCCCGAAGACCTAGAGCTTCATTCCACTTCTTTCTCAGGTAGACAAGGATGTCATTGATGTGTGTGGGTTGACTTCATTGCTGGAGATGCCAGAGATGAGGCTCAATTGGGGTTTGTTGACTGCGCTCGTCGAGAGGTGGCATAGTGATAGAAACACCTTTTGTTAGAAACCAAGATCACTTGCATGCAATCACCTATCACATGCAAAGACATGAAGAACCAAAGAAGATGTTCTGTAAACCTCAAAGTAAAAATGAATTATTGAGAATCAATTATTACAAAGAGATCAATCCTTATGAAGGAGATCAAGAAACCCTAAATGAAACCCTAGTGTGCACACTTAATAATTGATCAATTATTAATGTGCCTAAGTTTAGCTTAAGTAACTAAAGGAATAAGTGACTTAATTAATTAGCCAGTATGATATAATTAATTTAGTGTAATAACTTATTACTCTAACACCCCCCTTAAGATGAACTTAGGAAGAAGCTAAAACACTAGAAGAAGATGCATGCAAGAAAGGATGGGTCCCGACAACTAGACCTGATCAGGTACCCATTTATAAATGCAAGAAAGAGGTAGAGAAGGAAAACCTAGTGGGCAAAACCCCCCTACAATGAGATGACATGTTGCAAAGAAGCACTGGAAGAACACTGGAACCAGAATCTAGCAAGCAAGGAAAGATACTTCTATCTACAAGAAACCATATTGGAATGATAATGATGCAACAACAGACTCGATGCCATAGAACACTCAAAAAATCCAAATGAGAACAACCCTAGAATCTATGAAGTAGCAGTCGATTATTGCATGATGTATTACTGAAAATGAAGTGCAAAGATGCAAGTTGTACCCTCCCAACTGCCAAAACATCCAAGTAATCTCCAAACAACCCATCAGGCCAAATCTGGACTAAGCGATCAACCTAGGATAGATGCAAAAAAAGTGCATAACTAAAAAAATAGAGCCCGTTAATACCTTTCAAACGCCACAAGAATCGCGAAAATCGGAGATCGTGGTAAAAAGTTATGAGCTTGGGAGCCATAAATGAAGAGCTGACTTCAGATAGTAATAAAAGTCACCAGATTCAAAGTCTAATAGAAAAAAAAGCACCATTGTATAGTGCTCAGAACCAGCTTTCCGACAATATCTCATTTGCCAAATTTTGATAATCGAGCGAAAAGTTATGCCCTTTTTCCCAATTCTTCTTATTTTGCAAAAAAAACAAAAAAAACGTAATCACCTGTCACATGCAAAAGACATGCAGAACCAAAGAAGATGTTTTGTAAACCTCAAAGTAAAAATGCATTATTGAGAATCAATTATTACAAAGAGATCAATCCTTATGAAGGAGATCAAGAAACCCTAAATGAAACCCTAGTGTGCACACTTAATAATTAATCAATTATTAATGTGCCTAAGTTTAGCTTAAGTAACTTAAGGAATAAGTGACTTAATTAATTAACCAGTATGATATAATTAATTAAATGTAATAACTTATTACTCTAAAACCTTCCACTTAGCCATAGGGGAGATGATGGTTACTCGTGAGGATGTCTATCAGATTGTACAGATTCTAGTGATGGGAGAGATCGTGACATATGACACTAGAGAGCAGGGGGCACCAATGCCTTGAGGAGAGTTTTTGCAGATGATCATATTGATAGATACAAGATTCCACGGGATGAGATGGCTGAGATGTACATGCCATTGCCTTGTGTATTAGTAGGATTCATTGGTGGTTTCTTATGTCCTAACCGTAGGTCAAAAGGACCAGCAGTTGGATGGGGTCGAGTGCTTGAGATCATGCTTATGTAGGGTACATGATATGCTTGGGGATCATGCACGCTCACCCATTTATACCATGATATACATCAGATAGTTTACTATGGAGGGAGGAGCATGGTTGTTGGATGTTCTTTGCTTTAGGTTTGGGCATGGGAACATATAGTTGTTACATGACATGTGGGGGATAGATAGTGTCCAGTTGGGTGACCATATATTTTTGCATATGCATGTATTGTTGTCCAGCCGAGGCTAGGAAAATTAGACTATTGGTAGAGAGTACTTGATGATCTAGATACAGTTACATGGCATTCATACTAATATTATCAGTAGTGGCTGGAGGATGCTAGGGAGATGCCTTATGTTTTTTTTTCTCGATACTTGATCGACCACACCCCATATATCATCGAGAGATTTCTACTGGGTCAGGTGCTTAGACATCATGGTTGGATACAAGGGATGCCTTAGGGTTCAACCATTTATGCCAGTAGGATATTTCAGTGTGGGGACCGCAGATTTAATTTGATGCAACTATTGCAGAGTTCATTGCTTTAGGGGCACAAATGTGGGACTATAGAGTAGATATTCTTGACAGGGTTATGACTACAGACTACGCACAGTATATTATGACACATCCAACACCACAACTATCTAGTCCCAAGGAGCCTTCTATACCATTGGATGGGGGAAAAGCACAGAGACCCAGGTAGAGGCAGAGGAGAGAGGAGATGGAGGAGAATAGGAGTGAGGAGGAAAATGATGATGACAATGGTGATGATGATGACGATGATGGAGATGGAGGTGGGGATGATAGGGCTGCCCTAGCAGTGATGAAGAGACCACAAAGGAGACACTCCATTGATGGCAGTGTGATCGACATAGGAGGTCCATTAGATAAAGGATAGATAGACACCATATAGACTATTGTACAAAGCTTATAGGGTTAGCTAGTATAGGCTCGGGCTTTGATAGCACAGTTACAGGTACAGGTTGCCCAAACTATGGCTGAGAGAGATATCTCTAGGAAGCGATGCCAGCAGCCTGAGGCTATTGCAGAGAGGGTTTTGAGTGCTATATAGGGTACATCAATGAGGGATATGTTGGCTGATACATTGGAGCTAGCTCATGATGTGGAGTACTACAGGTTGAGATATGAGGAGGAAGTACCTCCCGAGTAGCGAGTTCCTTCTACACATTCTTCCAGCAGGTAATGAAGCCACTCTAGGAGTCATTCCTGGAGTATGAGCAAAGTTGTTGCATAGCCACCTCCAGGAGGGCCATTAGGTGAAGCCCCAAGGGTAGGTACATCTAGTGTAGGAGTAGGTGGGGTGAAACCGGCAGCGTTAGGGGGTAGCACTAGCTAGTTATTGTTGATGTACAGTGCCTTGATGTATTTCTACCATGATGATGTACCATTTTTTATGATGTCAATGTATACACTTTTATGATACTTCACACCACATTATGATGTTGTATCTCTCCTTGTTTTGATATCCTTGTACATTTGACATTGAGCTTTGATATTATGAGATGTAGCAGATTTGTTGATCTATGCATTGTCTACATGTCTCTCTATGATGGATGCATTTATGATGGATGTATATATTATTAATGTTTATAGGATGGATGTCTATGATGTATACATTTAAATTCTACTATGATGTGTTACATAATGCTTATGATATGATTATGTTAGGTGAATGATGTTTTAATGCTATATGAGATGAATTTAAATGATATGTGATGATTTGTACATTTTTGTATTTTTCTGATGCTCACATATATAATCCAATGCATGGATGTATGATGATTTTATGATGTGATGATTCTTTCTAAATGATTTGTAAATCGATGTATACATGATGTGAAAATGACAATGTGATGGAGAATGATTATGTCTCTAAATGTATAGATGATATGAAAATGCAATCTTAATAAATGACGTGATATGAAAAAAAATGATAACACACTTTTAATGTCTTATATGATATGAAAATTGGAATGCAACTTAAGTGAATGAATGATATGAAAATGATAATGCACTGAAATGGATGATGTTATTAAATGTAAATGATAAGGTAGTCTTAATAAATGATGTGAAAATGATAATGTACCTGAAAGGGATGATGTTGATTTTGGTAATGTCAAATGTACCAAATCTTTTGTTAGAGAGATATGTTGTCTTTAATGTTTTTCCAACATTGGAAAATCTAATATGCAGAACTAACATGAATGCAATCTATATTGAACATGAAAATTTGTCATTCTGAGAGCTATTTTATGATTGTTATCATTATTTAACTTTTGAAATGTTGGAATTTAGTACAAGAATCAAAGGGGATATTTGCACCGATGATGACCTAAGTACAACTTTCATTTGATATAGCAACATAATACAAGCATCTAGGTATAATTGAACCGAGATGACTTGAGTATTGCTTGTATAAACAGATAAAAGTTAACCCTTTTCCTATGCAAATTCTGAAATGTTATCAATGATACATTGTAGAACACATCCGACGAAAAATTTTCACAGTAATATTGATCAACTCAAAGACAACAAACAAAAAAAATCATACTCCTTCCTTATGTCTCTAGTCTAGGACATCATCGAGTTGCTCCAGAGGTATGATAACAAAAATCCATAGAACAACAATTTAAACTTTGCTTAAAGTATTTCAATCATTATTCAGATTAGACCATCCATTTTGATTTGAAAACCTAATGTTATGTTGTTTGATAAGTGTTTTGATCATGTATGATTGATTGCCAAATGGTGTCTTGTCACCATGTTTTTTTTATTTGGTGTATTTGTTGTACTACCATCTATCTATTGTGATAGATCAAAAGTTAGTTGCCCACATTGAGTCTGTATTTTTCTCCTAGTTAGACACAACCGATTATCATGGATATGTACTATGTTGACCAAACCATGATGAAACACGATTGCCTCTATGATGCACAAATGATGGATAGATATGATGTTGATAGTATGGTTATGCTGATATGATGGAGGACACAAAAAAATAGATGGAAGAGCCAACTTTTTCACAAATAGCGCCTGATTGTCAAGTTTTCACCACTCATTTTTTTATTGCCCCTTTTTTTGTGTCAAAAGGATGCCTGTTTGCCAAGTTTTCACCCTGATGACAATTTTTTCCAAACCTTTTTTGCTGTTTTGGATTTTTTTTGGACTTTTTATGCTACTTTTTGGATCTTTCTAGGACATGCTATTTTTGGAAATTTTCAAGACTTTTTATGTTGTTTTTGGATATTTTTATGCTATTTTTGGATTTTTTTCAGGACTTTTTATGCTATTTTTGGATCTTTTCAAGACTTTTTATGTTGTTCAGCTCAGACATAGAACTTCTTAAGATGAATGCTATTGATCATCTCTTCAAATATGTCCCCTTCAGGTGTAGACAATTGATAAGCTCTAGAACCATATACTGCAATCTTGACAAATGGACCTGTAACGTAGATAAATGGATTTGTTGCACAAAAAGATAGTTAAATCTAATATAACAAGTATTAATCTAAATCAAAAAACTAAGAACAAATAAAATTAACTAAACAATAAAAATGATAACTAGAATAGTCTCACCGAATATCAGTCCACCTCTTCGAATTATCTTGATTGTCCTTCTTCATTTTATTGTATCGGTATTCTTGCCCTTAGATTTTTGGTATTGATGCAAGCATAGCCTAGATGTATTATCTAAGCAAAATATCGAAGATAATAGCTTATTCTCAAAAAGTATTGATTTCGGGAGGACGAATTATGACAAAGAAAGGTCAAATTATAGAAATTGGGTTTTCAAATGATCAGATCAGATTCGAAAGAGAGATGAACGATCGAGATTGATGAATGTTGTAGTGCCTCGCCAAGAAACCCTAAAGGAAGTTGTAATTAATGACTTAAGAAAACCAATTTTTTTTTTTAAAGTTTAATTAACATACACATTTGCTTACTAATTAACAACAACCTCTAAGGCTACAAGGTTAGGTTTACTTAAACCCAAATAACATACATCATTGAAACCATTGCATTTAATTACTCATGTAGTAAGCATTAGTACAACATACATAATCAACATAAGATAAGAAAATAACAACCATGATATAAATTCATTACTAAATCAACTGGTTACATCACTCATTCCTAGAATGAGGCAATAATACAAAAGTGTTACAATTACACAATTCCACCTTGTCAATACAAGAGGGGTAAAATAAATTATTACAAATTGGAATATTACAATGCTTAAATTAAACACAGTAACCATGAGATGTCCAACTAGCTATCTTGCCACCAAGTACTGAAGATAAAAGAAAGGGGACCCAATAGTGTATGGTGCATGTTCCACCCAACCAAGTGGTACCCGAACGCCCATCCCCAATGCTAGGAGATAGTAACAACATAACGTGGACAATGATCTACAACCTCTAACCAAAGGTAGACTCATACTGACACAACCAAACAAATGAACTAAACAAGTACAACTCACACATCACTGACATAGATTGCATTGCTTCTAGATATAAAATAGATCAAGTATGTTCAGAGAACCATACACATAAAATAAATACCAACTGTTGTCCTAGACAAAGTGTTGCCGCACAGCTCATAATGAGTTACCCTCAGCGGATCTTCACAGGCTTTGATGTTCTTGGTGACCTCTACTGACCCTCAGCCCTCATACTTACTAATGTGGAATCAAATACCTCTCGTACTGACAAGATAGATGACCTTGCCATTTCAGGCCTTCCCACTCATTCCAAGCCTAAACAAGAACTTGCGACTATGAGTGAGGCTAGAACTTATCTTTTTAGTGTGAAGTATTCCCCAAATTTTAGTACAATTTTAGTTATCACTTGATTAAACTTACTTCCAAAGGTTACCCAATCTTACCTCTTATAGGCTCAGGCCCCTACTGGAAGCCACTCTTGTATTTGACAACACACAAACAATCTAACCACCAAGGGAATCACAAGTACATAAAACCTAGGCATCATAACCAATGCATCACAAGGAGGAAAATAATAATGAAACTCACTCCAAACAACTTGGAGGCAACAAAACACATAGTCCACTCCTTCCAAAGGAGGCACAAATCATCCCTATTCGTGGAAACTGGGTAATTTACTGAATAGACACCATGCACTACCCAAGGGAAAAACAACTAGTTGAAATAATGAATCGATGACCCCCGTCCTCAATATCCTTTGAAAGACTTACAATTTTGGACGAACACTTAATCCCATTTCCCAAAATACAACTTGATGAAAAAGTTACCAAAAGCATTGAAGTCATTAATCAAATCTAATATTTGGATTTCCTAAATCCATCACCAATCAGTGGATAACACCATGAAAAAAAATTACAAAGAAATAAACTAATTTTGGATTCAAAAAATCCATTTCCCTTTCATAATCTATTCATAGTAAAATAAAACTATTGCCCTTTCCAAATAGTTGAAATAATTAAATAAGTGCCTTTAATTTACAGATAAAAGAAAGACTAGTTTAAATAATTAAATCAAATTCATTGTTTACTTTTAAAACCAACATAAGTCCTCTACTAATTAATTTCTTCCATTTTCCAACTCAATACTATGTCCATTGCATCTAATAGTTCACTCTTTCCAACTTTTATTGCATGCACCCAATTAATCACAATCATTAAATAAATGTTCTAACATAAATATTCCGACAATATAAACAACACATATTTTCTCATATATTTAATTATGTATATCATATCTAAATATATATATTAAATATATTAAATAATTTATTACATAATAAACCAATTATTTTAATCCAAATTTAATAAATAAAAATATGATATATATATTATATACATAGCATTAATATATATATAATATATATATATCACATATATTTTTATTAACTATTAACTATCAACAAACCCCTTTAATTTATTTGTTTTGGTGGATGAACTCTCATGGTTTGAAAATCTCGTTTGTTGGAAGCAGTTAATGCATACCCAATGTATTTGGGGGAGGTGCGGCTGAGTAAACCCAGCCAACCCTCTTCCCAAAGGCACTGGGCAGTGGCAGCTAAAGAGGGACCGTGGAGGGGGTCTCCCTCCACATAGCTGCTCCCACATGGGGGCGACTGTGGGGAGGTAGATCCTCCCCAATCCCCAAACCCCTTAACAATAAAAATAGTGAATTAAATTCGCTTAAAAACAACGACAAGGGTTCACTAAAAACAATGAATAAAGTAACTCGCCTCCCATAAAAAAATTATGGGTATTGTCGTATGACGAATTAAATTCTCAGAACCACCATTTAAATTTAAATAATTCACAAAAAAACAATATATATATTATATATATGCACAACAACATATATATTTATAAAATATATATATATATATAAATGATAATTTCAACATAAAAGACCAATTAGAGAAATTATTCTAAAACATTCACCTACACGTGAAAATATGAAGTTTTCCAGAGAACAATCCAAAATTGACAAAGATTTAAAACTAAATCTTTTAATCAATTTCCTCAAATTCATAGACAAATAAATGAATAAGAAAACTAAAAGGGATCTAAGTTATAACCCGAAGCTTTCAAATCTTCTAAGTTTCTACACCACAATCTCTACAGAGGTTTTTTGAATAAATTCATTTTTCTACAGAGATTGAAATTTTCTAAAACAAATCTAAGTGTTGTTTTACCCATAAGTTTGATTTAATAACAAATTAACATTTTCCTCAAATAAATTAAATTCTACAGAAGTTTTCACAATTTCCCTAAAGAAATTTCACGGGAATAACAAAAGCTTCAAAATTTAATTAATTAATTTCTTTTCTCAAATATCAAACTATGTTTCTAAATAGTTTTAACAAGCAATTCTTTAATCACTACCATTTTTAAATAAGAAAACCAAGAAAAAATAAAAACATAGAAGAAAACCTGGTGATGAAGCTTCAGGAAATGGAAATTTTGATGCAGAGCCTCCTCCAATGCTTCCACGACTTCTCTTCAACAGTACAGTGATTCCAACCAAGAATGCAATCCACAAACACATCAATTATTTCCAGAATAACTCCAATGTAAATCTACAGCCAAGAATTTCTCCAAACAATCCTCTGTGCAATTTTTTTCCAAAAATATCCTCACACACTTGAAGAAGCTTTTCCTCTCCAAAATTCTTCCCATGAATGAATTTGCAACAATCTCTTCTAATTAATTAAAGTTACACATGTTGGCATAATTGAAAATATCTTCAACAACCAAATCTAATATTATTTAATTTATTAATTCCAAATAATAAATTAATTCCAAGAATTGAAAACTAATTTCCCAAATACAAATTTAATTCCAAATTCTAATTTAATTCCCACTAATTGAAATAAAATTTCAAAATGAATTAAATTATTTTCTTTCTTTTAATTTTCTTAACATCACATTTAGTTAATTAATTTAATTATTTAATAACTAAATTCAACCCCATGGATTAAATTTAACTAATTAAATAAATTTAATTTAATTAATTAATTTAAATAATAGCTTCTATCAACAATGTATAATTTTAATTAAATTACCATCAACATAATTTAATGCAATAATTCTAAGTATTTATTTCCAAATCAAGAATCCCTTTAGAATTAAATAAGATTAAAGCAAGGAAATCAACGACTCGACACACATGATTGACGACACACTATGGCTAGGGTGTAGACTTGACAGAAGTTACCTAGCTACTATCTCCTATTCAACTTAATCGTAGGATCGACTGCTCAGACATGTGAAACCAGATGGAGTCGATGTCATGTACCTGCAAACCTAAAAAGATAGTTAGCAACATCATCTAATATAAACAACATAAAATACACACCGTGAAGAGGAAATCATGGAATCATAGGGTGCTCACAAGTGAGTGATGCAAACCCATCCCCTTCACCAATACAATCACCATAACTGACATTTCCACAATACTTCAAATAGTCTCATATGCAATCACATATTATATGACTAACATCATTAAACCAATTAAAGCATGTAAACTAAAGCATCATGTAAACCAAATCACATCACATAATAGTTCGTCTCTCTATAAATAGCGATCAAATAAACACACAAGATAAAATATCTGAATATCCAGAAACATAAATCAAAGCAAAACAAGGACACACTGTCCAGTCTAGAAAGAAAAATGGAGGGGTGTTACAAATGTCATGCGATGTGAGTTATGTTTCAGTTAGAACATGAGTTAGGAAATTTTGCAGGATAAAGATTAAATTAGAATAATAATTTAATCTCGTGTTAAGACTATTCAAAAATAGAAGAATTAGACTTTGAATGAAAAAGATAAAGTTAGAAGTTTAAGAATAATCTGATTGAATGCACACATGAATTAATTAATTAAATAAAGATATTTAATTAATAAATATGTTCATGCATATGAGTTAGAACTAGTTGATTGACTGGTTGTGACAAAGAGTCCTTCCGCAAAGACGATTAGATATCGGATTCGAAGATAACTAACGGATTTAAATAGATCTCGAGTCAGATGGTGAGTGAATAATTAGATTTAACTGGATGATAGAAAAATGTGATAGAAAGAATTAATTATGAATTAAATGTTAATTTAATTCAACATTCAAAAATTGAAATATTTATTTAAATAAATAATGATAATTTATTTAATTAACTGTTGAAAAGATTAATTGAATACTTAAATAAGGAATATTTAATTAGAATTGAAATATGATAAAGGGGTTAATTAAATAATAAATTATTTAATTAAGAAAGAAAATTAATTATTTAGCAACATAATTAAATAAATATGATTTTTTTAATTAATCAAAGTTGAATAAGAGTCATAATGAATTAATTAAATAATTAAAAGGTTATTTAATTAATAGAGGAAAGATGTGTTAGAAAGTAATTAAATAATAAACATTATTTAATCATGACCATGGACATTAGAAAATTATGTCTAAAGTGGTACTCGCAAGCCTAGACCAATTTCCGGTGTCTACAGGACCAAGCCAATTTGGTTCAAACTTTCTTCTCTTCTCCCTATCTTGTGGATTGTGAGGGTTTTACTTCAGGATCAGGTCACCCACTTGAAATTTTCATGGTTTGACTCTCATGTGATTGTAGCTAGGAGACATGAATTTTTGATAACCCTTCAAGTGATTAGCTACACATTGTCATCTCTCATCTAGCAGTTCCAGTTCTTGTAGTTGGGAAACTCTATAGTCTTCATCACTTATGCATCCCTTCAGTGAGACTCTGAGGGAGGGTATTTCAACTTCTAATGAAAAGATCACTTCAGCTCCATACACCAAGGCATATGGGGTGGCTCATGTTGGTGTGTGAATGCTAGTTCTATAGGCCCACAAAGTTGGATTTAACTGAACATGTCAATCATGACCGACATCATTTACCGTCTTCTTTAGGATATTTATGATTGTTTTATTTGAAGCCTCCTCTTGACCATTTCCTTGTGGATAATAGAGTGTAGATAACTTTTGTTGGATATGGAATCTTTCACAAAGTTCTTTGACATCCTGATTCTTAAAAGGTATCCCATTATCAGTGATAATGGAGTTGGGAATTCCATACCGACATATGATGTAACTCAAGATAAAGGATAAAATTTTATTTTCGGTTACTATTGTCAAAGGGACAACTTCAATCCACTTGGTAAAATATTTTATAGCTGTGATTATAAACTTGTGTCCATTGGATGAAGAGGGATGAATTTTTCTAACAAGATCAAGTCCCCACTGAGAAAAAGGCCATGTTGTAGTGAAAGGTTGCAACTCTTGCACAGGTGGATGTATAAGTTTCCCATGGATCTGAAACTTTGGAAATTTCTTTACAAATGGAAAACATTCCCTTTCCATAGTTGGGCAATAATAATCCATTCTTAAAATTTTCTTAGCTAAGGTCAATCCACTTGAATGAGTTCCACAGATATCTCCATGAACTTCTTGTAAGATTTTCAAATTCATCATGTTCAATACATTTAAGAAGTTTACAATAAATACCACATTGGTAAAGGGTGTCAATGATTAAGGCATGTCGAGAGGATTGGTGTATTAAATTTCTCTTTTGATTCTGAGACAAATCCAAGGGTAAGATATTATCTTTCAAGTAGGTATAGATCTTTCCATATAAAGGTGAATAAAAAACAACCAGATGATAGATGATTTGGGTCTCACAATTATCATATGCAAGGGTAAACAATTGTTCCACCAGGAATTCATATCGAGTTTGATTTTCAGATAGCTATAGTAGCAAATAAATTGTAGCCATGGTGTTTGTAGCTTTGTTGTCGATTCTCAGAATCTGTGTGAACTTGATTTCAAAAAAATATTTCTTAAAACCATCAACCACATTCTTATAAGCCATCATCTTGTCATCCTTGGTTTGATAATCATCATTGATTTGGTTAATGACAAGTTATGAATCGCCATAGACTTGCATCTTTGTGATCCTCCATTTCAATGCTACTCTCTTATAGTAATCAGTGCTTCATATTCGGCTATGTTATTGGTGCAAGGAAACATTAACCGATACGATTATGGAATAGTATGCCCCTAAGGTGTTAAAAATATAATTCTTGCCCCCAATCCATGTTGTGTATAGGATCTCTGAACCCCTAATTTGATACCTGCATAGACAAAGCAAAAAAACATGTTATTAGATCATATGCAAGGTAAAACAAGGGTTCCCCATGAAATCCATTTACAAAACTTAAAATAGGAAAAAATGAAGAATAAAATACGAAAAAACATGTAAATCCTAATTAAATGAGCAAACTAGAGATCCCATGGGGGTGTTGGTGCCAATGAAGTGTTGTAATTGGCCCTTTCCCAACTCCTTTGTGTGATTGTTGATGATTGGTCCACTTGATGATGAAGAACAATGATGTGTTCTTGAGAAAACCTACAATAACCTATCTAAGATCTTGCTTGAGGATGGAGTTGAGTAGAGTAAGTTTACTCAAGATGTGGATATTTGAATGAGAGGAAGAGTCTCTCATTTATAGATTTCCAAAATGGAATATTGAAGGAAAATATGCAGTGTGGGATCATTCAACATCCAATGGTCAAGTGCCACTTGTTAAGATGTGAATGGTTGAGGAATGAGCACATTTTGGTCAATGTGCATGATAAATGCCATTGGATTCAAATTTGAATTTTGAATGTGACATGTGAGAGGGAAAGAGAAATGGAGTTAATGTCTCTTGGCTCAATGCACAAGGACATGTAAGAGGCCTTGAATGCCTTGTTGGAAGTACCCATCCACTTGCATTTTTGAATTCAAATGATGGAATATTCCCTTTTGATGCTTTGTGAGGGAAAATAGATGAATTAATAAATCAAAGTAATTGATTTAATGTGCAACTTGCATTCTCTAGAGGAATTTAATGAAAGGGATTAAGTTAATCAAAGATTTGATTAATTTAATGAGGAATTAGGAGATGTGACAATTTAGAATTAAATAGATGAATTAATTTAAATTAGAATTGAGAGGAAATAGTTTATTAAATAAATGATTTGATTTATTTAACTGAGGAGGGAAGTATTAGATTAAATCAAATAAGGTTTAATTTATTTAATTTAATAAGAAGACTTTAGAGAATTTAATCAAATAAAATGATTTATTTAATTAAACATAAATGTAAGGTTAATTGAATTAAATTGATTAATTTAATCAAAGGAGGTGATAGACTTAATCAGATAAATGATGATTCATTAGATTAAGGGATAGAATTACGATGAAATGTTAAGAGTGTGATTTTAGAGGAAATGATGTTAGCGATCAGGATCAAGTGTGCCAAACCGGAAATGTATATTTTCCATGTCTACATTTTGCCCCTCTTTGAAGCAATGTACTTGTTGCATTGATTCAAAGAATAAACTATTGTGATCAAGGTTCAAGATTTCTCAATTTTTTAAGATGCCTCACTATTGCCCCAGCGGAAGGATAATGCTGGATATACTGCCCCCTCGAGAGATCGAGCGAAAATGTACAATTTTTCCGATCGAGATCATGATAAAATGCAAGAGGAGTGGTCTTATTGATCAAAGGATAGAAGATAATTATTTGATGTAGACAATTCTGATGATGTATAGACAGTCATCGGCCATGGGTAGCCTCATGTATATTTTGATACAACACACTGATTTTAGATAGAAATGTTAGTAAAGATAGAAGAATAAGAAGAATAAGATGGATGGAAGGAGGATCCACAAAAGTTCACATTATTACCAATGATGATGATGTATTGCTTACTAGGAGTTGGGATTTTCAAAGGGACAATTTCTTTATGTTTGATAACACACATAGGTACGATGCCTCAAGGTATAAAGGACCAGCATGGCGTTGTACCTAGTGAGATGGACTTTGACTTGTCAATCAGATAGGAATATTCTTGTTCACACTTAGCATATATACTTCATTCAGGATATAGTTCAGACATTCTAAATATCTCGGGCCAAAACACAAGAAAGAAAGCTTTCCTATGTGGTCAACAAGATACCTAAAATATCCTCCCTACAAACCAAACAAAACATGCACAACTAAGTTATTTTACAAGCGTATCGCACAAGCATAGAAGATAAAAAGATAATGATCATTGCCCCATTCCTTTCTCTCTAAAGCTATTTTGTCTAGGCATCCTCGAGAGGTCCTTGAAATGAGTGCAACATAAGATAAGTCTAAAAGACCAAGATAAAGTAAACAAACAAGCTAATGTTTTTCATACCGCTAGCCAAGACTAACTACTGTGAGGGGTACCTAATGCTTATGTCCATTGTAGGAAAGCTTCATCCTAGGACATGTAGTGATTAGGATTTTGGTGGGACTGATTGGGTGATAAGCTATTGATACTCCGAGTTGACCAACTTGCTTGCTTATTGATCTAGACTTAATACTTTGATGATTAGGTGTTCACTTTGGAACCTGCTAAACTTGCTTTTGACTGACTCACCAAAGGGTGAAGGTGACGATTTGACTTTATTATGAGTGATGGCAATCACAGGTGACAGCGAGATGAAACGGGTGTACCATTTTGGGTTTTCAGATGTTTTGAGGCTATTTTTTGGAATTTTCACATTTTTCAATGTTTTTGGATTTTGTGTCTCGAGGGCCGATCAAGGATGGCCTTGCCTACGTTTAAGCTCAGAGATGACATAGTTCAGATTGACGATGGAGTGACTGAATTGATGATAAGATGGGCAAACGGATTGCCATTTTATTGCTTAAAGGACTGGCTTAAGATGCAAACTAGACAGGTAAACAGATTGCCAATGCGACGGACGCCTAAGGACTGGCCCTAATTGTCTCAAGGGATGATCAAAGATCAACCTTGCCTACGTTCAAGCTTAGAGATGACGTAGTTCGACAAGGTGAAAACTGACAAGACTCAATGATGAATTTTTTAAACATTTTCTGATATTTCGACATGTTTTTAGATTTTTGAATGATTTAGATGTTTTTGTTTTTTCGCATGATTTTGACGATTTGGATATGATATGTGATGATATCAATGTTGTATTTTGAGATTTTGTTGAAAACCAAGCTTAATGTTGATCAATCGGATTGATGGATGGATAGTTTGACTAAGTGTGTTAAGTCAAACGAAAGTGATAATGCACTTGTAAACTCTAGGAAGCTGTGTTATCCTAGAATAAATTTGTACAAAAAGGATAATTTGGCTAGGTGTGTTAAGCCAAACAAGGTGATTATGGATTTGATAATTTGGCTAAGTGTGTTAAGCCAAACAGAGTGATGATAATGAACTTGTAAACCCCGGGAAGTTGTGTTATCCCAGAGTAAACTCATACACAAGATGATAGTTTAACTAAGTGTGTTAAGTCAAACAAGGTGATAATTGATTGGATTCAATTGAACAAGATTGATGAAGCTTGATTTGGAACAAAATTGCTTTGATGATTTGATGTGATACTGATGTACACATTAGATGCAACTGATATTGATTGTTTGGATTAATGTTCGATGAAAGATAAAACTTGATAAGGAACATCTTCTTGTCAAAATATGCCATGGGCTAGTGATTTAGATTTTTGAATCACAAATGCTTTAACCAATTTGATTTCACATTCACCAATGCTCGGATCACCACATAAGTGTGAAGGATATATATCAAGATTTATTCCGGAAGCAAGATGCAAATATCTGCCCCCAATGTCTATCAATGTATGGAATGCCATAGGTAGATGCTTGGATAGGTGTATGGATGGATGGATATGGATTATCTTTTGATAAGATGAGGGTGCTCAAAATAGAGGACGCTCATTCGGATATTGCTCAGATAGCATTGGGTAAGATGGGATCAATGAAAATGACCCATGTCAAGATGTTTACCATAAACAAGTGTAAAGCATTTACCAAACCTTCATCAAGATCAACATAAGGTAGATAGATAGCCATGGGTTGGATAAATGGTTCATGGATGAACGGATTTATGTTGGCTTTATTATGGATGTGATAAGATGCTCTCTTTTGAACTGGCACACGTAGATGCTCAATTCTACACATGATGCCTGTTTGCCAGGTTTTCATCATGCTACTTGTCCAAAGCACCACCGAAATGGTTTTCGCTAGAGGACGATTTTTTTCTTTACTGTTTTCAATCCTTTTTTTGATTTTTTTTTATTATTATTATTTTTTTATTTTTTTGTATTTTCTGAGAGATTTTAAGCTGATGTTGAACCACTTGGTGGTGCTAATGTTGATGCTTCTATCATAATGTGCCATCGATATCCTGCTTGAAGAAGATGCTTTGCCAAGATACATGCACTTGAATGCAACTTTTGAGATCCCTGATCTGCTTTGTTGATACCAGAGTAAACTTTGTCTCTATGTGCACATCGCGATAGAGTGCCTTCTGAATCCTTATGATGAAGAGCGACTTCCAATACATGGTCAATGTGATAAATGGATATCATTGATGGAGGCATGGATGGAGTGTGTTTAGGAATAAAAGATGGCTTGGTTGACAGTTTGAAGCCTCTGACTCTCCAAACTTGCGAAGATGAGCAATGATGGGTGGATACAAAAGTGTATGTGGAATTAGGACCAACTACTTGATACACTTTGTATGCCACTTGAGAAGCTTGTTTTTGCCTTTGTGGACATCTTTGATGGATACTTCCCTCATTTTTATTTTTCCCCATAGTTTCTTTGACTGATGGAGTTTGATAGGAATAATCTTTCTTTGTATTTTTTGGTATCCACTTGTATTTGATTTGTCTGACATGCTTCTTAGCTTCTTTTTCTTTGATAACATTCTTCATGCTTCGATTCAAGTCTTTCTTTTCATGTTGGTCCCAATTCGTGGATGGGGTGATGGGTGGATGAAGATTCCTGACATGGCGGGTTGTAGTATTTGCATTGGTTTCATCATAAGGATTCTTCGTGCTCCCTATGTTGATGTTTGCTTGAGATGAAGTTGCCACCAGTATGGTGATAGTATTATTGATATGTTGAGATCCCTTGATTGTTGAATAACCAAGGCCTTGATGCTTAGGATTTCCAAAAATCTGCACTGGTTCCAGGATACCCTGTTCATGTAGGCCTAATCCCCTACCTTGATAATTCATCTGCTGAAAAAACTTATTTGCAATAGGATATGATTGACCTTGGAAACAAGGTGCTAATACTTTTGTGCTCTATTGTGGACCTTCAAAAGTGTCAGCTTCTTTATTGATGAGATAGCTTGCTCTAAGAAAGGTGAGTGATCCAACTTTATAAGTGATAGGATCCTCCACATGTGAGATAAATTCCTGATTGATCTCTTCATCTTGATCTTGTGACATATCAGATTGTAGTGCTTCTTCAAGAAGTGTTGATGCTTCGATGTCCACACAAAAGTCTTCCTCATAACTCACTTCATAGCATGTTTCTGATTCATGACTTATGTACAAGCCTTCTTCATGATTTGTTTCTGATATGTCTACGGATTTCTCTATATCTTGATCATGTGTACAAATTTTAAGAGTAGGAGACTCTTGTTTTGAATGACGATCATCTGCATGTCCATCGAAAGAAAGCATCTTATGGGTAGATGGAGGGGTATGTGCTATATGGATATGGTCATCATTTGCAACATCTTGTATAGATAGAAGAGTGTCCATTATATCATTGTAGTAGCTTGGAGATACAAATTCTTGATCTTGAATGATTTAAGAATTGCCTTCGACATGCTTTGGATCAAGTTCTTGACATGGGTCAATCTCAAAGAATGGAATACTTTCTTGGATATCTGCAATAGGCATAGGAAGATTCTCAAATGTCATGAGGTCAAAGGATGGCCATATTTTTTGGAGAGGATCATTGCTAGACCTTGGTGAAAGATGTTGATCATGCTTTGGAGTGAATTCTTGAGATATGTCTTCTAACTCATTAGGTGATGTAGAGACATTTTCAACATTCTCATTGGTCAAAGGATCTTGATCATCATTTTGAATGATTGTGATGTTAATTTGTTGCAAGCTTTGTTGTTGGAGTGAGGCATGCATTTTCTATTGAGCCAACAATGCTTGTTGTTGGTCGTGCTACTGTTGTGCCAACAAAGCTTGTTGTTGGGCTTGTAGTTCAGCTACTTGTTGATGGATTGCTTGCAATAATGCCCAGAATTATGTTTGCTCCTATTGAGCTTGGTGTTGGGCTTAAGCTTGAGCTTGTGCTTGTTGGGATACTTGAGCCGCTTGAGCAACTTGTGCGGCTTGTTGGACCTAGAGTGCCTTTTGGTGGGCAGCTTGTTGTGCAGCTTGCAACATGACGGAGAATGAATTGGTCATGTTGTGTTTTGGTGGTGGTGGCAGTGGTGGGTTGGGAATGGTGTTGTTTGTTGGGGTTTCTTGGATGGTTGCCATTTGTTGTTGTGATATTGATGGAAAAATGGGATGATTTGGTATGATGTTTTGATTTGACATTATGGGTTGACTTTGAACATTTTTTTGGTTGAGAATCATATTGCCTTGATTCAGGTAACTTTGATTTTGCATGGTGTTACCTTGACTTGAATCAACATATGGAGTTTTCAACATATTTCTTGGATTTTGAACAACATTGATTTTATTTGCAATCGTATCTATCCCAAAATTCACCAAGTATGGATTTGAAATGGTCATGTTTGGTAAAGTTGCACTTGGTATGTATGGATTTTGTGGGATAATGTTGTTTGGAAAACTCATGCATTGAGTGTTTGGTTGATAGATTTGCAAATTTGGACTTGGATTTAAATCTACCATTCGGAAAGGTGTTCCAAACTTTGGATTGGGCATACTCACATTCATTGTACTTTTGAGGTTTGGAGGAGATAATGATGCCATGTATAAATGTGAGTTTCGATAATCAATTGGCATTGTGAGACTTGGATAGTTTGGCTGACTTGGATTACTCATGATGTATGATTCTGAGTTTGAACTCCATGTTTTTCTTGTGTTGAGATCGAGTTGCGAGAGTGAACCTCTAAGGTGTTCTAGGACCAATGATGAGATGGAGGATGAAAGGGTGAGTGATATGGGTGTTTGAACTTCTAGGAACTTTGGATCAATGCTAGACTTTAGGAATTGATTTGATTTGATTTGATTTTGATTGGTTGATAGTTTGACTAGGTGTATTAAGTCAAACAAGATGATGGTGAATTTGTAAACCCTAGGAAGTTGTGTTATCCTAGGGAGAACTTGCATAAGAGAATGAATTGGCTAAGTGTGTTAAGCCAATGAAAGTGAAGATGAACTAGTAGACCTCAAGAAGTTGTGTTATCCTAGAGGCAAATTTGTTTAAGAAGATTGAAAATTTGACTAGGTGCATTAAGTCAAACAAGGTGATTTTGATTTTCCAAAAGTCTAGCATAAGAGATGTTTCCAAGGTTCCAAAAGTTGCTGGTGAGATGGAAATTTGATTGATGTTTGGATGGATGAAGTGATGATTTTGATCCTAGATGACCCTATGAGGACTTACTTACAAGACCAAGGTGATGAAGAACATGCTTTTTCCTAGAAGTAATTCAAACCAAAAGACCAAAGTTTGCATGAAAACCAAATGACTCAAAAAAAGACCAAGCACATGTGTGGTTCAATTGTCTTTTATCTTGCTTAGGTTCAATTTTTTTACCACAAACACTTTCTTGATTTATTCTTTTCAAATTGAATGTCCAATACCCTAATTTTCTTTCATCCCACAAAGTGCATTATGTGGAAATCAAGGAAAAATCAAGGCAAAGGTTACCTAATGTTTAACCTTATCGAAAACAAATAATGATAGAATCCAAGCACTTAGAAACCTCTAAGGATAGAATCCCTAGGGAAAGCAAGAGTGCTTAAATTCTTCAAAGGTATTTGTCTCCTCAAAGGGGTTTGAAATTTGAAGGTCTTGTGAATGTTTGTTTTGCTAAAGTTTTCAAGATCAAGAAATGTATTTCTTCCAAGCACTTTTTACACTCCTAGGATGATGAGGTAATATCTTGTTGGGTTCCCACTGTAGGATTTGAGAAATGCAAATCCATAGACCCCGATTAATACCTGCATGCAAAAGACTTGTCACAGAGAACGAGAGAGATCAAGATGAGAGTTTGGCTCTCACAATGTGCAAGATGTATTCCAGAAAAATGAAATAGAGCATCAAAAAAAATACAAGAGATCAATCCTTATAAAAAGAGATCAAAACCTAAAAGGAAAAACTAACCCTAAAGGTGAGTGCATTTAATAATTATTAATTATTAAATGACTAATATGTGTGCAAGGCGAAATCTTAAGAGGAGAGTAAAGTTAATTAATTACTTTACTCTAACACCCACTTGGATAAATCCAGCTGCACATATCTTGTGCGAATGGCTAAATGCTTGACCACATTGGCTCCCCTCCATGGCACTCACTTATTCAGGTCAGCCAAGCATTAGTACCCATGAAATCCCATGGCATACTTTCCATTTCCACAAAAAGACCGCATGTATAATGTGGGGCGGCTTCAAAGGACATAACCTTTTGCACCAACAAGATAGACAAGGTTTTGGCCTTTTTCTAAACAAGGGGTTCTAATTCGGGCATTCCGTTCATGGGGGATTATCCAACATTGGCGAGAGTCCATTGCTGTCCATCTCGTCGAAATAATCCTCATCATATTGGCCTTTGTTCCAATATCCACACTTATATCCCAGGTGGAAGTCGCTTGGCTTTAGCATGTTCCCGGTTGGGTCGTTCCCTTGGGTGATTACTTTTTCCCACAAGGCAGGTCCTCTAAGATAAAAAAAAGTGAGCTAACATATCCTGTCATTCACACAACCTTAGTTGAAAAACAAAGGGGAGAACCTCCGCAATATATCGTGCTCACACTTGCATGTTTTGTTCAATTTTAAGATACCCAAATTGAAATGTGGAGGCAATCTTTTTGACAAGTTAATATCACTAAAATGCTTTTGATTCTCAAGATCACTATAAAGCGCGAGAGAAGTGCATACGCATTTTAATGATATTAATTTGTTAAAAAGTTTGCAAAACATAAAAGACACTTGTTCATTTTTAAATTCCTCAAAGCAATGATGAGTTCGTTTTAAAAGCACCAAAATGAAGTGTGAAGTTTGCCTTGTCCAAGTTTAGTCCAAATCAAAATCTAGTAAATTTCTAAAATTATTTTTAGCCCCTTGGAAACTTTAAAAAACAAAGTTTGTTTGTTCTTTTTAAATCCCAATGAAAAATTTAGTATTCTAAGGTCAAAGATTTTAACAAATTTTGAAGAAGTGTTGAAGAACACTTAAGTGTTTAGAAACACTTTGCACAAAATGAACATGATATAAAAGAAAATTTAAACATTTTTTTTTAAAGCCCAAAGTAGAATTAGTTTTCCTAAGGCCAAATATTTTAACAAATTTTCTCAATAAGTGTTAAAGAACACTTTTAGTGTTTAGAAACACTTTGGGTTTGTGAAGATAACATGATGTTGAACTTCTTCTTTTGCCTCCATCCCTCCTTCTAGCACCAAAATGTGAACCCCTAATTTGATACCTACATAAACAAAGCAAACAAACATGTTATTAGATCATATGTAGGGTAAAACAAGGATTCCCCATTAAATCCATTTACAAAAATTAAAATAGGAAAAAATGAAGAATAAAATACTAAAAAGCATGTAAATCCTAATTAAATGAGCAAACTAGAGATCCCATGGGGGAGTTGGTGCCAATGAAGTGTTGCAATTGGCCCTTTCCCAACTCCTTTGTGTGATTGTTGATGATTGATCCACTTGATGATAAAGAACAATGATGTGTTTTTGAAAAAACCTACAATAACCTATCTAAGATCTTGCTTTGAGGATGAAGTTGAGTAGAGTAAGTTTACTCAAGATGTGGATATTTGAATGAGAGGAAGAGTCTCTCATTTATAGATTTCCAAAATGGAAGATTGAAGGAAAATATGCAATGTGGGATCATTCAACATCCAATGGTCAAGTACCACTTGCCAAGATGTGAATGGTTGAGGAATGAGCACATTTTGGTCAATGTGCATGATAAATGCCATTGGATTCAAATTTGAATTTTGAATGTGACATGTGAGAGGGAAAGAGAAATGGAGTTAATGTCTCTTGGCTCAATGCACAAGGACATGTAAGAGGCCTTGAATGCCTTGTTGGAAGTACCCATCCACTTGCATTTTTGAATTCAAATGATGGAATATTCCCTTTTGATGCTTTGTGAGGGAAAATAGATGAATTAATAAATCAAAGTAATTGATTTATTGTGCAACTTGCATTCTCTAGAGGAATTTAATGAAAGGGATTAAGGTAATCAAAGATTTGATTAATTTAATGAGGAATTAGGAGATGTGACAATTTAGAATTAAATAGATGAATTAATTTAAATTAGAATTGAGAGGAAATAGTTTGTTAAATAAATGATTTGATTTATTTAACTGAGGAGGGAAGTATTAGATTAAATCAAATAAGGTTTAATTTATTTAATTTAATAAGAAGACTTTAGAGAATTTAATCAAATAAAATGATTTATTTAATTAAACAGAAATGTAAGGTTAATTAAATTAAATTGATTAATTTAATCAAAAGAGGCGATAGACTTAATCAGATAAATGATGATTCATTAGATTAAGGGATAGAATTATGATGAAATGCTGAGAGTGTGATTTTAGAGGAAATGATGTTAGCGATCAGGATCAAGTGTGCCAAACTAGAAATGTACATTTTCCATGTCTACAAGATCCATCAAAATATAGTGTCCATGACTGCTTTGTTGTTGCTATAAAAACATCTGCATCAAGAAATTCAATGTGCATTGTATGATCCACTTTTAAGGGTGCTTCAGCTAGCTGATCTATTATGACTTGTCCCTTAATGAATTTTTGATCTGCATAGTGGATACAAAACTCACTCAAGATCATTACCCATTTGGCTAGCCTACCTGTTAAGGTAGCTTTGTTCAAGAGGTATTTTAATGGATCAATTTTGGACACAAGTTTAATTGTGTGGGCTAACATATAGTGTCACAACTTTTGGGAAGCAACCACTACTGCTAAACAATACTTTTCAATAAAAGTGTAATTGAGCTCATGACTTGTCAAGGTCCTGCTAATGTAGTATACAACTTGTTCTTTTCCTGTTTTATCCACTTGTGCCAAAAATGCCCCGAAGGATACCTTTGTGGCTGAAATGTATGTCTGAGAAACTCTCCTAGTACTGGTGGAACCAAGATTGGTGGAATCATCAAATATTACTTGATTTGATTGAGAGCTACTTCACATGTTTCCTCCCATTTGAAAGGACCATTTTTGTGCAAGAGATACATTCAAGGCATGCTCTTGTCTGTTAGTTGCATAATAAACCTTTTGATAGCTTGTAATTTTCCTTGCATGGATTGAAGTTGACTGATATTTCTTTCTGGTGGCATCTCCATGATGGCTTGGACTTTGGATGGATCTACCTCTATTCCTTTTTTCTGAAACAAAGTGTTCTAAAAGTTTTCTAGATTTCACCCTAAAGACACACTTCTTTGGATTGAGTCTAACCTTGAATTTATCCATTATGGAAAAGATTCTATATAGGATTTCCAAATGTCCCTCTCTTGCATAATATTTTTCTAACAGATCATCTACATACTCTTCCATGAAAGTGTTCATTATGTAATGAAAAATAGTTGTCATTGCTCGTTGATAGGTTGCACCTACATTTTTGAGTCCAAATTGCATCACATTCCAACAATAGGTACCCCAAGGACATGTGAAAGTAGTATTCTCTTGATCCTCAGGTGCAATCTTGATCTGATTATATCCTGAGAATCCATCCATAAGTGAATACATGGTGTGACAATCTCTCAAGTCCACAATTGTGTCAATGTTAGGTAGAGGAAAATCATCTTTCAGACATGCTTTATTCAGATCCTAAAAATCTATACAAATTTTGATATGCCCATCTAGTTTTGATATTGGTACAATGTTAGAGATCCATTCTGCATAGTCAATGGACCGAATGAACCCTACATCCAATAGTTTCTTCAATTCATCTTTGACCAACAATGTGACATGCAGATGCATCTTTCTATGTTTTTGCTTTACTAGTTTTTCCTCTAACATTATAGACAAATGATGCATGATGATATTAGGATCCATTCCAAGCATATCCGCATATGACCAATAAAATTTGATTTGGTTGGCTTTCAAGAATTCTATGAACTTTGGTATCTCTTCCTTTGTTAATGAAGCAACAAGTTGTAGGATCTTTGGTTGTTTTGCAGTGTTTATCTCAATTTCTTCCATTGGCTCGATCAAAATAGAAGATATCTCTTGGTAGTGTTCTAGGAGAGTGTCAATTTTCTCATCCTTCAGTACCTTCGAAAGCTTTTGACCATCAAATATGCTCTTTTTTTTCCCTTTTTCATGATCTAACACTACCATTTTTATTTTCTCACCATTACATCAATCTTTTATATTATTGATTTTGCAGCTAAGAAACTCGACACTCTCCTGATTGAAAAATTGATCATGAGATTCGCTAGTGGAACCTATTTCAGGATTGGAAGAGCAAAGTAAATTTACAATGGCCTCATCATCTGGGAATATAGGGATATCAATAGGTTCAATTTAATCCCAATCAATAAGCTCAAGATGGATTAAAGGCAAAGGATCATCTGATTGAGTTAGGTCAATGGATGTTAAGGTCATGACATAGACATGGTTAACATTCTCGCTATAGGGAAGGTCTATGATGGTATCGTCCTATCGATTATCAATCTCGTTTAGAACCGAATTTTCCTCGCTCGAGTCATCATCATATTGAGGTTCAAATTCAAGTGGTTGAGTCCTTGAAATTTCTCCTTGTGTAAGTATGGGTGTATATTTTTGTATGACATCAAACTTTTTATCTCTCTGAAATTCATCATCATAAATTGTATCCCATTCATATTCATTTGAATCAGTATCAAAGTTATCTTGTAATCTAAGAATTGTTTAAGTTATTTATTCATGGGATTTATTTAAAGCTACTTCTTTTGTATCTTCACTATAACCAAGTCATGTCTTATCCTTTGGATGTGTTATTGTAGGCTGAATGGGCTCTAAAATTCCTTCCTATTTTTTACCTATGGGACCAGCTCCTTCACAGCCCATCTTTTGCATTATAGTATAGCCTTTACCATATTGTTATGTAGGAAATTTGATATGTAGAATGGATTCATCTTCATCCTTATATAGACAATTGAGAATGTCTCCATATTTGGCTTCATCTTCTTGAGTACTAGCTTTGATAAATCTTTCATCAAACATTATGATGGGTACTGAAGATTATGTTCTTGATGTGGAGATTGTTGCAGCTTATTTTGGATATTGTGGGTTGGCCATATGATTTTGGAGAGATAGGTAAGTTAGAGAGACATAATGAATATTCCCACACCCCTTTGTCCTTCAATTGTGATTTTGTGTCAAAGTTATTTATCAAATATTTTGATTGGTCATTATGATTTAAAGAGGAAACAATAAGAGCTTCTCTATTATGTGGTATAAAAGTGTCTTCGGTTGCTCTAATATTGGAAAAAAATTGGTTGTTGTTGTGATCTGTTGGTACAGTTATCTCATGTCTATCATAGGGAAATTTGAGACATTGATGGTATGTTAATGGTACTACCTGCATCTCATGGATCCAAGAATGACCCAAAAGTATGTTGTAAGAAATATCTCGATCCAAAACTTGGTAGAAAGTACTTTTCAGAATAGGTCCCACTCTGATAGGAAACATGATAAGACCCTTTGAAGCTCACTCTTCATCATCATATGATTTAATTATTATCTTCCTTCTTGGATAAATAGAATATTTAAAAAATCCTAAGGCATAGACCAAATTTAAAGTATAAATATTCAAGCCGGCTCCTCCATCTATTAAGACATGCCTAATTTGAGTTTTATGGATCATGACTTCTAGATAAAGTGAGGAGTTGTGTGGATGAGACATGGAGGCATCATATTTTTCAAAAAATGATAGGAAATTGGGTGAGGACAAGTGCCCCAACATGGCTTGAGACTTGTTAATATCCAAATCGATGGATACAGTTGTGTCGATGAGAGCCTTCTCCAAAATGTCTTTATGTGCTAGGGATATCTTGAGAAGCTCCAAAATAGAGATTTGGGTCAATGTTTTCTGCAATTGATCAACTAAATTATATTTACTTGGAGGAGGGAAAGTTGTTTTGGATGAGATTCCTAATAAGAAAACTTTAACTTGTCCCCTCATTGTCATATTGACTTATTGATAATCCTTCTTTTCCTTGACCTTGATAACATTAACCTATTACTCATCTGTGTAAATGTGGTTGATTATGTTTCCAGAGACATGGTTTACACTTTGTCCTTTGTCATTTGAAGATTCTCCTTTTTGATAGTTTGGAAGAGGGTCTTTAAATGCTTGATGATCTTCATTGGCATGATGTCCCTCGATTGTTACTGCACCATTTTCTATCAAATCTTGGACTAAATTTGTCAATCCTTGATAATTATTTGTCCTATGTCCCTTGCATCTATGGTAGTCACAGTAATATGACTCATTCAATGATGGTGGTTTGACTCATGGCTCATAATCTCTTTGAGGTGCTAAAGTGATAACACTTTTATCCAGAAGCTCTTTGAAAGATGACTCAAGAGATTGGCCCAAAGGAGTGAAACTCCGTCTATTTGAAAAAAAATGTGACTTGGATGGATTTTCATTTTGAGTGTTGCCAAGATTATTGTTGACATTACCACAATTATTGCTATTGTTTTCATTGGTCAAATTTCCTCGATTGGTGTTTCCATTGCCTTGATTGGTGTTATTATGTGGGGTACTTGATAGATTTAAGATGGATGGTTTTGTTGTCACATTGTTTTTATCTACCACACCTTCATTGACAACATTCTTGTTTCTAGTCTAAAATCTTGATTTGTCATTGTTGTTGTTATAATTGGATGATTTTGGACTATCTTTGTTAAGTTTTATCACTCCTCTCTTGACTAAGGCTCCTTCAGTAGTGATTGCATTCTCAATAAACTTCTCAAAATGTGGAGGACAATGAAGGTTGATCCTATAACTCATTTCTTGATCAAGACTATTAATAAAGATATCCATCTTTTCCTTTTCAGAAACTAGACGGGAATATTGTACGAATAATATTCTCCATCTTTGTAGGAATGTGATGAAGTATTCTCCAGTATTTTCCTTTTATTTGCATAAATCAAGCATAGTTATTTGATGTTGAATGTTGTAGGAGTATTGGGATATAAATTTATTGATCAACTCCTCAAATCTCCTGATGGGTGGAGTAATTTTAAAAAGCCATTCCATGGATTGCCCACCCAAACTTCCTCGAAAAAATCTCATCAAGTATGTGTCCCCGTGTGCAAATTCAAGGATCATGTTTCTAAATTCCCTCACGTGGTCAAGGATTTGTTTTCCCATTGTATCTAATCAAATTTTGGAATTTCACAATTGTTTGGAAATGGGATCATGTTAAGATGTCTATGAAAAGGATATGGACAAATATCCTCCAAAGAATACTTCTTAGCTATGCCCCCTTGTATTTACTTGATTTTCCCTTGTAGTTCTCTTATTTGTTGGGTAAGAGTACTAAGATCATTTAAGGAAGTTTCAGTCTTTTCCGGATCTTCTTTGATCTTCTTCATATCATAGTCAGAGGGAAATTTGGCACCTTGGTTTTCCAATAAAAGAAAGTATCTTTCTTTATTTTGCTCTAAGATCTTGTCCATAGCTATGTGAAATTGTGGATCTTGTTCAACTTCTTTAAGAATTTCATTGGTTATTTCATCATTTGAACTATTTCCATTTGTACGAAGCCTATGAAAAGGATTTTCTTCCCTATCACCCATGTTGTAAAGTGGGTTCTCTCTTTCGTCTTCTTCTCTTTGTTTTTCTGGATCTTGTAACAACAGGCATATGCTTGTATCAAATTTTTACTAAAATTAGATCATAAATGGGAGTGCAATTTGCTGGATAATTGATGCCTTAGCCAAATAGGATGATGGATCCTATTGATATGACTAAGGAAAATTCTGATTTTCATATTTATTTATTTGGATGAAGGATGGTAGATCTTGTTATGGAAGTTAAACTGAAAATTAGAAATTGATTTGAAATTGATGCACTTTAAGATGTTTTGATCTTAGTTTGAAGAAAAATATGGTTTTAGAAAAAGCCTAATATTTCCAAGTTTTTCTCTATCGTATCAACTGATTTGGATAGCTGGAGTATTGTATTGATAGTTGAGGAATGTAAGAATGATGAATGGGTCGACTATGATTATGCCTTTGTGAAAGAGCTCTTCATTGATAATAATCTTGTGAATATAAAGGCTCTAAAGAAAAATCATCAATATATCCTCTATCAAAGCCATGATATCTATGGATGAAATTTTGATAGTCAAGCAAGACCTTCCTACTTTGGTACAAGAAGTGTCTCCTTTTCAAAAAATTCTTGTAGCTAAGTTGCTTCTTTCATTTCTTCATTCTTTTAGTAAGGGATTTCTTGAAAAATGTTGTTGATTTCCAATCCCTTAACATAAAATGATCAGTATAAATGCCACAATTTGATTTGTCAAATTATTGTGTTTTTTGGATGATCTTATATGAATTAATGTTTTGAAAACACAACAAGAAGTTGTAAAAATATTGTTTTTAGGTCCTCGAATCTATAACATTGATTGTGTGTTCAAGGATCGAGCATGATTTATTTTTATTTTTACTAGTATTTGAACAATAAGAAACTTCAAGAAGACTCACTCTTAAGGTCAAAAGGTCATTGTTAACACCACAACCCACATCTTAGAACTATGTCGACTCAGACAGCCTTGTCACCCCCTAGAGGGCACCCGTTTTATTTTCTTTTCCAGGTCTTAACCAAAGTGGAATGCAATGGCTAGGGATCCTTGGTATTTATATGGTGAGTATCTTGGGGGAAGATTCTTCCCTCCCCTTTCACTATGAATGTTAGTATTTTAAGAAACTGACAAGTTGGCCACTATGCTTAAGGTATTTAATAAGGGTTTTTGTTCATTGTGGCAATGATAAACTCCCTTGAGAGGTCTCCCTACCTTTAGAACAAAAGCTTTTGGGATGACTATCATATACACACTACCATCGAGTGGATTTTCATCAACAACTCAATTTTGATTATAGTGGGTTGGAATGCTTGGTTTTAGTTGTTCCCACTTAGGTCATTCACTTAGGGTGGGTACGTTTTCCCACTACGGTTGGCCTTCTAAAAAGGATGTAATAAAGAAATAATTTGCATGAAATGGAAAGATGACTCTGGCATTTTGATCACCCAGTAAAGGGGAGAGCATAGGCCTATCACCATACAATCACAACAAATAATATTTAGTTTTAAATCCCAAATGATGATTACTTGTTCTAGGTGAAGATATTGCTTCACAAAAGACATGATGTTCATTTTAACTGAGATAGAAATGTATGATGACTACCCTAAGATTGGTTTATTTTAATTCAAATGTCTACACTATGATTGGTTCATTTTAATCCAAATACAACAATAAAATCACTGGTCACGGTTGTGTTAGATCTAGACAACAATTATACAAATTGTAGATGTGCTAGAACAGTAGTCATATATGCTACAAAATTGATCATATGCACTAGAAAAAAAGTTATATGCACTAAAATAATAGTCATATGCACTAGAATACTATTTAGATGCACCAAAATAGAATTCAAATGCACTAAAAGGACAATTATATGCACTGGAAAAGTGATCATATGCATTGTCGGCCTCCTACAACGATGTAATAACTAAGCCTTTACAGTCGTGATTCAGAGATTGGACATCTAACCTGAATAGAAATTTTAACCATCATGAAGGTGCGTTTAAATTTTCAACCCAAGTATGTGAACTTGAAATGGGTTAGCATAGTATGTGCACTAGGAACTCAATGTAGTCATCTTCTTTCTACAGCTTAGAAGGATTCAATACTGAAATTAAATTGCATGGAAAGGAACAAATTAAATGTTGAACATCACTCAATAATTATTCTAAGCTAAACATGCATGACAAGAATGGAAATCTAAGAAACAAATAGGAAACTACTCTATCCACTTTGGTTGCAGGAGCATACACAAAATGAAATTCCACTGGCTATAGGAACAATTAGTGCCATATTCTTAATTAAGTAATAAACAAAAATAATAACTAGTCTAGCTAAACTGAAGTAAGGATTACTCACCAAATGGGCCCCCTTGGATGAGTATCCTCTAAAACAAATATCAACTCTAATACTCATCTCAAAATTTCATCTAATTCATTGGGAAATGCAAGTACAAAAGAGTAGCTTGTCTGGAAATGCTAGTATATTATCAGATCATACATCAATAACTCAACAACCCCCAAAGAAGGAGGATCTGAAACTTATTTATCCTATCAACTAAACAAGGCAGTCAACTCCCACTAACTAAGAGGACACCATTTAAGGAAAAAAGAGAAGATAAAAGAAGGGCGGTTACACATGCAGGGAATCTAGTCAGACATGCATTTCCAAATGTAGACACAATGCTGTAGTAACCCTCGTATTTTCTCAACGTCATTAAAGACCAATAGAAGGAGGTTACATGTAGCTGACATGGGGAATCTCCTGCCATTTTCCTTTAGTTGAACCTCGAACAATTCCTCTGCATGACCAGCTGGCGACTGCATTTCTCAATTTAGTATCCTCAAGTATGTATGCATGGAAATGTTAGTATACATAATAATTTCAAATCTAACCACATGCAAAATTAATATAGATATTCCACATAATAGGCTAATGCCATTAAAAATGGTAGAAATAGAACTAAACCCAATGTCTATGGTTTTAGGGAAACTCTAAAAAAATAGCAACATTTACTATCAAAGTCCATGTCAAATTTAGAAAATAAACTATAGACTCTACCCAAAATTGGACCAAAAACTAGGCTCATCACTCCCCCCAACCTAACATTTTGCTGGTCCTCTAGCAAGGGAAAAGTTATTTTTCTGTTTGGTCAAAGCTCTGAAGTTTGCAACTGATAATTGTCCAATATCAGAGTCTGTTGAGCACGAGTCAGGGTCCCAGTAGAATCCTCCCAATCTCTCAAGTCTTCTCCATCTTTGATTTTCTTCATAAATGTCATAACGATAGAATCTAAAGTTTGGCATAGGCCACATGAGGATAGGTGGCTGAAAATTCAAGGGAAGCCACTATCATCCCTTAGTTCTCCCAAGCTGAATGTACCTTTCAATCCTTTTTATTGTTCTAGCATAGTTTTGGATGGAATGAAGTTCATCCTATTTCAGCTCATTAGTTAAAGTGTTTCATCTCTGTGATAGATATCCAATCATGGTGTCCTCTTTTTCTTCCATCTTTACCTCATATTCATTGTAAACTACCTCAATCCAAGGGATAATTTTGTTACCATAACTAGTTCTGAAAATCATTATGTGCCATTCTCTTTAAATATCCTTGGGGTTTTTTGATTCTACTCTAATGGCCAAGGGGATATTGGATTCCCTCTTCCTATAAACATTATATTGCTCTCCCCAGCTAATCTCATTTTTCACCCAAGACATGAATGCTCTCAGTTCGATATCTCCAACATACAACAACAGGTTCCAGTCTTGGTCTTGAGTTATAACAAAATTATGTAAATAAAATTCACATAAAAAATTCTTCATTTCAAGGGAGGAAATCCTATAAACATTGAAAAATCCAATGAGAGTCTCAATAGAGGGATTCAATCTTGAGATATTTCTTGACAACTTAAAAGAGAGATATTTTCCTTCAGGTGTAGAGCATAAACCCTTGTAGGGTTTTTGCATTCTAAAATACATGTTACTATGGTTGCAATGTTGTCCACCCTTTCCTTTAGAGAGGCAATCTCCTGATTATTTTCTTCAATAATTTCATCACTCTTTTGAGTTTCCTTTTTCAATATTCTCTTTTCCTTTTTCTATTCTTCCTCCCTCTATATCTCTCCCCATGAATTCAAAATTGTTGTATGTATTGAAAAATTAGGAGGGTTATGAATTTCATACCAGGGTTCTTGTCGATGGTTTCTCCCCATATAGTACCATTTTCATAGATTCAGGTTGTTCAACTAGCTCAGGCTGTGGAGGTATAATTTATTCTCCCACTTCTTGGTGCAAGGCCTCTTGTTCTTGTTCTTGTAGTTGTTGAAGGAACTCTGTATCTAATTCTAGGTCTTGCTGCAGGAACTCCTGGTTTTCGTCATGCCCTCAAACTTCAACTTCCTCTACAAGGGCAACAAAATCTGTCTAGGTCACTTTTGTTGCCTCTTCAAATATATTCTTCTCTTTGGAATTTTCCTGCCCCATTGGGGCTTTTGTGCTCTTATGGGATGTCCCTCCACACTTAGGGTTTTTTTGCAAAGGTATATCAATAGCTAGTTTTGATTTCTTAAGATGGCTCTCACATTTTCTTTTAGCTACAGGATGAATAGTGTCAACCTTTCTCTTCTTAGGACTTGGAACCTCTCTTTCCATAGGCTGTGTTTTGGATTTTCTTTTTCCTGCCTCCACCTCCTTCTTGTGTGCCCTAGATCTTATTATGGTTTTAGGTTGAACATCATCATCATCAGAATCTCATCAAGAACTTGCTTTTTTAGAGTGCTCTCTTTTAAAGGACTAATGTCTATGGTCCCTTCTACTTCAAGAGGATTCATACTAGAGATAGCACTAGAGGTTGAAGCACCAAGGGTGGCTTCATCCATGCTTAATCTCCTACTAGACCTATGAGGTTGAGTTAAAGCCCTGGATTGTTGTTGCTGGGGTCTAAATTGATCAAAATTTATGAATTCCTCCTAGGTCATTTTGGGTACTACATCATGTAGAGATTTTTCAACCAAAAATTTAATTAAGCGGTGGGAAACAAAATTATCCCAACCTTTTTGAGTTTCAACCTCCATGATGGAGAGAAGGTTGCACAAGATGTTGGGCACATGTATCCTCCTGTCGTGCCTCATGTGACTCAAAATTTTGAAATGTACTAAATGTAGGTTTGACAATAGACCTTCACAAGTGATGTACCTAATAATGTGGATGGCTGCCTACTTCCATGGCTTGGGTAGAGAGGTTCTTTTGACACCCTATTTTTCTATACTGATTGGAGGGTCACCATGTATTGTGAATACATCTCTACCTGACCTGATGTCTCTAGAAACATGGTAATGCTCACCGTCAATAGGTAACCTTGTAACTTCTTCAATTCTTTCCTCATTTTCTACAAAATCCAACCCTTTTACTGTGGCTTTTCCTTTATAAAGTGTTTGGGTGAACTCTAGTGCAATGCCTTCATCAAAACCATCCCACTTTAGGAAGTAGTCCAACCAACCACAATTTCTAAATTCGGCCAGCCACTGTGCATCCTGTACTAATGCATCACGAACCAAGGCCCCATTTCAAATTAGTTTGTCTTCTATTGTCTACAATGAACTATCACTCTACAAAATTCCCTTACTATAATTCTAGTCTGAAAACAAATTCCTTTCTACAAAACTTGCTAGCTGAATTGTCCCGCATCAATGTCAATTGAATCTCCCTTCTCTTTTTATTACCTTTTACCACTTGCAATTCAAGATTATGATGAGGTAAATAATGGAAAAGAAGGGGTAATAAAAGGGAGTTATGATGAAAAGAAATGGTGGCAGAAATTTAGTGTCACATCACATATGTGAGTCGTCCTTCACTTAAAATTTTAAATTAACTCAACTAGATTTGTTGATATAGACAAGCATGGACTGACATGTGGGAAATGTAAAGGCATATTTCCTTTCCCCCACAAACCTAGGTTTGGACATGTGTCCACACATGTGAGATGGGAGTAGTGATTTGATAGGGAGGTATGAAAGTTATTTGAACATCCATACTAATGTACAACAATTAAATGAATGCACTAAAAAGATAATTAAGAGAGCAATTAATACACACATACCTGAATGTGTGGAGGATACATTGCAAAGATCATGGAGAAAGTACCATTCGCCTTTTTACAAAATAAATTGAGAAATTAATGATTATCAAGTGGAATGATGTGAGGTGGAATGAAGTGATGGAAGAGAGAGAAAGGTGGTGATGGATGGGTGGATGGGTGGATGAGTGAAGAAATGGACTTCTACAAAAGTAGAAGTCTTTATTATGACAAGTATATACCTTAATTAGCTAGAAGGAGAGACACTAGGTGCACTTCCTTTGGCTACAAGAAGCTTAGGTGCTGCATGATTGGTGTGCACAAAGATCTAGTAGCCTATTATGTAGTTCCTGAATTTGTTTAGGGCATAGATCACTATCAACATTTCTTTTTCTTGTTACTGTATAGTTGAATTTAGCTCTTTGTAAGTTTTTACTAAAAAAATTAATGGAATTTTCAATTGGTCCATCCTTTTATCCTAAGAATTATCCTATAGCATAGTTTGATGTATCAGTATGGATATCAAAAATAATTTCCCAATTAGGTCCCTTAATTATAGGACCATGATTCAAATCTTCTTTCAAGTCAGCAAATGCCTTGTCACAACCTTCTGTCCATTGGAACTCAGCCTCTTTAGTTAGGAGACTATACAATGGTGCTTCTATTTTGCTAGAGTCTTTGATGAAACACCTATAATATCCTGCATGTCCCAAGAAAATCCTAACATCCTATTATTCTGCTGGTGTAGGAAGATTAGTAATTATCTCAATTTTTGCAAGATCTACTTGAATTCCTTGGTGGGAAATGTAGTTGCCAAGAACTACACCTTCCTACATCATCATGAAGCACTTCTCACAATTTAAAGATAATTTTGGTCTTCAAATCTCTATAGGAATTTTCTGATATTTTCCAATGCTTCATCAAAATCAGCACCATAGGTGGTAAAGTCATGCATATAGATTTCCATGCAGTCAAGGGAGATGTCTGAAAATATGTTGATGACTTCTCTCTGAAAATTTGTAGGTGTGTTGCATAAACCAAAGGGAAGTACTGAATAGGCATATGTCCCCCATGGACATGTGAAGGTTGTCTTCTCCTAGTCCTCAAGTGCAATTTGAATTTTATTGTAGCCACTAAATCCATCTAGAAAAGAGAAGTATTGCTTTCTTGCAATTGAGTCCAACACTTGATCTATAAAGGGTAAGTGAAATTGGTCTTTCTTAGTAGCTGAATTGAGTTCCTTGTTGTCAACATAAACTCACCATTTTCCTCCCTTATTGGGAATAATCACCAATGGAGACGCCCACTAGCTGTCTAAAATTGGATAGATAAATCCAAAATCTAGCAACTTTTGCAGCTCTGTTTTGACAATTTCTCTCAATGCAGGGTTGATTCTTCTTTGTGCCTACCTTACCGATTGAAAATAATCTTTGATATATATCCTATCAGTGGAAATATTAGGGTCTAGTCCTTTCATATCATGATAATCCCATGCAAATGTATTTTGGTGGGTCTTCAGCAAATTTTCTCATGTCAACTATTGTTCTTCTCCCAATTTGTTTTTAATATTAAAATGTTTTCCTTTGGACACCTGTACTTGTGTAGTTAACTCTATCATAGTTTTTCCATTAATACATGGTACCTTAAGTTCATATGGTAGCATTGTGTGGAACATACCTATTGCTGCAAGAAGATTGTCTTTTGGAAGAGTGGCTACAGGAAGAGTGGATGCAAGAAGGTTGTCTACAAAAATAGTGGTTGCAAGAAGCTCAGGAAGAATAGGCAAAAGTGTCTTCATGGGATCAAAAAAAATAGATGCATGAGAGGGTGGTACCTCCTCTACCTCACAATGGTTTTGAATTATATTAGATAACACTTCATCTTCATCTTGAAGCTATAGGAGAGGACTTCTACGTAACATCATAAGCTGCACCACAAAGTTAACTTCCATGGTATCTTCACCTACATATGGCCATATGGGATTATCCTCATCATGGGACTGCTGATCAAGAGGATAAAGAACAATATTTTGTGTTCCTACCATCAAAAATGGTAATGTCGCCTGACCGACATCCAATATAAGCATCTATTGTTACTAACCATGGCCTTCCAAGGATAACAGGATACTCACCTAGTGTAGCTTTAGGAGAAATAATCATGAAGTCAGTTGGATACTCCCAAGAGTCTAGAATCACCACAAGGTCCTCTACTATGCCATCAAGCTTAACAGTGGAATTATCAACAAGCTGCAAGATAGTAGGAGTGGATCTCATACTTACAATGTTTAGTTGTTGCAGGATGTCTTTAGTCATCACATTTATTGTTGCAGCCAAGTAAATCAAAGCATTCTTTATGTGTATCCCATTCATAATAAATTCAACCACATGACTACTTAGATCATTGTACCTGGGGATAATTACTTTTCCAAGCATTATGTCAACTAGTTATCCCACTACATGAACTCTAGTTGGGTCTTTCTTTTTCCTGCCCGACTTCTTGAGGCATGCTTCTTTGATTTCTTTTCCATATATAGGAACATCTTTTATGGCCTGGAATAGGGGTATCTAGACACATATATGCTTCATCTGGTCTAAAATTTTAAAAGTGGTGTCCTCCATGTCTTCCTTTTGTTTGGCAACTTCCAATCTCTAAGGAAATGGTGGTTCAGGTTCAGTTTCCTTGACTAGGACTAGTTCAGGATCTTTAGGTGCACTAGGATGAATGGGAACATCTAGAGGTTCCTCTTCTTCCATAGGAAGCTTAGTGATGATGGGTGTGGAAGGAGTTGGTAAATTAGTTCCTAAAATCAAGCGTATTTCACTTAAACTCACAACATATGTAGGAAATTGATTTGGATAAACAAAGTATACTAGTTGTTATGGTTTATTATTTGGGTTAGGTGTGGGTTGAGTTGGTAATTAATTGGGTTTATGTGCACTTGAATTGGGATTAGTAGGAAGAGGCATTATAGTAGGTTGTTGGGGCTGAGAAGGTGGCTACATGTAACTGGTTGTCTAGTTTGGTCATTGATGTCCACATCTCCATTGAGATGTTTGTTGCCAGTTTCCTGGAGGTGGTTGCCAAGGTCTTTGAAACTGTTGCTAGCTCCCCTAAGGTTGCTGCCATTGAGGTGAAGAATTTTGATAATTGGGCCAAGAATTTGGAGGGTTACCCCAAGATTGTTGTGGATGTCCTCCATAGTTGGATGGACATGGGGTTTTCCACTTGCTACCAAATGAATAAGAATTAAAATATGGCCTAGCAAAAGATAGTGGATCTGGTGGCATACCTTGTCTTGGAGCCCATGGCCTTCTCTATGCAACAAAGTAAACTTGATCTTCCTCATTTAAAATTGGTTTGAACTCAGGTGGAATATGCTTGTTGTCAATGTTAGCTACCATCTTGCATCTACAGTCCCTCTTCTTTTGTCTATAATGAGGACAATATTCTATCAAAATTTCATCCTTTTGTTTCTTCTTGGCCAAAAGTGTATCCAGTTGAGTGGCTAGATTTTTTATGATATCCTACTTGAAATCTATTAGAAAATGAGAAATCTCCTTCCTTGAAACTCCACTGGTGGATGAACTACTCATAGAGGATTGGTAAGCTCTCCCTTTCTTTGAAGCTGCCCTAGAATAGTTTTGGCATATCTTCTTGATATCCTCCCAAGGAACTTGAGTGCTATCTCCTTCTTCCATCAAGTCTAAAGAATCAGTGCAACTTTAATTAATTCCGCTCAAGAAAATTTTCTTCTATGAGTCTTCATTGAGTGTATGGTGTGGAGATTTCTGCAGACAAAACAAAAACCTTGAAATGAAATCCTCTAGGCTCTCATCTTCCTTTTGCTGCATTTTGAAAATTTCATCTCCTCTCATATCACTACCGTTGCAATACTCTTTATATTTCTCAAGGAAATTTTTCTTTATGTCCTCCCAAGTCTCCATAGTATCTCTGGTAAGGCTCATAAACTATCTCAATCCAACTTCTTTCAAAGTGGTAGGAAATAGCTTAAGCCTATGGGCATTAGTGGTATAGTCATAGCTTCTGCAGAGTATATAAAACTCAAACAAGAATGTATTGGGATCTTTCGTGAAAATCCCATAGAACTTAGGAAGGACTAAAGAAAGGATATCTTTGAGGTTATCTACTTCATTCTGATAAGAAATGGGAAAAGGAAAAGCTAGTTGGTTCTTCATGTTATGCATGTTTGCATTTGCATCACCCATGCCTACTTGATGAAGTTCTAGTGTAGAGGGTTCTTCAACTGGATTTTGATCTTCAAGGGAAACTTTAGAACTAGTTAAGTTAGGAAATGTATCAGAAAAGGGGTGTGGGTCTTCTTCTTCTTTTCTTTTGGGTAGATTTGGAAGCTCTACTAGCTGAAATGGTTCTGGATTATTAGGAAGGAATCTCCCCTAAGCATCTCTTCTTCTTCTATGCATGCAATATCAACTCAAAATTATCCATCTCACACAAAGAAGTGGTGAAAGAATAGTGGATCATAACTCTTCTAGCAAGGGATATTCTATGAACAAATCTAGAGATACTACACCAAAAAAAACTATCAATGACTCCAAAGAACTCCCTAGTTTGACACCATCCTCGACAATGACACCAAAAATTTCAGCCTCCTGGAATGATTTAATAACTAAGCCTTTACAGTTGTGATTTAGAGATTTGACATCTAACCTGAATATCTATTTTAACCATCATGAAGATGCATTTAAATTTTCAACCCAGGGATGTGAACTTGAAATGGGCCAGCACAGTATGTGCACTAGGAACTCAAAGTAGTCATCTTCATTCTATAGCTAAGAAAGATTCAATACTGAAAGTAAATTACATGGAAAGGAACAAAGTAAATGTTGAACATGTATGACAAGAATGAAAATATGAGCAAAAAACAAGAAACTACTATGTCCGCTTTGGCTGCATGAACAATCAAAAAATGAAATTCTAGTGGCTATAGAAACAATCAATGTCATATTATTAACTAAGTACTAAACAAAAAATAATAACTAATCTAGCTAAAATAAAGGAGTTATTACTCACCAAGTGGGCCCCCTTGGATGAGTATCCTCTAAAACTATCATAAACTCAAATACTCAACTCAGAATTTTATCTTATTCATTGGGAAAAGCAAGTAAAAAGGAGTAGCTTGTCTAGAATTGCTAGAATATTATCAAATCATACAACATAAATAACTCAACAACTCCCAAAGAGGGAGGATCTGAACCTTATTTATACTATCAACTAAACAAAGCAGTCAACACCCACTAACAGAGAGGATTTCATTTAGTTAAAATAAAGAAAAGAATATAAGGGCAGTTACACATGCAGGGAATCAAGTCAGATATGCATGTCCAAACGCAGACTCAATGCTGCAGTAATGCCCACATTTGCTCAACATCATGAAAGACCAATACAAGGTAGTTACATGCGGGTGACATGGGGAATCTCCAATCATCATCCTTTGGTTGACCGTAGAACAATTCCTCTACATGAATAGCTGGCAGTTGCATTTCTCAATTTAGTATCCTCAAGTATGTCTGCATGGAAATGTTAGTACACCTAATAATTTCACATCTATAACCACCTTAAAGAGCATTCATTAACCACATACAAAATTAATATAGATAGTCCACATAATAGGCTAATGTAATTAAAACTGGCATTAATAGAATTAAACCTAATGTCTATGGTTTGAGGGAAACTCTATAAAAATATCAACATTTAATATCAAATTCCATGTCAACTTTAACAAATAAACTATAGACTCTACCAAAAATTTGACCAAAAACTAGGCTCATGATGCGCTAAAACAAAAGTTATATGCGCTAAAACGGGTTTCATATGTGCTAATCTGCATCTCCAGTCGTGACCTGCTGGAAAACATGCAATAAAGTATTTCAAACAGGGCAATGCCCCATGGTGGGTGCCAACAATGTGTGTGTGAAATAATTTCAACTATTAAACTCAATAACACACCAATGAAACATTATATCAAATAATCTAAAAGAATAAAACACTTCAAACCAAACAAATTCTTCAAAACCATCTCATCATCCTCTATCTCCAAAGATTCATTTAAAGCTACTTGCTCTCAGATTGTGTAAGAAAAATCCAAGCAGAATGACAACCTAGAGAATGAGTAAATATGCAAAATTCAAGAAACTAAGTTCATATGCTAAATGATTGTGAAATGAGATAGTAGATATGCAACTAATGGATATGCTAATGCTAAGATAGTGAAACTAGAATTATATGCTAAGATGCTTGATCACTTGAATACTTGACTATAGTTCTCACGTTATGCAAATAGTTCTAGACTTTTAAAGAGCCAAGAGGTATTATTTATATATTTTTGGAGGAAAAATCTTAGTTGGAAAAGATCAATAGTTGAGATTCAGTCTAGTAAGATGAATGGTGAGAGATGGAGAAGTTGGAGAAAAAGATGGAGGCTAGAGAGAAAGCAGGAAGATGTTTCCTTCCCACAAAACCTTTTCACTCAAAAATGAAGACAACTTGGCATTTTTCATCTTTAGTTATGAGTTAGTTTGGTGGTTGAAGATAATTCAACAATTAAATTATAAAATTATTTAATTTCATGTGACATGTGGTTTTTAGAAACTTCTAATTAAATATTAAAATATTCAGTTATAAGTGACATGGCATTTACAAGATTAGGAGTGATTTTATGATTTTGAAAAAGAAGAATATTTACTTTATTCAAAATAAAGCAATGTGATAATTAAATTAAATAAATTGTTAAACTTATTTAATTAACTAAGAAGAAATGGAAAGTGATTAACTAAACTTATTTAATTAAGATATAAGAATGTAGAAAATGAACTATATAAATAAATTATTTAAATTCATCCATATGTATATTGAATTAGAGATTTAAACAAATAACTTGTATTTAATTAATTACCAGATTTATTATAATGTGACCCATTTTTAGGTGTATACGGTATTAAAGAAAGAACCATGCTATACAGGATACATTTACCTGATCAGGTTTACATTCCTTAATGATCAAAAACAAGCTTCCCACACACTCTAGAATACAATCCAAGATCATACCACATCCCTGTCAAGACAACTAATTTTCTGACCCAAGATTTAATGTTGTTTTTTAATACCAACAAAATCTTTGGTAAGAGCATGACTAAGGTACAAAACCTAGGCCTCCGTAGAAACATTGACCATAACTCTAGTAGATCAGTGAGGTTGCAATACTAGAAATATTGAGACATTGTAGCCAATAACAAGCACACTATGTAGCTCAGTGACATTTGTAAATGCAATCTATGGTAAGAAGAATGGAATTCACTTGAGGTGTGACAGTCAAAAAGAGGTTGAGAAGTGACACGATAATAAAGCTCAAACCTTGCATAGTAAAGTTGAGATTTTATCAGTGAGTTTCCTTACCCCCTTGCTGACCTTAAGGGTTTTTCAAATGCTATTGTCAATGTTAGACAAGCTAAATGCAATCATAGAATAATTGTCCAAATGAAGTAACACTGTTAATCACAGGTTCAATGTCTCTTCTTAGCCATTGTATAATAGAGGTAGTGGATTGAATGTTTGAGAAATGTTTTGAGACTCATCAAAGATGGGAGAATAGTGAATAATACCTTATGGACTATGAAGTAGTCACAATAAGACCCACAATACCATGAAACAATGAGTCCCTTGTAGTAAGTAAGTAGGTAGTATATAGGGCATAGTATGATTTTATAGAAGGATTCTCATGAGAGGAATCTTCAAGTGATAGTGAGTGAGTTGTTTTAGATTGCAGCTAAGGGTGAAATATCCAATCTTAAAGGAAGTTAGAAAAGTAGTTAATGTGCAAACAAATGAAATCATACACATCAAACAATTCACAATGTTATCTTGGAAATCATGATTTTAAAACATGTTACTGTGCTTATGGAGGCATCTTTTAAGCAAGGTATTGAGTTGTGTTTTAGAACAATGGCGGGTATGAAGGACTTGTTTTATATGCATGCTATGCAGTCTAGCTTAAGACAAAATTCGTAGAAGAGATTGAAGGTGGATTATGGAACTCAATGGTTACCATGATAAGGATTAAAGAAAATACTGAGATCTATTTAAAATCCACTACCATGAAGATATTAAAGATGTCACATGAAAAAACCTACCAGCAGGAGTAATGAATACAGTGCCAAAGAGGACAGTGTGCTAGGTTAGATTTAGGATATCTCCACATGATTATCTAGTCACAAACAAATACATCATTTTTTTATTTTTATTTTTTAAAAGAAATCATTCTAAACCCTATATAGGATACATTGATAATTCAAAAGCATCTGAAGGAATTTGAGATTATGCAAATATATGCCAATTAAATACCTAGATTACAAATAGTAGAATGAACAATGTAACCCTTGTTGAGTAGAGCAGGAATGAGATAAGAAGTAATGAATCCTATGCCTCTTGTCACACACATCTCCTTACCATTCTTTTTCAATCTTTACTAAAACACTTCTCCATTTTGTTGGGCTATGCTTGAAAATAAGTTTTCGACAAAGGTTTTAGAGTATGTTTATTAAATGAAAAATCCATTTTGGTGGGCTATGCCTGAAAATGAGATTTCGATGAAAGTTTTAGAGTATGTCTATTAAAGTTTTAGAGTATTTTGGCAGGCTATATTCTTGATTCCTTAAACGATTGATTCAAATGGACCGTGAGTAAATAATTGACTAACTACTTAGTCATTTTTATTTGTGTGACTAAATAATTTTTAGTCAATGACCAAATTAGTCATTTATTTACTCATTTATAGCTGAGTTACAAACAATTAGTAGAATTTAGTCATTTTTAGTTGTTGTGACTAAATTTTTTATTTACCTAGTCATTTATTTTCCAAATTCTACTAGTGGATTTGAAGTTTAATGTTCTAGGTTACATTGTTAGAATTGCATACCATTTACATTTTCTTCTTTCTAAGACCTTTCTTAGTGGTGGACCCCCTTTATTGTTTAATCATAGCCAAGGACACCATTCTAACCACTAATCCTTCTTAAATCAAGTCAATTGGTTGAGGGATCTTGGTTTCCTTTAATGAAACATAAGTGAAATAGGAAGCCCTTAGTCCTATAGTTCCATCTCCCAAAATGTGAATCTCTATTTCCTTTTGTTCATTTTGGTGAGCTCGATATTTTGAACGTTGTTGTTTTTTTATTTTAGGAGTCCTTTGCATCTTATATTTAGATCTTGCATTCATTTGCATTGAATTAGATCTCATTTAGGGTGTTTATTTTACATTCAAAATTGTATCTCATCTACGGTTTTAGGATTGCATTATTTTCACTCTTTAAATTTGAAACATACAAAAAAAAACCAATTATATTGCACATCATATACATCATATTAACTTGCATTTCAACATTGAAACACAAAATTGCATATCAAACTAGGTCCTTTAGGTCATCATATTGCCACATTTTCAACTTTTATTTTACATTTCATTTATAGAAAATTGAACCAAAAAATTACTATATCAAACCTGAATCTCAAAGTTATTAGAAAACACCTAAAAATTTGTCAAAATCAACGTCAAAACCCTAATTGGGACTCCTTCACCCATCTGGGTGATTTAGTCCCCGTATAGGTGTCTTTCCTAGATTTTTGGGAATTATGTGATGTTTGTTTTTCACTATTTGAACCTTCACAAAACCTACCTATGACGCATTCACCCATTTGGGTGATTTATTCCTAGATCAAACCTAAAACTACCATTTACAACATTAAAAACATAATTTTACTTTTGTTTGTTGTTATCAAATAACTATTTCAGTTTTTTGATCTTCTATTTGATTCATTTCATTAGGCCTAGCTTAATTTGGTTTAGTTATTGTATTAATTAATTTCAAAATGGAATTTACTACATCTCATTTTCAGATTGTTTCATAGTGTAATCAACAAATTACCTTGTTTAGAATCTGAAAATTGCATTTACACATTTCATTCTAGGTCATTGCCTTGCATTCTAACTCTCTTTCCATTTTGAGTTTATCTAGATCACTTTTTTCAAAAGTTAGTATATATCATTTCTAATTTTGTAAAGAAAAAATTATTCAATAACCATGTTAGTCATTCATTCAATACGTTTCCTAGGTATGAGAATCTCTTAGTGCAAGAGAGTGAAAATTTTGACACCTTTCATAATTCCATACCCCTCTTATCTCTCCTATTTATGGGAATAATATTATAGAGGAACATGCAAGCATATACAATCATGATAATCATAATTTCTCTTCTCCTGATACCTCTCCTATTAGTGACGAAGGTATCTTGGTGAAAGGAGATGCAATCATTGAGAAACATGAAATTCATGTTTGTCCTTCTCCTCGTTCCCCTTGGGAAGATATTATAACAGAAGAAGATGAAATCATTTCCACTACTTTAATTAGTCTAAGTTCATATCTCAATACCTCCCCTACTTTTGATAATGCTTTCGTGAAAGAGGATACAATCATGAACGATCATGAAAATAACATTTGTGAGGAGGACATATCGGTGTTAAAAGATCCAATGCTTTAGATATTTGACAATCCTACCTCTCCCACTTGGAAATACATTATAGTACATGAGGATGTGATTGTAGATAACCATGGTAGTCAAATTTTTTCTTCTCCTAATATCTTTCCTAGTCACGAAGAAGATAGTTTAGAGTTACAAGATACACTTAAATTCAGAAGCTCATTTCTCCTTTCATAATTCTCATACCATTTGGAGAGATATATTTGAATGAAAGGATCCAATCATTGGTAAGCATGAAACTCATAGTTTTCCTTCTCTTGCCTCCTCTATTTGTGATAAATCTACTTTACAAAATATAACCATGGAATATGATGAACCTCTTGTTTAACCCTCTCCTAAAATCCATCCTACTATGGTATATATTAGGACACAAGAGAATGAGACCTTAGAAAACAAGGATGAAATCATGGAAATCATAACAATAAAATTGGGCTTTCTCCTAATATCTCTACTATTTCTAAAGAAGATACTTTTATGTTAGAAGATCCAATCGATGAAAGTAATGAGAATCTTAGTTGTCTCTCTTCCCCCTAGGGAAAACATTATTGAACAAGATAATTCCATCATTGATAACCAAGAAAATAAAACCATTGAAAACTCCCCTATTTGTGTTGAAGTCATTTTAGAAGAACCAAATTATGAATTTCATGAACATCTAGTTTGTAGTTCTCGTAAAACCTCTCCAACTAAGGAGGATATCATGGTACAAGAAAATGAGAACATTGACACATTTCTTTCAAACAATAGTGATGTGACTTCGTTAGATGAAGATGATGAAGTGACATTAGACTCTCCTTCACAAAAAGAATTTAATTTTATTCAACCTCAACTCATCCTTTACCCACCTTAAAATAAACCTCAAACTCAAACAAAACCCATCTTCATCCTCAAACCACCTAAGAATAATATGTTACAAAAGCTGAGTTACAACATCATTTCTCATACATATAACACAAGAAACAATCCACAACCACGAAAAATACCTTGAACATTCCTCCCATTTCCTAACCCTATCTTGCCTGGTCCTCCTCATTTTCCTTTACATAATGAAAAGGAGCATAATCTTGTTGAAAAACTAAAATATACTCCTACTAAGATATCATTATGGGACCTAATTCAATCCTCTCCTCATTATCATAAGGGTATGTGCAGGATCATGATGGGCTAAAAAGTTGTGATATGTAAGTGATATGATGGCCCATGTGGATGACAAAAAAATTTTTACCCAAAATTGATGACATGAAAAGGGTTTTTAAAGAAGATTCTCAACTTTCCACAAATATAAATTATTCTTTACTTTGAATTTAATAAATAATTATTATTCATTTTCTATTTGAATTATGACTAAAGTCCTAATTGATAGGCTGACTAAAAAACATCTATATCTTTTGAATGGTATGACATTTTTTTAATTTGAAACATGTGTCACATTCTATGTTTCACATACTATAGGATTAAAAAAAAAAAATCATGAAGTTTTGACAAAGTTAAGGTGGTCATACATATGAGTTTTATATTTTTTTAAAGTTATAAAAAATTCATAATTAATTATTTACTTGGAAAAAAATTCCAAAAAATATGCATCACATCAGGACATGAGTCCTCTACTTATATCTAAAATATTATAAAAACAAATATTATCATTGTGGTTAGTGTGGTCAGACAGACACCTACTTCTTTATTTTTCCCTAAAATTGAAGTACTATTGCATTGAAATTTCAAATTTTCACCAAATAGAGAAAAAAAAAAAACCTAGTAGTTTAGAAACTAAATTCAATTTTCCACAGATTCTATTCTTACATATTTTTTAAATAATATAGATAACTTATTCAAATTTTTACTTCAAGTTGGCTAACTCTGATTTTCTGAATTTTCATCGCCACTTAAGGGCCTAGTTTTTCCATGATGATCCTACACATACCCATAACATGATTCAAAGTGATTTACAACAAGTTCCTACCCCCCCAATGTGAAACTAAATGACATAGTAGCCATGATTCAAGTAAGGAATGTTGACATTATTCTCCACCAAAGTGAGATCCCTCCTTTGGAAGTGCAAAAACATAATGAACCTTTCATGATAATATTTATATAGAATAGGACAAGGATAAAGTGAACCCTTGTTGAAAATGTCTCAGCTCTTAATGTGTGTAGTGTAACCCTTTTGGATAGACTTGACGTGGATAAATAAAGAATTGAACTTGATTCCTTATCAATTCGAGGATTTGAAATTATAGGAAAGAAACCACTCGATGTGGTAACTTTTCCTATTACAGTTGGAAAGGCTACATTACAAACCCCTATCCATGTTATGCCTTATGAACTTCCATATAACCTTTGTTTAGGTAGACCATGGATTCATGAAATGCAAGCAGTTTATTCTACTCTTCATTGTAAAATGAAGTATGTCTACAATAGAAAAGTGTATACAATCAATGTCAACCTCGAACCAAACAGTTGTTTGAAAATTGAGAAAAACAAGAAAAATCCTTTGAAAACACTGACACCAACTACACAAGTGGAACCCGTGCAACAGAAAGAAAAACAAAAAATATTGAGGAAGTCACGAAGCTATTAGAAGATGATTTGGGTTCCTTGTAATTTACACCTACATTCATGGGAGAATACAAGATCATAAAAAAAGATTCTAAAAAGGGAAAAGAAATAGTAGTAATATCAATACAAAATTTAGAAGATCCTTCGAAAGCATCCACCTCAACCACTTCAAAAGAAGCAACAAATTACACAACAAACTCTGAGGAACTTGACTATGAACAACCACCAAATTGAAAAAAACTGAAAAATATTTATGGAAAAGTTTATGAACTTATGAAACAACTTGGTTATAGTGGAAAAGGAGGTGGTTCTAGAGAACAATGTATCCATCTCCCTATACAGCCTAACATGCAAGAAATAACTAATGGTCTTGGTTATTGTCCCTCAAAATAAACAAAAAAGCCTTCAATCAATATCAACACTCTTATTAAATATTCTTCTAAGCCAACATTAACATTAGTATGCCCTAAATTCATAGAAACTAGTGGTCTTGGTTATTCAAAATAAATGAAAGAAATAGAGAAATATTCACTTAACATAAATTTCATCACACAACACACTAACAATTGGAGTTCGTTAGATTTTACACCCTCCTATAAAGCAGAGTACAAAATCTCACAATCTAAAGTCTTGTGTAAGTATGACACCTTGTACTAAGTAAGAGATATCTTTGTTTTAAACTAAAGGAATAATTTATCAAAAGATTATCTTTTCGAGACACCTCTAAGATCGTCTGATATCTCTCCCTCCAAGAACATGAAATAAATTTTACTACAAGAGTAACTTTTGAGCATATCATAGAGTTCATGGTCATTCTACTAATGAATATAAGGATTTGAGTAATTGAATTCAACATCTTCAGGATTATGGTGTTCTTCCTTGTATTGAGACACCTAGTTCCTCTAATTGATACTAAATTTCAAATTTCAAATTTCTCATTAATCCTCTTAGCTCATCCTTTTCCTACACTAACTAGGAGCAAGGGGTTAGGTAGACTTGTCCTCGTATGGCACGTGTTGTTGTCTCTTTTGGCTAGTTAACTACCTTCCATGTATATATAGGAGCAAGCTTGGGATGTGCATGACATGCCATAAGTTGGCTTGCATGTGATGCACTCAGTTATGATTGCAACCCCTTTTCATGATGTAGTATTCAGAAACATATGACTTGGCATAGGGATATCTGAATAAGCTCTCATGTCCTCTTCTATTTTAAATAAATTTCTCACAACAATGGTGTTAGCAACCACTTTAAAGTGGGGGAATACATTGACACTGATATTTCACTATGTAATTTTATTTCTTCTTGTGATGCATCCTTTTTCTTGGTGGTGTCATTGGTTTGATTCTCTCCAAGAGTATGATGCTTCTTTTATTTTTCCTCTCTTTGAGACATTAGACATGATGTTACCTAAGAAGAGGCCTTACATGAACTAAGAAAAATCCCTTGAAAAATAGATAATCCTTTACACACATAAATGTTCATAAGTAATTAACGCAACTTGTTGGGCCTTGTGAAGCTTAGAGTTTAATTTTGTGGTGCCTCATTGAAGTTATCAGAGGGATGGATTTGATATGGTTAGTATTATGAGAAGCCTAAATGTGGGCATGACTTTCTCATTGTACAGTGAGAAGATGATACAAAGACATGACTTTCTCAGTAAGCCACCCTTTTTGAATACTCACCTAGTGGACAACCTGAAGTTTTGTTGTCTCAGAGTGAGCATACATTTTGTACCCCCTTTGGATACTCATCCAATAGATAGCTTGAAGATGTGTTACCTCAAAGTAAGCATGTTTTTTGGACAAACAAATTAGATTTGATCCACATCACGTTGGACAAATAGTCAAGGCTTGATCCACCTTTTCTTTCTTTTCCTTTTGTCTTTATATCTTTAACATTACATGTTTGTGTATCATTTTTTTCTACATATCATACACCTTGTGTGTGTCCCTTTGTGCTTATGTTGGTTTGATGTAGGATCTTGTATCCTAGGGGCTTGATCACCTTCCTTGATCTTAGTCATCTTATACTATTTGCATTGGTACACTTGGAAACCTCTTGAATGTCTACTTTAGTGTGAGTTGGAAACAAGTTCCTCCTCTCACTAAAGTGGGGGCTCAATGTAGTAAAGGAAAAATTATCCCTTTTTCACACATAATCTAGGAATAATTAATATTAAAATGAGCCTAATTTTTCCTTGATTTAGTGTTGTAATGTGTTTCACACATTCACATTAACTTTAGGGCCCTTTTAAACTAAGTAGACCTAATTGGTCTAGTTCATATATAGTAAATGAGACTAGGTTTGGTTCTAAGAAAATAACCAATAGATTGTTGACTCCACTATGGGCATTGCTAGTCCATTGTCTCTAGGTAGATTTAGTATAGTCGGAGTTAAATATTTTAAGTTTTCTTCACTGCTTGGAGAAAAATTGGTTCAAATTTTCATTATATAAGTCAAGTCCAGTTTTATTCTTCAAAGTTTGGTTTGTTCCTCTAGATTGTGTTAGGTTATGTTAAAATTCTTCTCTAATATTGCAATTCCAACCCCAAAGTGTGATAAAATTTTGTTTCTCAATATCTTGGGTAGCAACTGTGAAGTCTCTTGTGTCAATGTGAAAATAAATTCCAAAATAGAAAGTGAGAAAGATAATTATGAGATACAATTTGGCCCCATGAGGAAGACTAAGTTACACAAAGAAGCATCCTGAAAAGAAGATGGAATCTAAGCATTCAAAGAACAATCAACCCACCTAGGTGAAGAAACATGTTGAATCAAGGAAGTCAATTGAACTTCATGCTGGTGTGTCTCCTAATTTTAATAATGAGGTAAATAGTGCAAGTGTTCATGAAGAAGCACATGAAGTTGAGGTGCCTAAAGTAGATTAGGGAAGTTTTCCTTCTGAATAAGTATTTGACAATGAGCTTGATGTGTCAAGAGAAGAAGATAGGTGAGAATTTTGGGAGAAAAATAAGTTCTCAAAACACTTAACTCCTCAGGTTGGGTCTATTTTTAATGGTGAATATTTTAAGAGAAGAGGTGAATCTGCTAATGTAGAATTACACCAATCCCTTAATGGAGAACCAACTAACCCTATTATTTTTACAACTGAGCCAAGTGAGTTTAGAGATATCTTGGAAGATGAAGAAGATATAGATAAAGATATGCAAACCTTGGAAGAGGAAGAGTTTAGGCTTAAATAATAAGAAGAACATAGGCTTAGGGAGTTGGAAGAAAGAAGAGAAAAGGATTTGAACAAGAAAGAAGATAGAATTAAAGCTAAAATTCTTGAGAGAGATACTCGAAAGAAAAAATAGAAAAATATGAGCGAAGAAGCAAAGAAAACATTATTGTAGGATAATGTTTCTAGATTTGCTGCTAAAATGACCCCTAATCCACCTAAGTTGACCATTCAAATGGGAACCTCTATCGCTAACACTTATACCACAACTATTGCAACTTCCAAAGCCTCAGATCCATTTACTACTAATAAGAAAAGACATGTAGATCATGGGAAGAATCCCATTGATCCACCTAAGAAAATCATATTTAATAATTTTAATACTGCCACCAGTACAAGTATCAACACTTCATCTAGCAATCCTTTCACCAAGAATGTTAAGTTTGATCCTACTCTATCAACTAAACCCCCAGACCCCGAGATCTCAAGATTCCAATTAGAAAATGAAAATTTACTACAAGAATTGAAGAAAACTGAAATAAAAGCTCCGAATGCAAAAAATAGATAGGAAAATCTCTTTCCTTCAGGTCTCCATACCTGATCTAGAAGCTTCAAGCTCTGGACATACAGATAGTGAATCACAAGAGAAGAAATCTGAAGCATACACTACCAGTGGATGTGGTGGTGGAGGTAGAGGAAATATTAAAAATAAGAGTTCTTATTCTGAAGATGGAGATGGAGGTGACAAAAAGAAGAAGGGGATGGTGGTAATGGTGGAGATGAAAAGGGTAAGGATAAAACTCAATTTGATGATCGAAAATATGATGAGTCTAGGAATGCTCATAGATATTGGGCTATCAGGAGATTAATGCAAGTTAAAGGATATCAACAATTGTGCTTCACTAAAATTCTTGGTTACCCTAACCCATTTCCTAAAGATTTTAGACCCACTTTAGTTAGATTCTCTTGTAACAATGCCTTACATGATGAAGATCACCTTAAAGAATTTTCTAATGTTATGGATGAATTTGAGGTTGAAGCTAAGAATGTAATGATGAATTTATTCATGCATCCCTATAGAAGTATACCTCCAGAGAGTATTACTTCTTGGGAAGAATTGAAGAGGCTATTTAGAGAATAGTATGGAATTGATAATACTAATTCAAGATTCCTTCTGAATCAATTCAACAATATTATTAAAAGTTATAATGAGGGTGTGGTTGATTTCAATGTGAGATTTCAAAAGACTATAAAATAGTTACCTCCTCATTTGAGATTAAATGAAATTTTTTCCCTGGTGAACTATTGCAATACCTTTGATGCAAAGATGACCTATCACTTGCTAGATAGGAACCCTTAGACATTGAGAGAGGATTACAAGATGTTCATCCATATTGATAGTATCAGTAGAGCAACTAGTAAGGTTGGAAGAAGAGATGATGTAAAGATCCCCAAGAATCCAAAGGGAAATGATAAGAAGAATTTTGGTGCTAAAGGAGGTTCTCTCAAGGATAATATTGACAATTTTACTAGTACCATGAAGGATCCAAGCAATAGAATTGCAAGGAAAGAAAAGGGCCTATCAAATGAGTAGTATAACTATAATAAGAATGAGAGACCCCTTTCGTTTCAAGATCATCCATATAACACAAATTTGCATAATGGGAAGCCCATTCCCAACAACTAGAGAAATGTTCAAAATTAGGTTCGTCTAGATCCTTTGCAGAAGAACTCAGCCAATTTTTTTGATGAGACCCCTTGGTGCATGGTGTGCTACATGCCATATTCTCCTCACCAATGTTTAGTTGCATAGATCAGTGAAATTGAAGAATATGTACCTAAAGACTATGATTAGTCTAATGAGGATGATATTGACATAAATATGAATATGGATGATTTTAATTTTTCTAACAATGAATGTTCTTTTAACATGGAATCTCATGAAATGGATGTGGACAACCAAATTCATATTTTGAGTACATATCACCAACAAGTCCTCTCTAATGAAGATGATGATAGTGATAATGAAGTTTACAACTTGGATGCATCTAAGGATAATGTGTTGCTGAGGAGACCATCAAATGAGGTAATTGTAGGATATACAATAGTTTTTCTTGCACAAGATAGAGGTTCACATCATCTAAGGAACATAGTAGTGGGTGGGGACCAAGGTAGCCCTGCTGGTCTTCTTATCAAGGAGCAAAATGTGAGGGGAAAAGGGAAAAAATCGGATCACAAAGAGGAAGGATCTAAGGCTAAAGACAGTAAGGGAGACAAAATTTATGCCAAGAAAGTGGATAAACCAAAGACATATGGAGAACTCAAGTTCCCTACTTTAAAGAAAAAGGCACTGAAGTAGTATTTTGAAGCTACAAGAAAATATGCCAAGACCAAAGCTGAAATAATGAAGGATCAACAAAAAGAGATAAATATAGAAAAGAGGTAGGATCCTAGTTGAATTACCAAAATACACTCTTCTTGACATGTTTCAATTGCTTAGTCAAGTGAGATTTTATGTTCCTTTTCTTGAGATGATGAGAATTGATGAACATAAACAAAAGGTAGTAGCCCTTATCAGTGGTGCTACTATAGCCTATAATGCCTTAGTGGTGTTCGCTCAACCCAATAGTGAGTGAAAAGGAGAAGAAAGATAAAGAGATTGAGGGATTAATTACTTAGATACCTCACATATTTCTAGTAAATTTAGTGACTGATTCTCTTGGAAAGATAAACCCATTCTTCCTCACATTGATAGTTGAAGGAAATTTTCTAAAAATATATATTATTAATTCTAGAGCATCCAATAATATAATGTCAACTAAGATTATGGAGGCATTGGGACTAAAAGTAGATAGTACCCATGGTAAATTTTATGCTATGGATTTAAGGCAAGTACCTGTGACCGGTGTGATTAGTGAGTTCCCTTATAGACTAGTCTCTTACCTCAAATAGGAATTTAAGATGAGTGTGGTGGTAGTAGATATCCAACCAAATTACAAAATTCTATTGTCTAGAAAGTGAAGTGCTTCCATGGGAGGCAACATGCAGTGTGATATGTTGTATTTTATTTTTCCCATTGATGGTAAGAATGCCCAAGTAGTTAGAGAACCAAAAGTGCCACATATGTTGGAACATGCTCTTGAGGATGGTGCAATTATTTTTTATACACTGACATCGATGATTTTAAAGTGGAAGAGCTACTAAGAGAATGTGATAGGGGCCTTGCACTTATATATAATGAAGTCACAAGACTATCTAATAAATATGTACTCTATAATATGTACTTTGATGGTGCAAGCTCTAAAGAAGGGTCTGGTGTAGGAATATTATTGGTATCACCTAGTGGTAATACATACAAGTTTTCTTTCACTTTTTCCTTTATCTGCACAAACAACGTGGAAGAGTATGAAGCATTATTGCTAGGATTAAGGCTAGCTAAAAAGCACAGGATCAAGAAGTTAATGGTTATTTGTGATTCCAATTTGGTGATATCTCAAGTAAGATCTAGATATTCATGCAAAAATAATAGACTTAAACAATACAAAAGTGTTATTTGGGGTTCTATTGAATAGTTTGACTCTTTTGGAATCAACTAGATGGAGAGAGGACAAAATAGAGTAGTTGAATTGCTTGAATATATTGCATTAAGACCTAATTGTATAAATTTTGTAGGTATATGAAATGTTGACATACAAGCAAGGCCATAAATCCTTGACAATATGCATAACTAGAAAATATTCAATGATGATGAAGATATTTTGAGGTTTTAAAATGTGTCGATGAATATGAGAGTCGGGAAATTGATTTTGGGGATTTTGTTGAGAATATAGAGGGTAAGGATACTATCTTTGGAAATGAATTTATTCAATTAAATAAAAATAAGATCCCTAAAGGCCTTGTAGCATTAGAAATGATCTTTAATAATTAGGACAAGACTAAGGTTAAAACACCTACCACCCATCCAAAGGATCTAGAAGAAGTGAATTTGGGGACTACAAATTCCCCTAAGAAAGTATATGTAGGAAAAAGATGAGACCAAAGGTCAAGGAAATGTTGATTTCCCTATTGAGAAATTATAGACATTTCATTGCTTTGTCATATGTGTTAGGGTTAGAAGTAATATATCTAACGGTTAAATATGGATTTGATCAATAAAATAGAGAAATAAAACACAGAAAAAATTAGAGCAACAACAAGACAACATATAGAATTTAACATGGTTCACCCAATCTAGGATACATCCACAAAATCATAACATCCAATGATTTTATTATCTAGTTAAAAAAAATATTACAATATCGCAAATAATGCCATACTACAACTCTCATCCAAACCAATTATTACAAGCCTTTCAGGTAGAAGAAAAGACCCATAAATCCAACATGAAATTCCTCTAAAAGAAAATACTAAGCCTTTCAAGCATAACCAAAGACCCATAAATCCAACCTTAGCTCCCAAGATGCAAGAAGAAATTTTTAAGCTAAGGTATCTTGGCATTGTAAAGCCTATTAGGTACTCCTCATGGGTGTCTAATTTAGTGCCAGTTAGAAAAAAAAATGCGATATAAGGCTATGTGTTGACTTCAAAAAATTAAACATATCATCATTAAACGAAAACTATCCACTGTCAAATATGGAGGCCATGTTGCAAAAGGTGTCTTGTTGTGAGCTATTATCTATGATGGATGGTTTTTTTGGATACAACCAAGTGAAAGTGAGGGATTATAAGCAGTACAAGAATGCATTTACAACCCCATGGGGCACCTCTGTGAATGTAAGGATGTCATTTGGTTTAACAAATGCAGGTGCTAATTTTCAAAGGGATATGGATGTAGCCTTTTCTGACTTTATTAACTTATTTTTGGCAATCTACCAAGATGATTTGATAGCCTACTCCAAGAAGGAATAATATCACTGCATGCACTTGGAGAAGATATTCATCAGGGCTTTAGAATATGGGATCTCACTGAATCCTAAAAGGCGTGCCTTTTGGGTTACTAAAGGAAAATTATTGGGGCATATTGTGTCCAAGGAGGGAGTGACGATTGAACCTGAGAGGGTAGCTGCCATAGACAGGATTCCTCAACCAAAGAATGTTAAACCCATACAATAATTCTTTATCCAGATCAACTTCTTGCAGAGATTTGTAACCAATTTTGTAGAGATTACAAGACCTATCTCCAAGATGCGAAAGAAGGGAGAAAATATGATTCGGAGTGAATATCCTAGTCAAGCATTCAAGAGTATAAACTAGGCTATCAAGGAGGCCCCAGTATTAAGGACTCTTGACTTTTCTAGGCCATTACAAATCTTTTCATTTGCCTTGTTCCATACTATTGTTTATGTTTTGTTACAAAAGAATGAGGAATTTTTTGAACAACGAATTGTTTTCTTTAGCAAATCACTTGAAGCTACAAAGTTAAAATATGATTTAATGGAGAATCAGGTGTATACACTTATTAAGGCTATGAAGAAATTCATGACTTATCTAGTTGGAGCCACAGTCATTACCTATGTCTCAATTGTAGTTGTGAAAGACATCTTTACCCAACAAGAAGTCATAGGTAGAAGATGTAGGTGGATAAATAGAATTTAAGAATTTAGTATTGACATCAAAATAAAAAAATTGGTGAGAGGTTAGAGATTGGCTAAGTTAATGGCTGAAGTGAAACTAGATGACAATAAGATAAATCTGGAAGATGATTATAGAAGATCATACACCTATGATATGGAGTGTTGTAATTTGTATAAAGATGTTACTTAATACTTGTAGAGAATGTAGTACCCCAAAGGATTGATAGAAAATGAGAAAAGAAATCTTAAGTTACATGCCATTAAATATGTGATCATAAGAGGTGAGTTGTTGTGGTTAAAGTTGGAGGGTGTATTATTGAAATGTGTTGATGATACTAAGGACTCTAAGTTTTTAAAAGGAATGCATGGTGGGGAATGTGGTGGACATTACATGGCTAAAACAACTACCCACAAAGTCTTGTGGGCTAGATTCTAGTGGCCTATAGTTTTTAAGGATGCATACAAATTGGTAAGAGCATGTGATGCATGCCAAAGGTTCTCTGGGAAGCTGAGATTGTCAAGTAACTTGACTCTTAGACCAATTACCATGCAAGAACCCTTTCAACAATGGGGTATTGACTTCATTAGAGAAATAGCTGAAAATTATAGTGGGGGTAATTCATGTATTCTTATGGCCATGGACTACTTTACAAAGTGGGTGGAAAGCATTCCAATAAAAAGGGCAACTAGTAAAGTAGTCATAGAATTTTTGATGGAAAATATATATACCAGATTTGGAGTACTTGAGAAAAATTTCTCAGATAATGCAATGTGCTTCAAATCTAAGGAATTTATAGAATTTTACTCAAAACATGGAATCCAGATGTCATAATCCTCACCGTATCACCCTTAAGGAAATGGTCAAGCAAAATATGAAAGGAAAATCAGAGTTGTGCAATACACTTTCCTAACACTAAAACCTTACAGGAGAAGTGCAAAAGCCATCATTTAAAACTTTCATACACTTAAGATGCATACATACACGATAACAAGAGTAAAAAAAATGAAAAAACAAACACACAGAGACAACACTAGATATACGTGGGAAAACCCTTCTCAGGAAAAAACCCACCAGACCAAGAGAATCACTTTGTATTACTATAAAAAGATTACATACAAAGTTAACATAGCTCTTTCTTTGATATTAGCTCATAGCAGCAGCATAACACACTTCTTACAAACAACTCTCTCACAGACTTATTTCTCTCTGTTACAATGCTATATCAGCATACAAATAAAACACACTCTTCTTACATTTTCAGTCTGTTTGGACTTCTACACATCAACTGATTGATTAGGTGTCCTAATTATACACCTTCCTTTTGACATAAAAATTTGATCTCCTCCTATCCAAGTTGCCTTGCAAACATGCATCGGGCCACCCTGCAATTAATTATGTTTTCCATAATCAGATCCTGTCACCTGCCAAATCAGGTCTAATAGTTAATGCATTCATCTCTTTAAGCAAATGATCAATCAATTATTGATTTACAACAACGATGTAAATTCAATGAGTCTGATCACACCATGTATTGTAATGTTACTTATCCATCGCTTTGACTGTGAGTCATACCTACCATCTGAGCATCGAGCTCCTTCCATCGTGCCACCACAAGCCTATCAAACAACTCTTGTGGTAATGTGGTGTACTGTACTACCGATCAGCCTAGACAAGGCCTTTTTGGTTTTTTGGTATGCGCACTACACCACCACAATGAGACCACCATGGTATGGCAGCAGGCATTCAACCACTAGTCTACCACCTTCACTATGCTACCGCTGAGCCTTGTATAACCCTTTGTGGTACGGAGGTAGATTGCCTGTGCCAACCGTCATGGTCTACCACACCATTGTGCCTTCTCTAATTGACCCCCATGGTACTGAGGTAAGTGTTTACTATGACCACCCAGTTCACTATGCCACCATCGAGGAGGAAGAGTGACCCCGTTGTATGGTGGTAATCATCTCTATCATTCATCGAGCCTTCACCATGCAACCTCCGAACAGTAAGGAGTCCGTCATGGTATGGCGGTAACATCATCCAACCATAGACCAAAAGAAAGAGGCTCATGGTAAGGAGGTAAACCATGCAAACACGCCTCCAAGAGATGCACCCAGAGGTAATGTGGTAAAGGCTAGAAATGTAGAAAATCCACCAAATCTTAAACAAAGGTTCCAAGCCAAAAGTTTAGGCACCTGTTTCCAACAAGCTCCCACTTGACGAAGACTTATTGGCTTCCTCCAGACTTCAAATTTATTGATGATCATAGGCCCCAAGGCCCATCGAAATTGCACACCATTTGAACTTGTTTGTGCTTACTGGCTTTGTCAATGCATCTACAACATTCTTCCAATTATCAACCTTCTCTAAAGAGACCTTTCCATCCTCCACCATATCTCTCATGAAGTGATACTGCACATCAATATGCTTTGTCCTGCAATGGAAAGTTGGATTTTTTGCCAAGAAAATGTCACTCTAACTGTCACAACAAATAGTAATTTTCCCTACATCAAAACCAATGTCAAAACAAAAATGATTGATCCAAATAGCTTCTTTGCAGGTGTGTGTTGTTGTCATATATTCTGCCTCTATGGCGGACAAAGCCACTAGACCCTTTTACTTACTCATCTAGCTAATCGAACCACCATTCCACATGAAAGTATATCCACTGGTGGATCTTCTAATATCTATGTCCCCTGTCTAATCAAAATCCACAAATCCACGAATGCTGAGAGTCCTCTATGATCCAACCAAATTTCCATAGTACACATAGCATATTCTGAAGTTCCCTTTAAATATCTAAACACTCTTTTCACAGCATCCCAATGTGCCCTTCCTGGATTTTCCATAAATTGGCTAAGTACTCCCACTACTTGGGCAATGTCTATCCTTGTACAACCCATTGCATACATTAAACTACCAACAACACTTGCATAAGGCATCCTAGTAATGTCCTCCATCTAGTAGAGTTTGGATAGTCTTCAACAAATAGCTTCATTCCCTACAAAACTGGATCAACTAACTGCTTGCAATCATTCATACCGAATCTCCCCAGAATAGTGTTAATACACTTACTTTGGCTGACCCAAAGCTTTATGTTCATTTTGTCCCTAGTTATTTCCATCCCCAGAATAAACCTTGTTGCACCCAAATCTTTCATTTCGAACTTTGTAGACAACTTAGACTTAAGATCAGAAATCATAGTCATACTATTTCCTATGAACAACATATCATCCATGTACAGGGTAATAATAAGCACACGATCATTTTCAGATTTGTTATATACACAATGATTAGATTTTGATCTCACAAATCCCATAGACAACATAGAGGTGCCAAACTTTTGGTACCACATTCTAGGTGATTATTTCAAACCATATAGAGATTTCTTTAACTTGCAGACTAGGATTTCTATACCTTTTTCAACGAAGTACTTAGGCTGGGACATATAAATTTCTTCTTCAACCTCTTCATGAAGAAATTTTTTTTTCACACTCATTTGTTCAATCTCTAAGTCATACACAACTATGACAAAAATTTTTTGATAGATGTTAGCTTAGCTATAGGGGAAAATATTTCTCCATAGTCAATTCCCTCTACTTGGGAATACCCCTTTGCAACCAACCTCGCTTTATACTTTTCAGCACTGCCATCTAGACCAGTCTTGTTCTTAAATACCCATTTACAGCCAACAGGCTTTCTCCCTTCAGGAAAAGGTACCAAATCCCAGGTTTCATTATTTTTCAATGATTCCATTTCTTCATTCATGGCTTCCAACTAAGAATTTGAATCAGACATGCTTATTGCCTCTTTCATAGTCCTAGGCTCACTAGTGCTAGTAATCAAAGCCTTGGCACAGTTCGAATCTAACATAGAGAAACCATACTTATCAGGTTGTCATTTTTCATGTGTAGATATTCTTACTAGCTGAGGTTGTGGTTCTTCATGTTCAAAACTCTCAGAGCTAATAGAGCTATCTTCAATTTTAGGTACACCATGTAGTTTCTCTTTTTCTGGAGTCTGAGGAATGTCAACTACATCATTCTTCTTTTCTCTTTGATCTGTCTCTAGCAATGGATCAACTGTTGAAAGTTTCATCTCATGAAATATTACACTTCTGCTATAGAAAACCTTCTGAGTATCAGGATTCCAAATCTTGTATCCCTTCACACCAATGCCATAGCCGATGAAGATACATTTAATAGCCTTGTTCTCCAACTTAGATCTTTTCTCATTCGGCACATATGCATATAACTCACAGCCAAAGACATGAATATGTCTTAGAGAGGGCTTCTTACTAGACCATGCTTCCAAAGGTGTCTTATCATCAAGAGTAGAGCAAGGAGAATGATTTACCAAATAACATGTTGTAGCCATAGTCTCAGCCTAGAAATTTTTCTCCAGACCAACACTACCCAACATACTCCGCGCCCTTTCCATTAGCATCTTGTTTAACCTTTCAACAACTCCATTCTATTCTGGAGTATAAGGTGTAGTGTTATGCCTTTTAATCCCATGGTCTTTGCAATACCTTTCGAAATCTATAGAAAAAAAGACTTACTACCATTATCCATCCTCAAGCATTTAATTTTCTTTCCAGACTGATTTTCTACCAAAGTTTTAAATTCTTTAAATCGACTGAACACTTATGATTTACTCTTAAGAAAGTATATAAATTCCCTTCTTGAATAATCATCAATAACAAAAATAGAATATCTAGACTTTGATAATGAAGGAACATTCACTGGACCAAATACATGAACATAATCTTGTACACCGGAAGATTTATGAGGACTCAAATAAAATGAAACATAGTGTTTCCTTCCATAAATGCAGTGTTCACAATAATCAAACTCAATATTACAATCAACAAGCCCTTTGACAAGATTTTTATTTTTCAAGGTTTTTAAACCTTTCTCACCTATGTAACCGGGTCTATAATGCCACATCATGGTCTTCTCTATTGGAAGTTTCACCTCCAAGGAATTTGCATCCAGAGGAGTGTCAGTCTTCTTCTCTTTGCGAGCATCTTTGCCTGACTTTTCAGAGACATTGTTACATTGAACAACACATGCATCGAGCTTGTACAGATTACCAATATGTACACCCTTAGCCAAAACCATTGTGCCTCTATCCATCTTACATACTTTACTCGAGAAATAAAATTACACACCAGCATCATTAAGCTTACTGACATAAATTAAGTTATGAGCCAAACCTGGTATGTGTAATACATCACCAATCCCTTTGGTTCTTTTGTCAAGGAATTGTATTTTGACTCTTCCATGGCAAAAAATCTCTAAAGTTGAGTCACTGATCAGGTACACCTTTCCACCATCATACTTTTCATACTTACTGAACCACTCTCTATGTGATGTCATATGGAAAGATGCACCTGATTCAATCAGCCAGACATTATCTGATATCTGAGTCACCAAGGCTGCAATAGAGGCATCTGCATCACTCTAAAAAGAGTCATTTTCTGAAGATTTTATCTTCTTCTTCTTCTTCTTCTCCTTAAAATCCTTTCGAATATGACCAGGCTACCCATAGTTCCAACATTTCACCTTGGACTTTTCAACTAGAGACTTTGATCTCCCTTCAGATTTGGACTTAGACTTCTTGTCTTTTTTCTTTCCTTTCTCCTTCGATCTACCTCAAACAAAAAGGGCTTCTTTGGCCATCACTAAAGACTTCATCCATATTTCTTCAGATAGTAGTGAGGAAAACACATCTTCCATCTTGAAAGCAGTTGTTGTACTTCCAATGGCCATTACTAGTTGATCCCAAGTGTCAAGTAACAAACATAACAAAAGTATGCAGTGATCCTCCTCCTCTATCTTCACACCCACAAATTCCAACTGAACAATGCTCATATTAAATGAGTTCAAATGGTCTACAATAGATTCTCCTTCTTCCATTTTCAAGGAGTACAAATTCTTCCTTAGGAATAACGTATTCACCAAAGACTTTCCTTGATAAATGTCACCAAGCTTCTTCCATAATAAAGTCACAGACTTCTCCTCATGGATGTTCAGGAGTACAAAATTGTCCAGACAAAGTCTTATCACACCTCTAGCTTTTATATCAGTGAGGTCCCAATCTTCTTGTTTCATGCCTTCTAGCATAGTTCCAGACACAACAACCCAGAGGTCTCTGCCTACTAACAAGTCTTCCATCTTGAGTTTCCACAACTCAAACTTGCCACCATTGAATTTTTCACTTTCTACTCTTCCTGATGTACTCACTATCTCAAATAGAACTTGGTTCTCACTTTGCAAGACTCTTACTGGAATAGTATTAGCACAAAAACTAGCCCTACTAACAAGGATAACACAATTATCCAGGCTCTGATACCACTTGAAAGGAAAAGAAGAGTTGCAAAATACGCTTTTCGACTGCTAAAACCTTAGAGGAGAAGTACAAAAACCATCATTTACAACTTGCATACATACAGGATAACAAGAGTAACAAAAACTAAAAAATAAAAACACAGAGATAACACTAGATATACATGGGAAAACCCTTCTCAGGAAAAAAACCCACCAGACCAAGAGCAATCACTTTGTATTACAGTAAAAATATTACATACAAAGTTAGCATACCTCTCTCTCTGATATTAGCCCACACCAAGAGCATAACACACTTCTTATAGATAGCTCTATCACATAACTATTTCTCTCTATTACAATGCTATATCAACATACAAAGAAAACACACTCTTCTTACATTTTCAGTCTATTCATAATTCTACACATCAACTGACCAATCAAGTGTCTTAATTATACACCTTCCTTCTAATAGATGAATCTGATCTCCTCCTGTCCAAGTCACCTTGCAAACACGCATTGGGCCACCCTGCAATTAATTTTGTTTCCCATAATCGGATCTTGTCACCCACTGAATCGGGTCTAACAATTAATGCATTCATCACTTCAAGAAAATGGCCAATCAATTGTTGATTGAAAATAGTGATGTAAAATCAATGAGTCTTATCACACCATGTTTCATAACGTTACTCATCCATCACTTTGACCATGATTCATACCTACCATTCAAGCACCGAGCTCCTTCCACCACTCCACCACAAGCCTGTTGACCAATTCTTGCAGTAATACGATGTACTACCCTACCGCTCAGCCTAGAGAAGGCCTTCGCGGTTTGGTAGTATGCACACCACACCACTATGACTGAGCGATGAGACCACCATGGTATGGCAGTAGGCACTCAACCACTAGTCCACCACCTTTACCACACTAACGTTGAGCCTTGCACAACCCTCCATGGTATGGAGGTAGACTACCTGCACCAACCATCACAATCTACTGCGCCGCCATGCCTTCTCTAAGTGACCCCCATGGTACCAATGTAAGTGTTTACTCTAACTGCCCAGTTCACTGCACCACCACTGAGGAGGAAGAATGACCCTGCAGTATGGAAGTAACTGTTTGTGTCGTCTATTGAGCCTTCACCATGCAACCGATGAATAGTGAGGAGTCTACCACGGTAGGGCGGTAACACTACGCAACCATGGACCGAAAGAAAGAGGCTCGCCGTAAGGTGGTGAACTGCGCAACCATGCATCCAAGAGATGCACCCAATAGTAAAGTGGTAAAGGCCAGAAATGTAGAAAATCTGCCAAGTCTTAAACAGAGGTTCCAAGCCAGAAGTTGAGGCACCTATTTCCAACATAATCAAGCAATAAAAGCTCGATGAAAATTATTAAAAGGATTCTTGAGAAGAATAAAAGAGCTTGGGATTCCAAGTTAAAGTTAGCCTTGTGGGTAGACTAGGTGACTATTAAGAAGGCCACTAGTTATGCACCTTTTGATCTAGTATATGGCATTACTATTAGGCTACCACAAAACAACTTCATACAAATTTATAAGTTTTTCCAAGAATATGATGAGGACATGTGTGATGTATTGTAGTATAGGATTGATGCAATAATGAAAGTTGATGAAACAAGGAGGGATGCTCAGAAAATAAGTGCCAAGTTGCAATTGCAAGTCAAGAACTTACATAAAAAACAATCATCAAGAAAATTTCAAGTAGGAAACCTGGTGTTAATGTGGAATGTAAGATCTGAAGATAAGGGAAAACATGGAAAGTTTGAAGCATATGGCTTGGCCCTTATTTGATCAGCAACACTCATGGTGAGGATTCATATTTCCTAGCAGAATTAATAGGTGAAATTATTGAGATACCAGTATATGGGAAGTTCTTAAAGCCATATTTCTCTTGAAATATGTTCTCTTCCATGTAAATTATATAGTCCTATAAGTATTGTATCTAGGTGTTTTTTCTTTGTTCTAGTTCTCTTGCCTTTTCTAGAAAAGTCCTTGGTTTTTGGTGTCCCTGTGGTTGGTTTGCTTCAACCATGAGATCTGAAATTTCATAATTCCTATGAGAGGCATGCGTCTGTAGTAGGAGCCACTAGTGGAACCCTCATAAAAAATTTCATGTTCCACTGATATGAGAGAGAAAAATTTCTTGGGTGTTAGTTTGGTTGGCTAAGATTAGGGTTTAGGGTTTTATATAAGGAGTGTTTTATATGCAAATATATTGGATTTTATCTTAAAACCTTGTTCTTTGTTATATTTTTCTATTGACTCACTATCACCTATCTCCTAGTCACTTAAAAAAAACTCGAGTCATTTAAATCGATCTTATGCCTGACCCCATATGGTTAGGAATTCATACTACCTATCACTGAAATCTTTCCCTCATGCTTTGGTCTTCAAATTTATTTATTTTATAGGGTTGATTTATTAGCCCAATTTGGCCTTTACATCCTTTGTTAAAATTTTGTGAAGACTTTTGAGAACCTATCATAAATTATCTGAGGAAATCCCCTCTTCTAAAATATCTTATTTACACGTGCAATTTTCAATCACTTAAGTGATCGCTCATCATTGAACATACTTTCGTTGTCAGGATCATTACCATTATGAGCGATATTGTTGGAGGCTTCATCTATCACCTATCACTGAACATTTTCTTCTTTTTTCCTTTATGTGATGAGAAATGGGTTTTATCTTGTCTTTGTGTTGTGCCATCATAGAAGTGTTTCTTGACTTTTCTTAGTTTCTACAATAAGCGATGGAAATGGATTGAACGAATCATTGTGATTTCCACGTGTTTGAGTTTGGTGCTATCTCTAGGATTGACCATCCCCGAAAGCATTTTCAACTCCAAGTCAATTACGATGATATATGATGGCTTGTGATTTTTTTGTGGTATCGTTGGAACATATTCTTCACTGAAATAAAAATTCAATATTGCCACATTTCTGCGACAAGCAATGTGGAATATCCTTTCTAATTGGGGTGTGTCGCTCATCATCAAAGTTTAGACATAACTTCAAGGCACTATTGTGATGAGCGACAGGGACTGTGATGTACTATGAGTTGGTGGATGGCTACATGGAAATTGCTTAGGATTCCATCACCATTTCAAATAATCATTATAAAATTCATGTAGTGATGGTGAAGGATGATCATTGATCATGTTTTAAATCTAGAGGATCAACGACTTGGGTTTAAACTAGAACAACTACTTGTCAATTTTCTCGTGCAAGCAATCCATCAACAATTAATGGTGAATGCACTTCAATTCTAAGGAATTAAGAGGGTTGTTGAGTATTTTATTTTATAATTGTAGTCATCATGGGTAGAGAAACCAACTAAATGACGAATTGAAGAAAGAAATGCTCCTACCAAGGTGAATTTCACAAAGCAACCAACTATTTTATCAGGAAAGTTAATTTCTTGGCCTTTGTGGGTAATTTGTGCATTGAGTAATTTGGGAATTGGGTACATGGCTAGGGTTTGCCTTCAAAATTTATCATTGTCATATACTCAAAGGGAATTGAGGTTATTACTCATAGGGTTTCGGGTAAGAAGGTTGAAATTGTTATTTTTCTTTTTGTTTTGAGCCATATGAATTTAAAGAGTGAGGTGTAATTACATATTATATAGAAAACCCTAGTTCTATTGCATAGTAAAAATCAGAGAACCTAGTGGGTCTAAAGATAAACCTGAAAGAAAGCCTACTTAGAAATAGGTTAAAAGACCCAAACCCTAGGATGACTAGCCCAAACCTGAATCAGTAGAAAAGTCTAAAAAGAAAAGAACTGTGAAGAAGGATCATCCTAGGTTTATGGAGGAACTATGTAAGGACTTAGCTATAGAGGTAAAGAAGAAGGTGGAAAAAAGCTAAATAGGTGAAGGTGCCCTGATAGTCTATTTTGAGGATTCGTCCTTCAAGATTTGTGATATTGCAATTCCACAGAGTGGTTGGGATTTGTTTTACTATGCTTTCAAAAGAAGAAATGTGGACCACCTCTCATGCAATTTATGGACCTATGACATATCCAAGTTGGTATGCCCAAATGTCTTTGGCAAGGTAGACTTGATACTAAAATTGGCCAGGTGTTATGATTTGCTAGATAGAATAATCAAGATATTTCCTAATTTTATTCCTATGTTGGAAATCTCAGCGAGACAAATAATGGAGGCCTTTCAATTGAATCCATATGACTCTAAGTCCACAAATTTCCACAAGTTGTACAATCAATATGAGCAAAATAGGTTCGAGTATAGCAAGGGTGTCTTACTGTTATGCCTTGCATAACCACCCCATCTTTTTACTTTGGTCAAAATGGGTCCCCCTTTGTTTCTTGTCTTTTTTTGTTTTCATTTCGGACTCAAGAGTTTTTCTTTTATCCTAGGTATTTGTCTTTGTTATTTTTCTCTGGTGGAACTGGGGTGAGAACCAAACCTTGACTTTGAACTTACTTAGGTTCCATCTCTTAACCCAATCCCGCTCCTACTTGTTTCCTTGTGTTTTTATTTTTAGTCAATGTTGTTTCCCTTTCGCGAGGTTGGATCAAGAACAAATCTTGAACTTAGAAGTTTTACAAAGTTACTGGTTTGGATCTCGTCCCATCTCCAACTCTGCCTTTATCTTTTACTTGTTTCATTTTGGGTTTGGTCCTTCCGATCTCATTTCTTCTTTGTTTTCTTTCTTTACTTTTTTTCTTGTTTTCTTCGTCCTTGGTAGAATTGGAACCAGAACTAGAACAAAACCGGGAACTTTGTAAAAGTTCCTTGGCCGGTCCCAATCCCGATCTCGTCCCCGCTTTCTTGTTTTTCTTCACTCTACTTTAGTTACACGATAGTTATGTGCCTTTTTCCTACCATGATCCTGTGCTCGACCATCTGCATTAATGACATTAATTATAGGCCCTCCACACACGTGAAATGGAATTTAACCTTAATTAAGGTTAATTTTCTCATTATTATTATTGTTTTAAATGATGATAGCGAACCAGAGTTGAGAAAGAAAAGGAGGATCATGATTTAATTAACAAGCAAATATTTGCATGTAGATTGAATCAAGTTTCAGATATTGGATAGCATTTGAGGTAGGTCATCTTTTCTCCTGCTTCACTTCCCTTGTCGTTTTTTTCATTTTTTTTTGTTTTTTCCTTGTGTTCTCCGTGCATTCATGAGATTTCTCATCTATCTTTGTTTGTTTTCGCGGTGTTGCTTTTGTTCTTTGTTTTATTTTTCTCTCTCTATTTTTTTTGCTTTCTTTTGTGTATTTTCTAGTTTGTTTTTTTTGTCATGATCGTTTTCACGTTTGGTCGTGTTCATACTATTGTGCCCTAGCTTTGTTTGGGGTGTCATTTTCGAAGAGATTCAAGGTTTCTTAAAGGTTTTTGATCTATTAATCAACTTGTCCAATCTTTTTTGTTTGTTGGCTCAATTTTTTTTGCATAGGGTTTAATGCCCAAAATTCCTAGGTCAATTGGTTGTAAAAGCTAGGTTTTGTGGTGTGATTTCAATTTAAAGTCATGCCCTAGCTAATGGTTTCCCTTCGGTCATATGAGGGATGGATTTGTGCTATTACTTTAAGCCTCCTCAACTTGTCATATGACCTTGTTTCAAACTATTGAGTTCTCAAGTAGGATGGCATCATGCTTAATAATAATGATCAAAAGTGTATCTAGGAATAGATTAGATCCATAAACGTTGTTGGCAATATTCTTGAATCTAGCTCCAAACCCACTCCCAATGAGTCTTTGACTTTGTCTCATATCCTTTATACTAGCAGAGATCAGAACTAAAATGGAGGCAGGTCTTGAAACTAGTGATGGTCTCATTTCAAGTTCCCGTTCCAATATGGATTCCATCTCTTATGATGGTCTTGAACTTGATCCCACCAACAATAAAATCTTGTCGATGCCAATTCCTCTTTTGGTTCCACCTCTGATGACCTTCAAATTGTACTAAGTGTTAGAGGCTACCTAAAGAGGGATAGGGAAATAGGGGAGGTAAAATTTCTAAGGATGACTTTTCATGCATTTTATAGATCTAATCCAGGGTTGTCTTGTAGGAACCAACAATGTTAGGAGCATCTAGAGAAGCAATAGAAAATTCAAAGAAAAGGATAAAGGTGGAAAAAATACCTTATACATTAAGATATAAACATTGAATGATCACTCCCATAGCCAGCAAGTTAGATTCGAGGTGGTTAAACATCACAAACATCAACTTGGGAACATTCAATTGTGAAGAGTTGACTAAAGAAACATTTGCAAAGGAAGTTACTGGGAGGACAAAAAGGATAGTTCAAGCTGGAATTGCTCATGTCATACTCTTTCCTCTATTAGTCTAATGCCCTAAGCATATCTTGACTGCAAAAAAAGCCTACAATGTAGTATCAAGGCAATGCATGGATCGACAAGGAAATTTCATAATTGACTTATCCCTAGAAATGATGAGACTGATGTTTAATGCACCCGCTCCAAAGAATCCAAGTTAGTTGATAGAGGTATATGCATTCCAAAGATTCAATGAGAACAAAGATGTTAATAGGAACCACATGAAATAGAAATTATTAAGAACTGAAAATAAATCCCTAACTAAGATGCTTGACCAGTCCAAAGGGGAGATTTCAAGAAGGAAGTGGGTGACCTAATCCTAATGCTCTCTAGAGTGTTTGGGAAAAATAATCTGGATGCTTCAAGGAATGGATGTTCCCATTAATTAAAGCTATCTTTGATGGTAGATAGAAATTTTATTGGTGTATGATCTTGTTTGACAGTTTGAACCATCAAATGGTAAATTTAAGGGAAACAAAGACCTTTTATATGAATTCTTATGTAATATATGTAGCTACAAGGATGGATATCTTCCCAAGGTTGAATGAAGTAGGAATGTTGGGAGAAGCTCTTGGAGAACAAAATGTATGGAGCCATTATGACCAACTAACTTTGCAAACATCAGAAGAAAACCATAGGAGAGTTAATGATGCATTTATGTACATCATTATCAATCGATTGACTGGTGATGTTGGTTTCAGATTTAGTAGGGATGCCATGGCATTCATTGCTCAATGGGGGCATTGGTATAACCAATACCCCAAGTTCTCCTACTTTAGCTTAGTAGGTTTTGATGGACATCCTCACCTACTGCCAAGGTGTTGCACTGATATAATGATCCTCATGGAGTTTATATATCAAGCCTTGGGAGTTAACACAAATTTCAACAACAAGCACAAAACTAGGTGCCATAAGTTTCCCATGAATTTGGGAGAATACTGTTGTCTTAACAATGTGGCAGAAAAAGAAGTATGCGAAGAGTTGAGCTACTTCAAGTTGGGACCCTACACATCTTAGAAGCACTTTGGTCCAGAGAAGAAGATGCATACCTTGAATCCCACCATTTTTTATAAGCATTATAATCTATTGGAGGATTTTCGGGTTGATTTATAGGATGACTTTGATGTCAAGAGAAGAAGCTATGAAAGGCTAACCATCCCACAAATGATTGAGTATGGGTTGAAGGAAGATATCCTTGGCACACTATCAGATGATGGTGTTGTTTTAGACCTAGAGTATGAAGCAACAAAAATAGGCATCAAAGGCTTAGACCCAATAAATTGGGATGAGGAAGAGTTCATTGACATTAGGCAGATTTCTAGGACAATAATGGATAGAAGTATCCAATTGGTAGTTTTGAGGATCAGGGATCCACCGGCTCAACATTCAAAGAAGAGAAAAGTAGGAGCAACCAAGGGTTATCAAAGAACCAAGAGGAGAGCAACCCCCAAAGAACAATTGGAGTATCTTCCTCCCATCCCTAGAGGGGATACAGTTCTTGAAATACCTATAGAAGAATCTCTTGAAGCACAAGGTATGGAGACCACAAAATTTGGGGAAGGCTCCTCTTCTCAACCTCCCCTCACTCAAGAACCTAGCGAAGAGGTACCCATAAGTAGTGTTCATGAGGAAGCAAGAACTATGAAGGGAAAGGAAAAGGATATTGAAATCCATGATATTGACACTGACTCTGAGGCCACCCAATTTGATAATGAGCCTTTTGTACCTAAATCTTCTAATAACACTGAAGAGGTTGATACTGAGCATGTTCTAACTCCTAAAGATCAGTGGAAGTTGTTTGAAGATGCAAAGGAAGAAGCTGAGGCACTAGCTAAACAACAACAAGAAGGAGAAATCAAAGCCAGGGTAGATTCACTTGCTAAGCAGAAAGAATTAGAAGATAAGGCCAAAGCTGATATGCTTTCTAAGCAAAAAGAATTGGAAGCTTTAGCAAAGGTTGAAGAATTGAAAGGCAACAAAAGGAGAAGGAGGATCTGCTGCTACAACAATGGGAAGCTGTGTTAAGGGCTAAGGAAGAGAGAGATACAAGTTATCCTTGCTTCAAAATATTCATGAGTTGGAGGAAGAGAAGGCTCAGTAGAGGAGACAAAAGGAAGCTTTTGAAGTTAAATTTAAATTTGTTGAAGAACTCGGAGGAAGAAAGAAGAAGAAGAATTGGAGCTAAAAAGATTAGAGGAAGAATAACAAGTCAAAATTAATCAAGAAGCTTCTAAACTATGGGCTAGGGTAGGGGAATTAGAAAAAAAAAGAGATCAGTTGTTGGAGGAGAAGATAAAGGAAGAAGAGCAACTAGCCAAACTAGAGCGAGAAAAGAAAGAAAAAGTTGAGGTTGACAAATTGGCTAAGGAGAAAACAAAGAAGAGGAAACCACAAGAGGTTGACTCTCAACCCAAGGCATCACTTTGGAAACCTCTCTCCCTTGCCACATCTTCTTCCACTCAGATAATAACTCCCTTGCTGCCCCAACATGGCTGAAACTTAATCTGGAGAAGAAGTAGATAGTACAACCACAACCCCTTCATTGGGATGATTTTAGAAAGGAGATTGAAAAGAAAAGACCAAAGAAAAGGGCTATATTGCTCCATTCTACCAGATTAATGGATGGTGGGTGAATTGTGGCTGAATGTGCTATCCCTATGGTTGACAAGCATAAGTAAGATATGAAAATAAGTGATTACCAATTAGGCACTGTCAATTTAGGGAGGCCTACCAAAAACCAACAGATGAATTTGATTGATATTTTGGCTTCTTCTACCAAGTCAAGAATGATCCAGGATAAGCCAAAGAAAGATAAGATTAAGTCTCAAGTTGATTAGCTACATAAGTTCATGAAGGACTTATCTTCCCCTATATCTTCATAGTCTGTTGCTCCTTAAACACCCATTTGGCTAAGTAAGAAAGATGCAGATAACTTGGTGGAAATGAGGAATACAGTGGGGATGATGGATAGGTGGATTAATAGGTTGAACCAATTAATAGAATATTTTCTTGTTGAAGGCTGCAAAGTTCTTAAAGAAGCATTGGAGCTAGTTAATGACATGGTTACACATGTTGAAACTCTTGAGAAACAAGAGGAAGAATATGTAGGGCATGCGAGGAAATTGAAAGGTATTAATAAGCTTCCCAAGAAAAATTTGTTGGAACAATCCATCCTGGAAGAAGATAATGTAGATATTATGGAAAAGACCATCAACATCATCAGATTTAGGTCTTCATTCATTTTTACTCACAAGAATGAGGTGCAACAGGCCGAGAAAGATCTTAATGAACAAATTGAAGAATTAGGAGCAAGTATTACTATACTTTTCAATGAAGATTTTCTTGAAACATATGGCCTCCTCCTTTATAAACTCAAGGAAAAATGGAGTGGTAGTTTTAAAGAGATGATGCAGAAAGGGCATGATGATGTTGACCTTTTAATGGATAAGATCATGGATGTTAAGCAAGAAGTCAAAGCTACTAGGAGGGAACTCATTAAACTTAAGGATATGAAAGATTTTGCCTCTTCTGAGCTAGAAAGAATAAGATTTGAAGATAACTAGGTGGATGTGCCTGATACAGATATGCTTCAACAGGTTATCACCAGTTATGATGAGTATATGGAGGAGCAGAAAATGCAGAGTTAAAGTTACCACACACATGTTCTCTTGACAAATCAACTTCAAGGATACACGCTTAACTGGATAGTTTCCCTCTCCTATTTTCCTGGATTGTGATATCAGTTCAAACTAGGGATCTCCACAAGTTCTCCTTTCCCTTCTTGGATGTAGGTTTTGACAAAGAGTTTTTAATCAGCAACTGGGGATCAGAATACAAACTCTTACTTACATTCTTCCAATCGCCCCATGATTTGTGGATCTGCATTTTATGAGAGAGATTAGTGATAAAATGTTTATATATACAATTTATTTCCACTTTTTAAAGGCCAGCTCATTGAAGCGAGGAACAGTTTTACACTTTTAGAAGTTTTTACATTTTATGCAAAATACACTTGTATACATTTTCTTTACAAAGTTTTCAATACAAGTTATGTTATTTTTGGAATATTTTTCAATGATAATGTTGATGAACCATAGCAATTCATGTGCCAGTGAATTTTGTGCATAAGTGTTTCTTACTTGATGCAAATCAGTAGAAGATTTAGAATTTTAAGTTATTTAATTAAATTATATGTAAATGAGATTCTTTTATGTTTATTGATCTATGAATTAATGATAAGCTAGTAATGTGTTCTTGTCTGATTGTTGAGGTTTAATGGTTGTATGTTTTGAATTATCACTTTGAATGAATATAATGGTACAAAATATTCTATGTATTGTATCATTTTATATTTTATTAGTTACTTGAAAGGCTCATTGTGAAATTTAATGGAAAGGAGATTACATTTATGATTTGTTGTTTTATGATTTGATCTATCTTTTTTTATATTTATTTTACACCCCCAAATATTAGGTTAGTTCACATCATGCATTTTGTATCCTTTTTAATAGCGTGACCCCTGAATATTATAGTTGCATGGACTACTGAATGAAACAAAATAGTTGAGAACCAACTACAAAGACCTTGGGAGATAGGTGGTTTTAGATCAGTTATCTTTTTCAGGAGGAATAGAGTATAAATATTTTCTTTAATGTTGTTGTGCTATTTTGACCATTAACACTTACCTATACATAGGAGGTATGATTTGAAGAAGAATTGTGTGCCTTCTAGCCCTCTTGAGATAAAGCCATTTAATTGTGCTGACTTTGAAGACTACTTTAGAAATACCTATTATGCATTATGTCAAGTCCTACACAAGAATTATGACATTAATATGGATATTGCCCTGGTGACCTTGGCAATTGATATTCGGCAAAAGTATCAAAATAGGGATTTTAATTATACTTTCTACATTACTAAGTGTTTACTTGAGGACCTAGTGAAATTCAAAGATGCAACTGCTCCATTGTCATGCATACAATATTTTTTGTTGAAGCACTTGCTGCTATGGAAGAAAAAAAATGTGATGAGGAACCACATAAAATTAAGAGAAATAGATGACATGGATAGTGAGTTTTTGGTGTAGATGTGGACACATATTTGGGATGTGCATTTCCTACATTTTGATTATAATATGTTTTACAATGCTTTCAAGTTTAGGGTGTTGGAACGGTTGGGTTTAAATCCAATAAATAGAATTTCACAAGGTTTCAAGGAGATGTTGATGCCCTTGGATTATGAAGAGGACACTAAAGAAAAGTTCAATTGGGGAGACTAGTATCTTCATACCAATTACACAACAATCAAAATCTATGGAACACTAGTTCCACCTCACAAGTTGCCAATATAATTTTCAAATAGACAAGCCTTTATGGAAATAATGTAGCAACTGGATGCCATGGATAAGGAGCACTTCAGAAAGACAAGAAAGGCATCCCTTGTGAATATTGATCCCGAGTTTGAATATTTAAGTTGCACCTCAAAGGAGGGTACTGAAAGGTTTGGCTCTCTTCTAAAAACATAGATTGAATCAAGAAGTCGCTAGGTTTTCTTACCCCGAGGGGTTGCTATCTGCCGAGAAAAGAGCCAAAGACTTGGTAGGACCCCATGTGTTTCTCTTTTTGGTGGATGAAATTAGGAATTTGTCCACTGATAAATAAGTTAATGCAAGAAAGAATGCATGGAGAATTATATGTTCAATTCAAGAGAAGATGCTAAAGGAAAAACCTTTCTATGCCAGCCCCTATTCAAAGGTAGATGATAAATTTGTTCAAGAAAAATTAATGCTTGGTGATTTTAGTGATAGGAGCTTATTTGAGAAAGTAAAGCATGTTGATATTAAGGACAAAGTGGCCAAGAAAAACTATGATTCTTAGTTGAGGATCCATCCAGCTCAATCATCTACTCTAAGCATCCTTGTGCGAACAAAAGAGATAGGTGGACAATCTGAAGTCAATCCATTAGTGACTTATTTAGCAAGTGAGCATATTCATGACGATCAAATTCTAGAGGTTTTTGATGAGGGTGCAACCCGAGACACAGAAAATCACATAGAAAAACTAACAAATCTTATTATTTTCAAAGTATGAAATTCTTACATGCAGAGGATCTCCAATCCTCGAGTTCTGCAATACATGCAAATTACAGAAATTCCCCTATTCGCAACATGCGATCTTCTTTCCCAAAAACTGCCCACAAAAGCTAGAAACTACCCCATAAATAGTCCCATTCTCCGTTTGGAGCCAAAAACAACATTCTAATTATGCACAAACTTCTGGAAGCCCTAACTCAAGATCTAACCGTCGGATCTTCAATGATAATACCTTTTCGGAAAGGTCTTGCGAAAATGAGGTGCCAAAAAATGGGGCCTAAAGGCTAACCACTTTCATTTTCTGCCAATTTTCGGGCCCATTTGGAGCCTTTAAGTCCCTCAAAATTAGCTCCGAAGATTTTGTAGGGCAAAAAGTAGAAACTGAAACTTGAATAACTTTTGAACCGGGAATGATCTTCACCTGATTCTTTCACCAGAGTGTTTATTATTATATCCTGAAGCTTCCCTTAAATTTTTGTCTCCTCATGCCTTCAAATTCATACCTGCTAAAAATAGCAGTTGAGCAGAAAAAGCAGAAAAGCAGTTCTGAAAATTGTGAATTCTTCTTTGACAAAAAAGGTATCCAGAAATGAAAAAACATCTACAAAAATCTAAATGAAAGTAAATATATTTTTGGGTGATGTAGGATTGCCCTTACACCACTGGATGCTCCTGCATCAGTTTCTAGAGAGCATATTCCCATGGAGCAAGAGGTGGATCAAGATTTCCCTGAAGATAGGGATGATGCCTTGAATATAGTTGTTCCCCCTAGAAGGGTTATAAAATGGGGGCCAAGGATGGTGATGTCAAAATAAAGGCCCATACATAGTTTATGTGTGATGATGCTTTTTTGAAGACCAAAGAATTCAGAGACTTTGTCATCCATGTCCAAGGTTTTGACATTAAAAGAAGGATTCAAGAAGTGAAAGAGAAAGTTGACTCCTTACAAGAAGAAGTTGAAAAGGACAAGGAGGATAAAATAATACAAGAGATTGCTAGCATGTCACCTAAAGAGGAAAGAAAATTGGTGAAAGGTAGTGAGGCACTCCTATTTCTTGAATGTGACATATCATTTTCTATTGCATTAGATGAAATTAGGAAGGATCCTAATGCCTTTGTCTTTGAGGAGGTTTTTGATAATAAGGTATTTGGCTTAGGTTTTAGCCCCAAGCTACATGCACTTTCCATTTGGTCTACGGAACCAAACATGGGGAAGCCTTATGTTATGGAATCTATGGAAAAGGAGATTGGAGTAGTGGTTGTTAGGAGGGAAATAGAAATGACTACTATATAGCTACACAATTGACAATGCATGCTACAATATTAATAGTAGATACTAATTAGATTATGGAGAATAACTATAAGAGGTTGTTGGAAAGCTACAAAAAAATAATGGATGAACAAAATAAGGTGCTTGCTACAGCACAGAAGGGTCTTCCATCTCTAACAAGTTCTACCTCATACATGTCTACAAAGGACATAGAGACTCTGTCTCTCAAAATTCAAAATTTGAACCAAGATTCAAAATTAGAAAAGGAGAATACAAAGAAGGCCAAATTGGAGACAATCAAAGTAGCAGATGATATCTTTGAGGATGTGTTGAGATATAGAGTGACCAAATTGGTCAATATAGCTAATGATGTGTGGGCAGACTACAAGAACATCCATGAGGCTAACATCAAGCATTTCCAGGTTTAGAGGGCATTTCAAATTGAGTGGAGTAAATGGAGTACTAGGGTTGGAACAATGAAGGAGATGTTGTCCAAAATTTAGGAAGATCTTGAAGCTCCTACTCATGTTCCTAAAATATTGCAATCCATTGATTTGATTAATGAGATAGAAACTTTCCATGGGAAGTTAGGAATTAAAATTCAAAATAAATTGATAACATTTAGGGATATGGAAGAACAAAGTATGCCTAAGATACTAGATGACAAGGGTGATTTGATGGAGTTTGTAAAATGGAAGCATGAAATGGAAGAATGGCTATCACGAGCTAAGACAATGTTAACTGGAACTGATTACTCCATGCTAAACCCACATATTGGTAATATGGTTGGAGTTGAAATGAGAATGGATGTATTTGTTAAAGAATCCAGAGCATTAATTGATGCAAGGTACACTAATTATAGTGCGAAAGTGAAAAAATCATATGACATGAGATGGCCCATGGAAGATGAGTATCACACATGGTTGGAGAAGTTCACTGAATGAGCCTATGTTAAGAAGGGATAGACAAACATGGTGAATAATAGATAGGAGAGAAGCAATGCATAGCTTGGAAATAGTACAAATTAGGCTTTCATTTAAGTATTGAAAAATATTGTTATCTTACTATCACAAAGGTTGATGTCATAAATAGTGACTTGGATGGGTCAGTCTTCCTTCCTTTTAGTTCTTTTTATGTTTTAGTATTTTTTGACTGGGCGTGCACATGGAAAGCACTTTTGTCCCATAAGGGATATTTTCTTTGGTTTTAATATAGCAAGTGAAAGATTCCTTTTGGAAGGCGGTTGTATCTTCTTCAACAATAGAAATAAATTGATTCTTGTACACTTTCCCCCTTATTTCAATGATGCAAATATAACCATTTGGGGGAATATTGAAATTGAAATTGAAATGTATGCCAAATTAAAATGAAACTCTAATTGTAATTTGACACAATGTTTTTTTGTCTCATGTGTCTATAAATGAGAATTGATGGCCAATTACATGGGTCTTTTGATGGTTAAGCAATTTTGATCTCATGTATGAGTAATTTTGATAACTTCAAGCACATATAAATAGATTAGTGCTAAGTCTTATGAATGTATTTAGATCTATAATAGGCTTAATTGTTCTACAATAGTAAAGATATATGAATAAAAACTATAAGTTTTCTAGATTAGTTTCTCTCCTCTATAATTTTGGATTTCTAATTATGAATAGAGTAATCAAGGTTCATTTATTCATCTTCAATCAATTTGATTGAATGTGTGATTTCATATTTTGCTTTAGTTCAAAGAGCTAAGTGCTTAAATGAGATCATAGATTTGTAAGTGAAATTCAATGGATTGTTAACGAGTTTCTAATATTGTACATATTGATTTGTGTGTTACAAAGTAATACGCAATAGTCTACAAATAAATCTTTCCATCTGCTAATGTATTAAAATTTATTGCATATGTGAATTTGTCGCCCTTAGATAAGGCACTGGTCCATTTGTTTTGTCATATTTGATGTTTTTGAGTCACTTGTACCCAATAAAGAACAAAAATATTTACAAGTAATTTTTGACACACTTGCAATTGTAGTATAGTAGTATGAATTACTACTCATTCCTAATTATAGGTACAATTCGTTAAAGGGTTTGCAAAATCCTTAAGGAATTTTGTCTACTTTCATCCAATAGGAATGTATTTGTTTGTTTCCAATGTTAGTGATAAAATGGAACGAGAGTATCATAAGGACATTGTCAAGATCACCCTCCTGGGTTTCATAGAGCTCGAAAAGTAGAGATCTAGCCTAGCAAGCTAGTACATGTTCGTTGGCCAATCCTTGCCATTGTTTACCATTGAATTGTTGCTAGTTCATAGATAGTGAACGAGACTAAGTTTGGCTCTAAAAAATAACCAAAAGGATGATTGTTTAGTGTGAGTTGTGTTCACCAGTTGTGAACTGTATTTTTTAGTGTATCTAGCTAAGGTCTGGGAGAAATGTACTTGCTCCAAATTTCTTCTTGTTTGAGTCTTATCACTTGTGGTTTTAAGGATAAGCCAATGGGAATTTTTTCAAGTTAACTTTTTTATCTGGAAATTATGGATCATGTTAAGGTTGTGTGTGCTTAATTTATTTATGTGTTTTACATTGGTTTGCCTGACCTTGTGTTTAACACTAATTTTGAGGCTTATGGAAGTGCCCTGAAGCATCTGGTTGTGTCACCCTCATTCTATTCCTACCCTAGAGTTTTTTTGCTTCGTTCTAATTTGAATTTTTAAATGCAAATGGTGTGTGGCTGAATTTGGATATGTTTCAAATTTGAATATGGTATAAATATAGGATTAAAAATTGGAGAAAGGTGTGCAAAGAAATAGAGGAGATAGTTGTGAGATAGATGTGAATCAGTGTGTATGTGATATGAAGTCTAGATCAGTGTGAAATCTAATTGCTAAGTTTCTGGATTTAGTGAGCTGAAGGTTTACTCTATCATTGATACATGTCTACAAGTGTGTGAGCGAATTGTGGTGGAAATATTTGTTGTATTGATATTGTCTTCTTTTTGTAACAAATATCTTCTATATTATTTGTATTTGTGTGTTAGTGAGCCCTGTGGGTGGTTAACCCTTATTGGATAGTGAGTCCTATTTTGGTAGTGAGCCTTTGTAATCAGTATGGATATTCTTTATATTATGAGCTATTCCTCATCGTGGTTTTTCCTTTATTGATTTTCTATGTAAATCTAGTGCTATTGTGTATGTGTGATGATTTTTCAGTTTCTGACTTTTTACTTAAAGATTAATCACATTAGTAGAGTAAAGGATTTATTTTGATCTAATTTTTTGGTGGAAGTTCTTAAAGGTTAAACTTTTGTTATAGCTGATTCACCCCCCAGTTGTCTTGTTAAACACATATGTTCCAAATCTGGTGATCTGGGACTCATATGCCACCTTGGGCATATGATTCCCACCTAGGTCTTGGGACCTAATTTAAAATTGCACCTTAAAAAGACACTCCTAGAAATTTGTGTCCTTGGTTTTAGCTACTAGGACTCATATGCCAGAATTGGTGTATGAGTCCCACTTTAACCAAGACCTATTTTGAATTCAATTATTGGTAGGATTTTGTTTTCCTAGATCTAATGTCAGCTTGTAGTGTTGTGATTTTGAGAAATTTGGCATTAAAAAGTATAAATACAAGGTTATTTCACATAGTTTAATCCTATAATTTCATAAGCAATCAAGAGTATTTTCACAAGAGAATTATAAGATATTCAAGAGAATTTAAGAAGGCATTCTAGGGAAGACTTTTAGATTATTATTGTAGCATTCAAGATTCAAACATCATGTCAAAGATTTAGTGCATCATGCATGTGGATTTGAGCTAAGTATTCAAAAGAATTATCTTTCATCAAGAATCATGATCAAAACCTACATCCATTGAGGCCAATTCATGCTTGTTTGCAGATCTACAAGGTTCCAAAAAAGGTTTTATTGTTTCATTTTTTATTTCATTCATACTTCATTTCTCATCTGGGTTTGACTACCAAAATGAGGTTTGACCAAGGAAAACCCCCATTCCCCAACAAAAAACATTTTTCCCTCTTTGATGTGTTATTTGCAGATTTAGGTTGAAGATCCATTAAAGAGAAAGATTAGAGAAAGCTATCAAATTTTCTAGGTTTTCAAAGTTGTCATCTATCTTGCAAGATCACGGAAATTCACCTATAGGTTGGGATTCAGAGTTTCAAACCTGAAGATGGGAAAGGAGAGAATCTATAGAAAATCACTAGAGGATGCTAGAGTTTCATATCAACCCTAATAATGGGACTAAATCACCCCAACTAGCATATGAGTCCCAGTATACCACTTTTTAGAGATTTCCCTTAGATCTTGCTTTACCAGTTGTAGATTCCAGATCCTACCCAAAAACCCTAAACTAGGTCTAAATCACCCCTACTGGCATGTGAGTCCCAGTGTGCATTAAAATTCAGAATTTCAGGATTACATACCTTGTCTCATGCCTCTCTAGTTTCCTAGGTGCACCTCTATTTATCTCCAGTTCATTATTTTGATTTGAAGTTTCATGTTCTAGGTTACATTGTTATAATTCCATACCATTTACATTTTCTTCTTTCTAACTAAGCCTTTGCTTAGTGGTGAACCCCCTTTATTGCTTAATCACACCCAAGGAAACCATTCTAACCATTAATCCATTCCTCAATCAAGTCAATTGGTTGAGGGATCTTGGTTTCCTTTAATGAAACATATGTGAAATAGGATGCCCTTATTCCTTTAGTTCCATCTCCCAAAAGGTGGAACTCTATTTCCTTTTGTTCAAGATCTATGGTTTTTTATTATGGTAGCACAGTTTCTAGTAGATTTATTTTAACTGTCAATTTTTTATGGATACACACAGACTTGTGACAAAAGAAAAATGGAAGATCCAATAAAATAACATCACAAAAATAGGCACATCAATATATATTATTTCTTTGAACACACGAATTCTATAATCCCATATAGATGACATTGCTAGTTACTAAACTTATGAAATCTGATAAGATATATCTACAAGAGATATATTCATCTTATTCTCATATCATTTAAAAATTAGGCCAATTCCTATGCTTCCCAATACATATTAGATATGGTATAATTATATCTATCAATTTAAAAAAAGACAAATGACAAAATCAAGCTATTTTAATATTGATAATTTCGAAGCTATACAATTGGAGTTAGTTGAACATAAGTACAAATTCAATCTCATAAATCTATATGCATCACCTCACATGAGACTTCATGCAATTATTGAGTCAATTGCACAAGAAATGAACTAGATCTAGCTTAAGGACAAAATCATATTTGTTGGAGATTTCAACATAAATATGGAACAAGATAATGTAATAATAAAATATCTAGAAATATTTTTCCAAAGAAACAGAATAGATTTCCTTCTTGATAAAAATAAAGCATTTCCACTATCTTTACTTGACCATGTTTGGTTAAACATTGACATAAAATATTTTGATATATACAAAATAGATACCTATTAGAGTGATCATTATACAATCTCTTTTTTTGTATGTAGAAGACCAACAACATAGTAAATATCATAATTTATGTATATTTTATTGACAAGATTCAAGAAAAACACTTGGTAATTTCTCTAACCTCTATTCATTGTTTTGTAGATGTGCTTCTATTCCCGTAAACCAATTTTCAAATGTAGGATATATTTGTAACTGTCATGATGTGTACAATGAAATTATTAGTTTATCTTCAAAAAAGTTGTTACCAAATATAAATTTATGTGAAACTGAGCCAAAAATTTATCTTTGTCTCTTACCTCTTCTTTTTCCACTTGTGTTTCTCCATCTTTGATGTCTATAATTTGTTGGTATGGTGTCTTTCTATATCCAGAAATAATAACCACTTTATATTTTTCTATGCTATGCAACAACATTTTTATTGTAGTGTTGAGTATTGTAGAGTTGACTCATCCAAGAGAAAAATGCATCCGTAGTCACAATGACCATACAATGACTTGGTGCCAATATTGTATCTTGTTATACAAATGCTTGCACTTGGACGCATTTTGTCTCCATGCTTTTGTAATGTAATTTCCTGAAACATTAACTGTAACTATCATTTCTCCTTTGCAATCATCCACCTCAAAAAAAAATTTGTTTCTTCCTTTGTCAAGAGAGTTTTGTACATTATGAGCACATCCACCTCAAAAATCTCTCCTCTTTTCTAGGCATTGAGATCTTCTATCGAAACTTTTATAGTAGTGTATGTGTTTGATCTATGAAACAAATTAAGTATGAAAGGAGAGTGAGTGAATAATAAAGAAGAATAGTTTGTATTTTTTATTGCAATTTTTTACTTACATTTTGTTTTTCATGAACCATTTATTTCCTTGATTTCCATTTCCTTTTGTTATTACTCATTTTTATTTAAATTGAATTAAGAATTGTGTTTGTAAAAAAATCAATTGAATAAAAATTGTAAATAAAATAGAGGTTAGAGAAATTACTAGATTTTTAAGCATAGGAATGAGTCTAATTTTTAAATGATATGAGAATCAAATGAATATGTTTCTTGTAGATATATTATATTAGATTTCATAGATTCATAGTCATTGACAATGCCATCTATATGGGATTGTAGGCTTCATGTGTTTAAAGAAATAATAGATATTGATGTGCCTATTTTTGTGGTGTTCTTGTATTAGAGCTTTCATTTTTCTTCTATCACAAGTTGGTGCATTTCGATCACAATTTTTCTTTTGACCCTAGAATTTTGTATTGACAATGGATTTAATAATTATAATGAATCAATATTGCATACCCAAGAAAATTTAGTGTAACCTAGACCACATGCTTTGACTCTTAGCAAATCGAAAGAAAAAGCATCAAGTGTCAGACCCTGTGATCTATGAATAGTTCTATTGTATGAAATTTTTACGAGAAACTATTTCTGTATTGTTATATGTGATAGGATTTTTTTGTTAGAGATATTTTCTACTCATAATAAAGGAACCCATTTTGTTGATATTACATATGTGTATAAATGTTGGAATTTGGTCGATTGTTGTCTACTAGTTTTATTATGGTTAAACTGAATCTAGATAGCATCCACATTGTTATTAGTTGTGTATTATCAAAAAATAACATCCACTCCATTGACAAGACCATCTACAATATTATAATTTTCCACATATAGTTTGATGAGCATACCTTGTTTGAGTACATGTTATTTCTGTAGAAGTTTTTGGTAGGTATTGATGAATTGCCATAGTTTTCTTCATATTTTTCAATTATGTCAATAAAAATTTCTTGGCAAGAAATAATTGATAACATTTTTTTGTTGTGCAATGCCACAAACTTATTTGTTTAAAAAATATACAAGAATTTTGGATCCGTAGGAGCTGGTCATAGAAAATTATTATTAAGAAATGTTATATCCTCAATGCTTTGTACATGTTAAGTCACATTTTTTTAGAATAGTAACAAATGTTTGGTTTCTTTGATGTGTGACTATTTGAAATTTGTAACTATGTGAGGGGGGAAATGTTAGATGAAAACAAGATCAAATATGCTTGAAACAATAATCTAAGCTAAGATCAAACATATGAATCTAAGATCTAATCCTACACATACAAAATGAAACTATGCTATTTGTACATACATTAAGAAATCTATGATTACTGAATTGAATGTACATAAAAAGCACAATATTACCATCCTGTAGTGGAGTGTATTCACTTGATGTTGGTTTGTTCTTATCACTGTGAAGCCTCCGAAGATTGTGTGCAAAATATTGAATAATGATTTCTTGATGTTCATTGATCGAAGAAATGTGGTTGAAGATCTAACAATGGTGGTTGTGAATGTCAGCAATACTTCATTGTGCAAAAGATGTTAATTCTTCGACCCTTATTTGTGAGGAAAGGGGTTTTTTATATAGAAAATGAGTTTTGAAATGGATGATCAGGATTGTGTTGGAGAATATCCAGATCAATGGTCAAAGTGTTGAGAGAATTTAAACATGAGAAAATTATGCAAAGTCGATTGCACAATTTGGGTGATTGAGAAATAGATTGGCTAATCATGGATTAGATTGATAATTCAAGATTTTAGATTGATCAGTCGGGATTTAGATGGCTTAGTTAGGAAATTGATGGCTTATTTAGGAAATTCATTGACTAGTTAACAACTTAGATTTATCAGTTAGCAATTTAGATTTATTAGTTAAAAAATTAGATTTCTTAGTCGACAATTGTAATTTACTCAATCAGAAAGTGAGTGAGAAATTTGAATTAATTGATTTAATTAATTAATTCTTTTTTGGAGTCTAACATGCAAATCAAGTTTGACTTTTCCAGACAAAGTTGCATTAGCTTGATTTGAGTTTTGATAATTTTTTGAATAGTTTGATTTAATTATTCAAATTTTGGAGGGAAAGTGTCATAATTAAATTATGATCTAATAATTTAATCAACTTAGGGGAATACGGTGATTTAGCGACGTAATTAAATAATTGGTCTTATTTAATCAATCGAGACAAAATAAAGTGAGATTAGGACTTCATTAAATAGATGTAATTTATTTAATTGGTCGAAATAATGAAACGTGAGTTAATTAAATAATGTTGTATTATTCAATTAACAATAGAATTAGGGTTTTTAGTACTTTATTAAATAAATGAAATTTATTTAATTTGTCAAAAGTGATGAAAAAGTGAATTAATTAAATAATTTTGTATTATTCAATTAATACATAATCATGGTTTTGGATGTTGTTTGATGTGGTGTTTCAGGACGTTGTGGGATGATTTTGAGATGTTGCGAGATGATTTCGAGATGTTACAGAATGATTATGAGATGTTCTAAGACATTATGAGATGATTCTAAGATGTTCTGAGACATTACATGATAATTTTGAGATGTTCTAGGATGATTTCAAGATGTTACGAGATCTTTTGAGACAATTCTGAGATGTTCTAAGATATTTCGAGATGATTCTGAGATGTTTTGAGATATTAAGGGATGTTCTTAGATGATTTGAAGATGTTTCAAGATGATGAATTAATTAAATTATGTTAAATCACTTAATTAATAAATGAATATGAGTGCCAAAATGCTAGTTCACAAGCTAGGACATTTTTAGGTGTTTACATTTTTTCCCTCTTTGATACAATGTGATTTTGAGTATTGTGTCAAAGCAAAATTAGAAATTCTTGCTGAAAAGTTGCCCCAGTATGGGATATCCTAGTGCCCCCTTGGGAAATTTGGTGAAAATTCTAGATAATTGACTAAATTTTCTGATAAGCTGATGTGATGTATTTGAGTGCAAGGACTGATAGAAGAAATGTTGATAAGAAGAAAATGTCAATAAGAAGTGAAGAATAGTTGGTGTTGTTAGTCATTGATGAGTTTCTTTTCATTTTTTTGGAGGCTTCGTAGTTTGAACAATCCTGTTTGATGTAGAAAATAGATATGATGCACTAGGGTATTAATGACCAAGGTGACTTTGTATCCATTGCATGGACTTTGACTCTACAAACAAGGAGTACACTTGCTCATACCAGACATACAAAAAATCTATTAGAGTGTATGGGTGAGAAGCTTTAAAACATGTTGGATCAATAACACAAGAGGTATTAAGAACCTAAAATGCCACTGCTATGGGAAATGCTTAAAAAAAACTTCCACATACAGAAGAAAGCAAGTATTTGCCATGGTAATATAACAAAAATAGCCAACAAACAAAAAATCAAAATGATGCTCAATTTCCCTAATTCCTTCCTTTGTAAATCCTTCTAGACATCCTCGAGGGATCTTGGGAATTAGTCAATAATGTAAATCGAAAAGATAAGACTACAAAAAGATAAAAAACAAATTTGTTGTATCACTTGTTCTATCTGTTAGGGAACTATTATCCAGTGTTGATCATGTCTATCATAGGAATGGATCTGTTAAGACATATCTCAAGATGTTGTTGGGAATTTTTAATAGATAGGAAGTTATACTTGGCTTTGTTTTTGTCTTCTTACGTTCAAATCTTTGCAACTGTTTTCTTAAAAGTTCTAGCTTTTGATGTTTTCTTTGTTTGTTTGTCTATTTTGTCTAAGGGTGAGTGTGATGATTTTTTTATTATGGATGAACCTTTTTTGTGGATAGGTGATGGTAGAAATAGGATTTATGATATTTTTCAAAAAAAATTATGCTTTTTGATGTTTATTTGGTTTTTGTTTTGTTGTTTTATGAAGATACTTGAATGTTTTTTGTTTTGTAGATTGATGAGGAGCTATGGCCAGGTTTCAAAAAGCCTCATGTCACATGGATGTGTTTCAAGAGTTTGGATGTCTTGTAGGCATCAATGTCCCCGCATGCACCTTTTCATTTCTCATTTTCATCTTCTTACATTCTCATATTGCATCTACACTGTTTCTTGAGTCAATAGACAATTTTTGGTGATATCTGAGCTTTTGCATCATTTTCCTTGCATTTTCTATGTGAGAACCTCGCCTTTGACCTTTAAAACCTCTCCTTTGACCTAAAACCTCACTCTTAACGTAAAACCTCTCTTTTGTTTCATGCACTTGACTTAAAACCTCACCATTTCCTCAAAACGTCACTTTTTACTTGCTCTAGAGTTGTTTCCTAACCCTTTCTTAAGAAGCTCACACTTGTTTTAAAATTTTGCATTTGAAAACCTCATACTTGCTCTAAAATCTTGTCCTTTCTCCTGAAACCCCGCTTCTATTTTCTTTCTGACTTGTAATTTTTACCCAATCTTCGAATGACCATATCTTGGTCATACAAAAGTAATTTTTAGTTCTTTTTTTAAAATGGGGTAGAATTTTTACCCAATCTTTAAATGACCATATCTTGGTGTCGTCAACTTGTATTTTACTTTGTTTCATTTAAACCCTATTAGGATTTTCTTATTGTCATCATAAATGTTGCTTGTCATCATGTTTTTTGTTGTTCCATGTTTTTTTACGTGTTTTAAATGAAATCCTATCATTGCAGGTGACCCTTAAACTACTATAGCCAAGGGAGACACGACTTCGGGATCTATTTGATCTGATTATCCGTTTCATGGGTTTTGTTATTTTGTGAATGTTTTTGGATTTTTTTGGATTTTGTATTTTTGAATAAGTTGGAAGAAAGCCTAATAAAAACCTAATGGGATTGACCTAAGGCCATAGGGGCTGATACGCCTTGCCTATGTTGTACATATAGAGACCATGTAGTTCGACCATTTGGCTCAAAGCATAAACTATTTTTGGATAAGCAACATTGATAATCTAGATTGATATTCCACTTCTATGTCTAGAGGATATGTTGTGGGAACTCTACTTGAACTAGGTGTGAGGTTCAAGAAATTTTTTATATCTTAGACTATTTGAGTGAAGGAATAACCCAATGATAACTTTTTTTTGATGTTTTTATGATCTTTGATCATTTTGATTTTTTTTATTTTTATCTTTTTTCTATTTTTCTTGATTTTTACCCTTTTGCCTAAGGTATTAGATGTTTGAAAACTTGGATTGATATTCCACTTTATTTTTCTAGAGGATATGTTGTGGAAAATCTTACTTGAACTAGCCATGAGGTTCAAGCAACTATTGATATCTTAGAATTTGAAGTGAAGGAATAATCCACATTGTTGGTATCTCTGAAGGTTACTTGGGTAGTGCATTGGTGGTATAGCTTATTGATGGAATGAATTGGGAAGGGTAACATGTGGCACACCTTGTTGTTTGGATAATTCCTAGATCACAATGTGAGCTAGAAGACATGGATCGAGATTTATTCTGAAGCAAGATGTAAGGACTTGCCCCTAGTGTCTAGCAATGATAGATTATCTTGTGATAAGATAATATTTTTGGATAGAGTATATCCTTTTGGACAATTGCTCATGGCTCAGATAATGTTGGGTAGGATAGGACCAATTATAGTGACCCATGTCAAGATTTTTTCTATAAGCAAGTGTAAAGTGTTCACCAAACATTTGTCAAGATCAAGAAATGTTGGATTGGGATAAAAATGGATGGGATTTATTGTGGATATTTTGAGATGCTTCCACTTGAAATGGTGCACATAGATGATTGATTTTACACATGATGCATTTTTTCCAAGTTTTCATCATGGTACTTGTCTAAAGCGCCACCATAGCGGTTTTCACTAGAGGACAATTTTTCTCTTGACTTTTTTCTTGAATTTTTTTTGTTTTTTCATTTACTTTTGATGTCACACAAGATGCTTGTTTACGAGGTTTTCATCACGGTGACAATTTTTTTGCTCATAATTGAACCATCTGGTGGTGCTGATGTAGATTTTTTTAGTGTTGATATGTTTGTTGTTGTTGTCATGACATGCCAATGATATCCTTTTTGGAGGAGTTTTTTCTAAGAAACAGGTGCTTGAATGTAACCCATCATAATTCTTATCTTCCTTGTTTATTCTAGAGTTAACCTTACCTTGATACACACATCATGATAGAGCTCCCTTAGATTCATTATGATAAAGAGTTATTGCTAACACATGGTTAATGTGAGGCTTGGATATCATGGATGGAAAAATGTGTTGAGGGATATGATATCTAGAAGGATTGGTTGACATTTTGGAACCTTTGACTCTCTAAACTTGGGATGATGAGAAATGATGGGTGGATATATAATTTTTATTGGGACCAACATATTTCTATACCTTATACGTCACTCTTGCAGCTTTCCTTTGCATTGCTAGACATTTTTGATGGATGAACTTCCCTTTTTGGTTTTTCCCCATAATTTCTTTGACTGATGGAATTTGATAGGGATGATTTTCTTGCTTGTTCTTTTGATATCCATTTGAATATTTCTTGTCCATTTTGTTTTATTGATTCTTTTGCTTCAACAACTTGTTTCATTCTTGGGTATAGTTTTTTATCTTGTTTTTGGTCCCAATTAGAGGGTAGATATATGTGTGGATGATGATTCATGGTATGGCTAGTTGTAGCATTGATATAAATTTTATCATAAGGACCCTTTAGGCTCTTTCTTTTGATGGTTGCATTAGATAAAGTTTCCCCCAGTATTATTGAGGTACCCCTGATATGTTGAGATCCCTTAATTTCTGAATAACCAAGACCTTGATGCTTAGGATTTCCAATAATCTGCACTAGTTCTAGGATACCCTATTCATGTGGGCCTAATCCTTTTCCTTGATAATGCATCCATTAAGAAATTTTATATGTAATAGGATATGTCTTACCCTAGAAAAAAGGTGTCAATCCTTCTCTGCTCTATTGTGGATCTTCAAATGTGATAGCTTCTTCATTGATAGGATCCTTTGGATGTGGGATAACTTCCTGATTGATATCTTTGGC